>JACEFZ010013500.1:30000-142508 GCA_014155875.1 Cepaea nemoralis
TTTTCTCCATTTTCTTTACAATTTTGCGACAATGCTCACGACAATCGTCACTGTATGTGTGTGTGTAAAGTGTAGGAGTTTGATCATAATAGTAGGTTGGGGGATCGGGGGATGTGTGTGTGGGTGGATTCGTGATGTGTGTGGGTGGGCTCAGGATGTGTGGGTGGGCGGGGTGGGTTTGTGTGGGTGGGTGGGGGATTTGTGTGTGGGTGGGTGGGGGATTTGTGTGTGGGTGCGTGCGAGATGTATGGGTGTATGGGGAGATGTGTTTGTGGGTGGGGATGTGTGTTTGTCTAGGTGGTTGTGGGTGAGTGGGTGGAGGAGGATATGTTGGTGGATGATTGATGGTGGGTTATGAGATGGGTGGGGTATATGTGTGGGTGTGGGATATGTGGTTGGTGGGAGATGTGTGCAGGCGGGGGTGGTTGTGAGTTTGGGGATGTGTGTGTGTGGGTGAGGGATGTGTATGGGTGTGGGATGTTTGGGTGGATGGGTGGGGAGTGTGTGTGGGTGAGATGTGAGGGTGAATGTGTGTGGGTTGGGGGAGGGGTGCGTGATGGGTGTGGGTGATGGATTTGGAGATGTGTGTGTGGGTGGGGGATATGTCTGGCTGGGTGGGGTGTGTGTGGCTGGATGGAGGATGTATGTGTGAGTAGTGAGGGTGATTGTAGTTGGTGGATGTGTGGATGGGTAGGAGATGTGTGGATAGATGTGTGTGTGGATGAGGGATGTGTCTTTGGGATGTATGTGGGTGTGGTATTGTGTGGGAGGGGAGCTGGGTGTGGATAAATGATGTTTGTGTGGGTGGGTGAAGGTGTGGTTGGGTTTGTGTGTGGGTGAAGGATGTGTGTGAGGGTGGGGGATGTGTGCTTAGATGGGTGGTGGGATGTGTGAGTGTGGGTGGGTAGATAGGAGATGTATGTGTTGATGAGTGGGTAAGGGATGTGTGGTTGTTAGTGGTTGAGGGATAAGTACGTGTGTCTAGGGATGTGTGAGGGGATGAATGTATGGGTTGTGTGTGCGTTGATGGGAGGTGTGTGTTTGTGAATGGGGAATGTGTTGGTGGGTGAGGATGTGTGTGAGGGATGTTTGTATGGGTGGGGAGATTGTGCGTGGGTGGGGATGTGTGTGTATATGGGTAGGGGTGTCTGGTTAATGGGTGTGTGGCTGGGGGAATAGGGGGATGCAGGATATGTGGTTGGGTGGAGGATGTGTGGTTGGGTAGAGGATGTGTGGCTGGGTGATTGTATATGAGTAAGAGTGTGTGGTTAAGGGATGTTTGGCTGGGGGATGGGTGGGTAGAGGATGTGTGCGTGGGTAGAGGATATGTGGGTGGGTGAGTGTGTGCAGGTTAGGAGATGGTGGGGGATGTTTGTAGGTGTGGGCTCGGGATCTGTGACTGGGCTGGGGGAGATGGGAGATTATGTGGGTGAGTGCGGAATTTGTGTGTGGGTAGGTGCGGAATATGTGAGTTGATGGGGAGATGTGTGTGTGGCTGAGGAATGTGTGTTTTGTTGTGTGGTTGGAGGTGTTTGGGTGGAGGAGGATACTGGGTGAGTGATTGTTGGTGGGAAATGGGACGGGTAGAGGATATGTGAGTGGGTGGGGAGATGTGTGTAGGTGGGGGATGTGTGGGTTATTGAATGAATGTGTGCTTGGGGTGTGGGTGGATGGGATGTGTGGTGGGTGAGAGGTGTGTGTGGGTGGGGAGATGTGTAGGTGTAGGGATGTGATGGATGGGTGGGGGAATGTATTGTATGTGTGTGTGGTTGGGTGATGGAGTTGGAGTGAATGGGGAATGTGTGGGTGGGTGGTGGTTGTGTCTCATAACATAGTAATATGCATTGTTTATGTTTACAAAATTCATGTGACAATGTTTTTTTCCTATGCACTGTTGACGAAAGAAAGATGAGTGATTGGAAGGGCCGAATGTAAGACGGGCCTGCGTGCCCAATTTGTTACCTTTTGAAAATAAAGTGTGTTCGTTCGTTCGTTCGTTCGTTCGTTCGTTCGTTCGTTCGTTCGTTCTTCTTCTTCTTCTTCTTCTTCTTCTTCTTCTTCTTCTTCTTCTTCTTCTTCTTCTTCAGCGTTCCGAGCCATTGAGGTTCTTTGCTGCAGATACAATCCGTCTCCATTCGTCTCTCTGGTTGACCTTCTCTTGCCAGTCGTTGATTCCAAGTGCATGTAGGCCTTGGCTTAGATATTATCATCCAAAAAAAGAAAACTATGTTAATTAGCAGTGGAAAGGAAAGGTCATCAATGAAAATCACAATAAACGGGGAGATACTAGCACATGTAACACGTGTCTCCCATCGTGAACATGAAATAGCAGATGATGGCAGAGATGAAGTAGAAATCACAAAGAGAATAGGAATTGCCAAAAATAATTTCAACAGCATGAAATCAGTATTAACATCAAGAGAGATTAACAGCGCATTTTTTTTTTTTGCATATCCTTTACAGGACATCGCTGTCAACAGCAGCATCTTTCAGCTGTATTTTGATTTCTTGGCAAGATTACGCTAGGTAGTTTGCCATTGCTTTCTGAGTGGCCGGCTCAGTATCCCGCAAGTCACCAGCGGGGGTCGAACCGCTCCCAGTTCTCTCCCGCTACGAGACTGCATGATAAACGGGATTACGGAGAAAGTGTTGTAACCCCTCAGCCAGAGAGACCAGCAACAGCGCATTACAAATGAGAATTGTCAAATGCTACGTTTATTTAACACTACTATATTGTGCGGAAGCTTGGACATTGAACATGTAACTAGAAAGTCGAATAGAGAGGCCTTGGAGATGTGGATATTCAGAAGAATATGTGGAAATAAAATAATCAAATACGGAGGTTCTAGATAAACTGAGAATGAAAAGACAGTTGATTATAGAAATTAAAAAGAGGCAAGTGAAATATATCGACCACGTTAAAGCACCTTGTGCCACATTTATAGGAAGACAGAAGATCAAGTGGGTTGGCCATGTCGTTAGAATGCAACACCAACAACTACCATCACTGGCCTTACATCAAAGATCATCTGCGACGAGACTACAAGGACGTCCAAGAAGCAAATGGATTGACGACATCAAAGACATTGTACAACCACACGGAATGACCTATCCAGTGCCTTCCATCGGGCGCTGAAACTCAAATTATTCCTCCCCACGACGCTTGACGGCAGAAGTGGAAGATGATGATGACGATGATGATGATGATGATGATGATGATGATGATGATGATGATGATGATGATGATGATGATGATGATGATGATTGCCACATCAATCAACTGAAAGAACTGTGACAAACGTTCAGCTGTCAACATTCGAGATTCGTTTGAAAAAAAAAAAGGGGGAGGGGGTGTTGCAATAGGGTGCTCCTCCTCCTCCTGAGCTCTCTGCACGTCGAGGTGCATTAGGTCCTCATTAGACAGCTCTTCTCCGTGTAATGCAAGCAACTAATCAATGATCACTGTCATCTTCCTCCATCCTTTCAAAGCCAGCGTTAGTTTCTATGTTAGCCATCTGTCATCGAATAGCATGTAGGTCGTCAAATTCAGAAAAATCGTGTACACATTATGGCCACAGTTTTCGCAACACAGCATTCATACATGCTGACGTTACCTCACTCACTGAATCCGCAATGTTGTAAATGGCCTTGAGGATGTTGTAATCTCGCCAGAATCCCTTAATGGTAGGCTTACCTTTACCGTTCGTAGCCTTGATGAGCTGTGAGAAGGTGAAACGCAAATAATATCTTTTGAAATTTGCAAGTACACTTTGGTCCATTGGCTGGATCAGTGAAGTCATGTTTGGTGGCATGAATACGAACTTGAGTTCTGGGACAAGTTGTCCAGATTGTTATCCAATAGATGCAATATATTAAATGCTAGGTTTTCTCTAGCGCTGTATTACCTTAGGGCAGGCATAGCATAAACAGTTACCCATTCCTGGAATAACGTTCTTGTTATCCAAGCCTTTTTTTTTTGGCACGAAATATAACGCGCTAGCGTTTCTTTGAGTAGCCATCAGAGCTCTTCTTTGTGTCTCTTGGTGGCACACCATTAAGGGCTTGAATGACGTTATGGCGAAACCTGTCGATGTAAAGTGAAGTTATGCCCCATATGTGACATCTACGTTATCGCGAAACGACGCAAACCGTAGCGACGTATAACGGGACCTCCCTGTATTCTTTTAGGCCTGAGTGAAAGGAAGTAAAGGTGTTCAGTCTTTCCGTCACATAGCGAAGGACGAGATATGGCATCCAACTCTTGTTCGACTGCACTCATGACATTGTCAGAGTAACCTCGTAACCTGAGTAATCTGCCTAATGATGCACTTAGACGCAGGCATAAAAACAAAAGCAATAGACCTAAGTGTAGATTGTTGAAATTTGTTTTCCGTTGTCTATGAACTCCCAAGGCGCCCTGTCCATCAGGGCAAGTAAGCAGACCCTGGAGACTCCCAAAGATGTTCCAATCCCTGTTGAATTCAAGGGATAGATTTCTCGTGCGCAGGCTAAGGAGCTGGGTCATTATGTTACTGTAGGCACTGGCTGTGAATCGTGTTATTGTTTTGCACATCTTTGTGCGTTGCAGAGCCACAAAGATGCTGGCTTTTTTTTTCTTTTGGTTTATATTTTAAACATTGTTCTATTGACATTAGTTTGATTTACATAGTGACCATGGAGTAATGTTTATGGCAATGTTTATTTTTACATCTTTATTGCATTGATGCTCACTGAATATTTTGTAATATGCATTTTTCAGTAATGAAACAGTATTCCTAAAGTTGGTCTCCCTGGCCCTAGGAGTTAACTTCGTAATCCCGTATATTCTCGTGAGTAACGTAACCTGCGCGAGAATCGGTAGCCGCTCTTGCTGCGTTGGTAACTTAGGGGTATGTCAGCCGGTCGCTCATAAAGCAATGGCAAACTACTGAGCGTAATCTTGCCTAGTACATCAACAGCAGCTGAAAAAATGCTAGTGTTGACTGCAACGTCCTGCATCGGATATGCAACACCAACAAAAATAAAAAAAATAAACGCACATCCAGATGTTTACTAGTTAAGCACTCTTAATTTATTTTGTGTACTCCCATTATGCCCTCACCGAGGGGTTAGCAGCTTTCTCCGTAACCCCGAATACTCTTGTCGTTGACGTGAGCGCATGAGAATTGGAAGCGGTTCGAGTCGTGCCAGTGACTTATAAGAGTATGGACCGGTCGCTCAGAAAGCAATGGCAAACTAAAGAGCGCAATCTTGCCAAGAAATCAACAATCAGCTGAAAGATGCTGATGTTGACAGCGATGTCCTGTAAAGGATACGCGAAACATTTCTTTACTCACATTACAATAGAGCTGCGGTAACGCAGTGGTAACGTGTGTCCCGTGCCTTATGTTCTTGTGTTTGAACCTCTCACATGAAACGTTAAACTTCTATAGGCCGTCAACGGAATGGTAATACGAACAATTGTAATGGATAGCCTGAATGCAAAGATAGGATCGGATAACACGGGTTATGATGAATTCAATGGAAAACCTGACTTCTGGTAGTGCAAGAAAATAGACAATTGTTCACAATGTTTTAGTGAGTTTGTTTGATATCAGTTACAGGATGCCACTGTCAATCCCAGCATGTTGATGCGTGTAGGACTTGTTTTGGCAAGTTTACGTTCAGTAGTTTGCCATTGCTTTCTGAACGACCGGCACTCATACCTTTGGATGAAAACCAGCACAAGGCTGTCTGCTTCTAAATCGCCAGCATTTGTATTTCGAACGCGGTATGCGGGATTATGAATCGTCTTTATAACACCTTCGCCACAGCAACGGTGTTAGTAAGTATATTTGGAAGGTTTGTAGTTGGTTTTGTCTTTTGATCCATGGTTTGCTAATTAACTGGATGGTTTGCTGATAGATGACTGGTTTGTTGATTTATTTAATTGTTGATTGATTGTGTCGATTGTTGGTTTCTAAATTGGTTGGTTTATTTGACGGTTGGTTTGTTGTGACGTTTAACAGTTTAATAGTTCAATGCATGCGTTTTCAAGATATCTGCCCTGAAACAGGCTTGCTTGTCTTGAAATGAGGTTCGTATAAGGACACCTCCCACGACGTTAGTAAATTATTGTTTCCACGAAGATCTAGTCGCGTAGCTCGGTTTCTATCATCAAAGCCCAGAATCAACCAGGGTATAAACGACTGTACTGGAACTTAACATCTGCGGAAAGCTATAACATGATGAATACAGGTCCACATTCGGTACAGCTCAAAAAGACTGCCAAGGATTAGACCTATAATGGACAGGGGAAGGTTAACCCAGTCAACAAATGATTAGAGAAGCTGGATGTGTCGGCCGAAAGTTGCAACTTTCGCAACTCTGCAGAAAACAGGCACAAGACAATTATGTCCAAAGCAACATTCCTAACTAACGCAGAAGAAGACGAAGAAGAAGACGTAGAATAGTAATGTTTTTTTTACAGGTTTTATATATTTTGTCGTGAAACGACTATAACAAACTGCCCAGAGTGTGGTTCGCGTTCGTACAATTTGAGATCACAACGCGACTATGAGAGTTCAAATTGTCTAGAACTCTTTTCTGATAAGAAATTACCAACAACCAAAATAGTTCTCTGCACTGGAAACCTCGGGAAATGATTGTTTTTTAAAAATCATATTACCGTGATATAATCATAAAGAAACACTTTAAAGATAATTTGGTGTCATTTATAATTAATTTTCCTTTCCAGCGCTGCCAAAGATTTTGCAACCTGTGCACTAGGTGACACTACCAATTGTGGAACAAACAAGGATCTTGATGCGCTTCAGATTACATGCAGTAGTATGTTGTTATTATTTCATCCGTAAATTAGTTAGTTAGCTAGTCAGTAGATCATCCTCATTAGACATCAAACTATTAATCTATAAGTGCTCAGATCCTCTTTATAGTATCTCCCTCGGCGTGCAGCAACTGACGACACCTGTTCTGTGTTGGTTGACTGGTGTTCCTTGGCTTCTCGAATGGCGGTCTAGTCTATCTTGACCCCAATAGTCTTCTTGCGGTGTTCTTGTAGTCAGAACAAAGTTGCAGATTCACATCCTCCCATTGAGTGATTTTACTCGTCCTGCCTCCTGAAGACACCCTGTATGCTAGCCTAGTACAGTGCTCGATCACACCCTTCTGCAGTCACGCGTGCAGGCCTATTAGTTCGTTGGTTTCCTCTTACACCCGCGTGGCCTGGAACAAATACCAAACAGTTTATGTTAAACTTCGAAACATGCGCAGCAGTGTAGCAATACCTCTTGAATTGATAGAACAGGTCGACACATACAGGATATAACAGTCGCCATAGACATGACAATTGAAAAAGAATGCGGAAATGATGAATGATCGTCTGCAGAGTCTTGCCACACCATGCGGCATCTAATTTTATAATAAAAGTCAACGTTCCTTTTACACACCTAAGCCACATCGGACTATCGGTGCTAGACCGATATGTTTATAGACCAGACGGCACCCAGTGGTGGGGAGGTCGGTATCATGTCGGCCGCCTTTACTTTCTAGGACATTTCCTGATACAATTGTAAGATAGGTCCACCTATGATACCACACTGATGCGGATTGAATACAAACCCACAGGAACAGCAGGCCAACGACTAGCCGCAACGATAGCTCGGCGGACAGGCAAGCGGAGGGACAGACCGAAAGATGGACAGACTGACAGAAAGCAGACAGACAGAAAGACAAGCAGGCAGACAGAGGTAGACATATGCCATGTTTGAAGCACGATGTAATAAACTACCGTCTGTTAAGACGGCCAGGTGCCAGTGTGTGTATATATATATATATAAAGCATGGAACAGTTGTACTTAATTATATATTATATACCTCAAACAAAACAAAAATATGATGTTTTGTTTTGTAAACATTAACTGTAAACTCTAATTTGATCTAATATTGTTCTTACCCAATATATTTAAATAGTTTTGAAAGAAATGGATGAGAAGGCCGGGATACTGAACAATGATCAAAAATGTAAAGCCTGTCAACAGTATTACGATTCTTTCAATGATTTGTCAAGTATTGAGGCTCGGTGCCGGTAAGTATGTGTGTGTGTGTGTGTGTGTGTGTTTACGTGTGTGTGTGTGTGTGCGCGCGCGCGCATATACGCGTGTGTGTATGTAGGTCGTCAATACAGTATGTTTATAGACCCGGAAATGTTAACCTGGTCAACAAACTCCGGGAGATGTTGGATATGTCGGCCTAAGGGCGCACATAAACTTAGCACAGCGCAATCACATCTGGAAAAAAAACACCTCCGGATGAGCGCAGAAGAAGAAGTATGTTTATAGAATATTATCATTTTGACACCCCACTGGATAGATATATTATGAATGCGGAGAGTTCAGTTCAAAAAAATTTTTAAGACTTCATTGCACCAGGTTTTGTTCCATACAGTTCGGTGTTCTCCTGCAGTGAGGCTTGCCAGAACTCAGTTATCTCTAGCGATGGCACCAGAAGCATCAAAGAAAATTGCACTCAGGAACGAAAAGACGTAGCCCGGTATCAAACCCACAACCTTTGGAACGCGAATCAGTCATTGTAACCCCTTGACAAATGAAGGAACGAACGAATGAGCGATTAAACTTTACTTTCAAAGCGTTAAGAATTTGGCACGCATACCCGTCTAACATTCTGCCCTTCTATCGCTCTCTTTCATACATTATTTCATTGACACATCATTCGGTGCTAACTGACAACAGCAACAATATTACAGATACGCATTATAAAGGAATGGGGAAATGTTGTGTAGTATGTTTTGGAAAAGAATAAGAGGGGGCATGGTCCAGTGGTAAGAAGAAAAAAAAAAGAAGAAGAAGAAGAAGAAGAAGAAGAAGAAGAAGAAGAAGAAGAAGAAGAAGAAGAAGAAGAAAGAGAGAGAGAGAGAGAGAGAGAGAGAGAGAGAGAGAGAGAGAGAGAGAGAGAGAGAGAGAGAGAGAGAGAGAGAGATCCAAAGACTGATGGGGTATTGTGGACAGAGATCCAGGAGATTCTCAAGATAATGATATGGAGTTAAAAGAATGTGGGTGTTGATTCCCCTCACCCCAGGGACGACACTTATTACAACAGGAACCTGTTGTTGTCTGCCCGGTGGTCCTTGGTTGGCGTGAGCTTGGTGTGTCACAGTGGTATTACTGCCGTGCGTTTGTGCTGGTGTTTGCAATGAGGGTTCCTTGCAAGGGTGGGGAGGGACATCTCCTGGCAGTTATCACCTTCCCGTATTTAGGTGGGGGTAGGAATAACATTTTTATTTATTCTGTGTAGCATGTGTGCACCTTGAGTGGCAAGGGTTCTTGCGTCAGACGCCAGCAGACGTTTTCATGAGATAATGGCGGTGTTTCGGCTGACCTGGGAGACTGGTTTTTCAGTTACCAATGTTCGTAGCGTTAGTTTGTTGGTCGTATTTTGTGCCCTTTCTGGGTATTTGATATTTTTAGCCATCAAACTACTACTTAATGTGGATGTGTGGATTTTGTCTCTGTACATACGTTTCTTTGGCGCACCTGCCTTGTATGTAAATAATGGTGTGTTGTTGATGAAGTGTACATTATATTGATTACAAACAGTCTCTAGGACGTTATTGTTTATGTCGGCCAGTCGACGCTGTGAGCAATACCTTGGTGGTATGATGGAGGAGAAAAAATACTGCAGAATTGGGAAAAAATAACGTAATAAGTCTAATAGTTTACGTAAGTGAGAAATTGTGATATCTTGGTGTCTCATAGTGTAGTTTATCCCATGTGTATTGTAATCTTTGGAACGTTTGTTTTAATTTCCATTCTACGTATACTGTCTGTTAGACTGTCTAACCCTACACCTGAAAGTGGAATTTCTGTAGCTATATCGGTGTGTGATGAGGACATACGGTCACTGAATATGCTTTCATCAAGGAGTCGCCAATTATCATGTGGGTGCAGTCAGTTGGTGGTCTCTGTATGTACTAGTTTCTGGCACGTCTTGCCATTGATAATTATCCGGCTGTAGAGTGTCTTCTTGCAGGTTACCAGATGTTTCTTGAACATGCACGTTGTCTATCACCAATGCCTCGCCGTATTTGCTGTTTTTTGTTTTAAACAATTGTTCTCGTAGTACTTCAAATCTTCTGCTGACATTTACTTCGATGGGACATATTAAGTGTTATTGAATGACTTTATCTATTTGTTGATGTGTTTTCGTTGGCTGTATAGTTGGCTCTCATAGGGATGCCTGTAGACTCCCCGAGGTTCAGTGAAAATGGTAGAAGAAGATGCCGAGCAAACATCACAAAGACAATCTTTATTCCTACCTAAGTTCCATCCAACCTTCATTAGCAAACATCACAAAGACAACCTTTATTCGTCACTAAATTCCATCCGCCATCTCCGTGGCAGAGGCACTACTGACGTGGATCGTGATTCCCCTTTCCTGCGTTCGAAACATAGTTTCGACCGATTTGAAAGCAGGCCATGTCGCGCTGGGTATTAGCGTGATGGTATGGGAGCCGGTGGTTCAGAAATCAATGGCAAACAACTGAGCGTAAACCTGCCAAGACATCAGCAACAGCAGTTCTGGTGTTGACAGCCATGTCCTGTAAATAGGATATGGAAAAAAATGTTCCATCCAGCTTTCATTAGGAAACATTATAAGGAAAATCTTTAGTTGTCCCTAAGTTCCATCCCGCCTTTATTAGGAAATATAACAAGGACAATCTCCCTTGATCACCTAGGCTGCATCCAGAATGACAATATTTCTTCCTCCCCTCTTTACCAGAACATATAGACATTTGGTGCTATTATTGTTTGTTTTAAGTGCAGACCCCGGATTTACAACATGTGTTCTGAAAGAGAAAGATTGCAAAGCCGTACCGGAAGCTGGCAGACTTGAATCAATATGCAGTAAGTTACGTTTATTTCATAAGTGTTATGGCTTGTGGTAATCTATACACGACAAAAGCCCGAAAAATACACATGGAAGTGTGGAGAAGTGTACGAAGACATAGCACAGAACCCAAATAATACCCATGACAGTTTAAAGACATGTACAAAGACATAACACAGAACCCGAATTATACTCATAACAGTGTAGAGAAATGTACGAAGACAAGACACAGCACCACTAATACACCTACCGTATGGAGAAATGTACGGAGACACGACAAAAAAAACAAACAGATAATATACATGAAAGTGTGGAGACATTTACGAAGACACGACAAAGAACCAAGATAATATACACGAAAGTGTGGAGAAATGTACGAAGATAAGACAAAGTACCCAGATAATATACATAAAAGTGTGGAGAAATGTACAAAAACACGAAAAACCCCCAGATAATATACATAAAATTGTGAAGAAATGTACGAAGACATTACATAGAACTCAGATAATATATATGCAAGTGTGGGGAAATGTAAAAATGACACGACAAAGAACCCAGATAATATACATGAAATTGTGGAGAAATGTACGAAGAAACGACAAAGAACCCAGATAACATACATGCAAGTATGGAGAAAAATACGAAGACACGACAAAACGGCTCGGTCAGATGAAAACGTTTAGTAGGTCGTGCAAGAATGGTTACATGCGCCTCAAAGGGAATGTATTTTTTGCTACAGCAATCCAAGCACTTTATCGATGCACAGGTTAAGTGTAGAGTTATAAGTCACGCCTGCAGGCCTATACATTCGTTCTTCACCCGCGAGGCCTGGCACACATATCAAACAGTTCTTGTTACACTTTGAAACATGCGCAGCAGTGTAGCAATGCCTCTTAAATTGATAAAACAAGTCGACAAATACAAGGCATAACAGACATATGTATGATGCAGATGTTGAAGGTAGCTGTTTAGGTAGGTAGCTCTGTAGGTACATGGCAATTGAACAAGAATGTGGAAATGATACATGATCCTCTGCAGAGACTTGCCACACCATGCGGCATCTAATTTTGTAAAATTCAAGGTTTCCGTTACACACCTAAGCCAAATTGGGTAGATGGTGCAAGAGCTATTTTTGTATAGACCAGACGGCACTTAGTGGGTGGAAAGGTCGGTATCACTTCTGCCGCCTTTACTTTCTAAGAGATGTCCCGGTACAATTGTAAGATGGGTGGTCCCATGAAAGCACGCTGATGCGGATCGAAGACACACCCATGAGAACAGCAGGCCAGTGACTAGCCGCAATGATAGCTCGGCGGACGGACGGACGGACGGACGGACGGACCGACCGACCGACCGACCGACCGACCGACCGACCGACCAACCGACCGACCGACCGACCGACCGAAAGTCCGACCGACCGAAAGTCCGACCGACCGACCGACCGACCGACCGACCGACCGACCGACCGACCGACCGACCAACCGACCGACCGACCGACCGACCGACCGACCGACCGACCGACCAACCGACCGACAATCCTGCTTTGTTGATCGTCATAGCAAATGCAAGTCGCATCGGAAACTGCAAGCGTTTGAATTCGAATGGCATGTCTGTTGGAATCATTGGGATGCGAGGCAACAGTACATCAAAGGATAGGCTTCTTTTTTTTAGACCAAAAAAACAAAACAACAACCTGCATTTTAACAGGCGTGATGCGTGTAAGGTATGCATAAGGTATGCACACCCACAACATTGAATGAAAAATGTGATGTTGACACACACGCGGCCAACTTTTTTCGCGGCTTAGCCCAGGCTCTGGCGGGGATCTATCTATGTATCTATCTATGTATCTATCTATCTATGTATCTATCTATCTATCTATCTATCTATCTATGTTCGGCCCGTTCCCGTTAAAAATATAGATAGAATAGAAGAATAGAAAGAAAATATGATTGGAAGAGATCTATCTAAAGTAAACTTGGCTCCCGTTCCCGACTATCTGTCTGTCTGTCAGTCTGTCTGTCTGTCTGTCTGTCTGTCTATCTGTCTGTCTGACCTGGCCCGGCTGCACCTCATTTAATTCATATAGATTTCTATAGCCAGGGGACTTAACTTAAGATATAACAATGCAACTAAAAGTTATATCCCTTTTTGTCATATATTTTTATATTTTCTTATGTTCAGTCATGTAATTACAAAATTAAATTTTAGGAAGGTAATAGCTGATAGCTGATAGATAAAACTATCACAGTTGGTTGCACAGGAATGAAAGGAAAACGTGTAGAAAATTTCATCTCAATCGGTTGGAACGTTCGCGAACGCATAAAGGACGGACATACATACATACATACACACAAAGATTTTTATATATATATAGATAGAACAGTTGTACTTAATTATATAAACATTAAAAAATAAAAATATGATATTTTATTTTGGAAAGATGAACTGTAAACTCTAATTTCATCATTTGATCTAATATTGTTCTTATCCAATATATTTAAATAGTTTTGAAAGAAATGGATGATAAGGCCGTGATTCTGAACAATGATAAAAAATGTAAAGCCTGTCAACAGTATTACGACTCTTTCAACGCTTTGCCAAGTATTGAGGCTCGGTGCAAGTAAGTATATGTGTGTGTTTGTTTACGTGTGTGTGTGTGTACGCGCGCTTGCGTGCGTCGGTGTAGGTCGTCAATATAGTATGTTTATAGACCCGAAAATGTTAACCCGGTCAACAAATACCCGCAGAAGACGGATGTGTCGGCCTAAGGGCGCAAATACACTTTGCACAGCGCAATCACATCTGAAAAAGAAACACTCCGGATGAACGCAAAAGAAGAAGTATGTTTATAGAATATTATCATTTTGACACCCCACTGGATAAATATATTATGAATGCGGAGAGTTCAGTTCAAAAAATTTTTTAAGAGTGTCGACTTCATTGCACCAGGTTTTGTTCCATATAGTTCGGTCTCTTTCTTGCATGGAGGCTTGCTGAACTCAGTATCACTAGCGACGACACCAGAAGCATCTCAGGAATCGAACGACGTAGCCCGGTATCAAACCTACATCATTCGGAACACGAGGCAAGAGATGTAACCATTGCACCAGGTTTCGTTCCCTATAGTTCGGTTTCTTTCTTGCATGGTGGCTTAGTTAGTTAGTTAGTCAACAGATCATCCTCGTTGCACATCGAACCATTCAGTCCATAAGTGCTCGGATCCCCTCCTCAGCAAATCCCGCAGCGTGTAGCGGCTAACGACGCCAGTTCTGTGTTGGTTTATCAATCTTCTTTGGCTTCCTGCGTAGTGTTCTTGTTTGGCCACCCTCTTTTAATTTGCTGCTCTCGCAGTCTGGCCATTGTTGTAGATTCACAGTCATCACTTGGTTCTTGGCAAAAGTCTCACTTCTCGTAGAGCATTCAGAATGTCAGCCTTGTCCATGGCGCGTCCGCCCTCCACAGTAGCCTCACCTGCGAGCTTGTCAGCCCGCTCATTTCCTTGTACTCCCGCATGACCTGGCACGAAGATGAAACTAATCTTTGCCAGCCGAGACCGCTCCAGAGGCAGCAACCATTCTCTTCGGATCGACCCCTCCTCTATCCTCTTGATCATGTTCATTGAGTCGCTAAGGAAACAAGCCCTAGTGAATGTCTGTGTCTCGAGCCATGTTATTGCTTTGTTAGTTAGTTAGTCGACAGATCATCCTCGTTGCACATCGGACCATTCAGTCCATAAGTGCTCGGATCCCCTCCTCAGCAAATCCCGCAGCGTGTAGCGGCTAACGACGCCAGTTCTGTGTTGGTTTATCAATCTTCTTTGGCTTCCCGCATAGTGTTCTTGTTTGGCCACCAATCTTTTAATTTGCTGCTCCCGCAGTCTGGCCATTGTTGTAGATTCACAGTCATCACTTGGTTCTCGCAAAAATCTCACTTCTCGTAGAGCATTCAGAATGTCAGCCTGGTCCATGGCGATTCCGCCCTCCACAGTAGCCTCACCTGCGAGCTTGTCAGCCCGCTCATTTCTTTGTACTCCCGCATGACCTGGCACGAAGATGAAACTAATCGTTGCCAGCCGAGACCGCTTCAGAGGCAGCAACCATTCTCTTCAGATCGACCCCTTCTCTATCCTCTTGATCATGTTCATTGAGTCGCTAAGGAAACAAGCCCTAGTGAATGTCTGTGTCTCGAGCCATGTTATTGCTTTACTTACTGCCATGACTTCCATGGTCAGGCTACTTGTGGTTTCAGTGAAAGCACCAGAGTCCTCCTTCACAATTCTCCCTCCGGCCCGAGCTGTAAAGGCCCATGAGCTTCTCACATGTCGGACGACCGACCCATCTGTGTAGATGACCGCGTCACCGTCTAGCGAATTCTCGAAAATCAACGCTTGTACTTCAGCCTCAACAGCAGCCGGATTTTCTTGTCTGCATTTTCTATCTAGTTGGATGCAAACTGAAAAGGATGTGCAGAAGTCTGTTGGCACTTGCACCCACTCCTCGCCAGGTTCTAAGTCCTCAAGTGAACACACCTGTTGAAGAATGTCCTCGGCTTGACCCATCCACGACCGTCCTCTTTTTAACCTGCTGCCCTTCACCATGTTATTGCTTTACTTACTGCCATGACTTCCATGGTCAGGCTACTTGTGGTTTCAGTGAAAGCACCAGAGTCCTCCTTCACAATTCTCCCTCCGGCCCGAGCTGTAAAGGCCCATGAGCTTCTCACATGTCGGACGACCGACCCATCTGTGTAGATGACCGCGTCACTGTCTAGCGAATTCTCGAAAATCAACGCTTGTACTTCAGCCTCAACAGCAGCCGGATTTTCTTGTCTGCATTTTCTATCTTGTTGGATGCAAACTGAAAAGGATGTGCAGAAGTCTGTTGGCACTTGCACCCACTCCTCGACAGGTTCTAAGTCCTCAAGTGAACACACCTGTTGAAGAATGTCTTCGGCTTGACCCATCCACGACCGTCCTCTTTTTAACCTGCTGCCCTTCACCTTCCTAATTTCACTATGCAGTGGATGCTGTGTGTTTGCGTTAATTCTGAGGTAGGCGCGTGCCCTGCAAACTTGCATTCTCTCTTCAATGGTTGGAAAATCAAGAAGGTAGCGCATCGCCCTGCATGCTGTATCTCTTGTACATCCAAGAATAATGCGCATAGCTTCATTCTGTATCCTTTCCATCCTTTCTATCTGCTTATGGCTGAGAGTCAGGATTGCCATTGCATACTCCAAAACAGACATGACCAGCCCCTCGTACAGAAGACATAGATGGCGCTGCTCACAGTTTGCTGCCACCATCACCCGCATCGCTGCCAAGCCCCGCTTGGCCTTTGTTATCACCTGGTCTATGTGCACATTATAAGCAAGGCTTCGATCAAACCGTATCCCCAGGTAATTCATTGCCTGCGTTCTTTCCACCGTCTCTGAACACAGCATTACAGTTGGTGTTGGATTGTTGACAATATGATTATTCAACGAGAACCAAGTCACTGTTGCCTTTGTTGGGTTGACCATTGCCCCAGCTTCATCACACCAAGTACTTATGCGATTGAGTTCGGTTTGTAGTTCCACAGCAACCTCCTCTCTATCCTTACCCTGACGATACACTAAAACATCATCGGCATATGACAATGTCCTGCCAGGTCCAGTGGCATGGTGGCTTGCCCGAACTCACTTAGGAATCGAACGAGGTAGCCCGGTATCAAACAAACAACCTTCGGAACACGAGGCAGGAGATATTACTATTTGGCAAAGGAACTAACGAACGAACAAACTTTATTTTCAAAGGGTTAATAATTGGGCATGCAGGTCCGTCTAACATTCTGTCCTTCTATCACTCTCTTTCATACATTATTTCATTCACACATCATTCAAGGCTGACTGTGAACAACATCAATATAAAAGATATGTATTATAAAGGCATGGAAAAAATGCAAACATCAATACTACACGACTCAGTAATATTAATGAATGGTGTGGCACTTGTTATTAGCTATGAGGAATATACTGGTCTACCAAAAGCGGACTGGCTGTTATTATTATTATTATTATTATTATTATTACTACTATTATTATTATTTCTGTTATTAAGGGATCTCCCGTCCTAGGGGTTAACGTCTTTCTCGGTAATCCCATATATCCACGTGAGGAACGTAACCTGCGCAAGAATCGGTAGCGATGTTTTGTCGCGTTGATAACTTATGGATGTATGAGCCGGTCGCTCAGAAGGAAACCTCAAACTAGTTAGCATAATCTTGGAAAGAAATCAACAATCAGCTGAAAGATGCTGATGGTGACAGCGATGTCCCGTAAAAGGATATGGGGGAAAAATAATAATGGGGAATGTAATCCGTACTGAGATAGTGTTCGAACAATTTGCTATTATATACATATGGGGATTGGTGATGTCTGTGATTTATAGTGGAAGATTGTTCCACAGTTGAGCTGCGGAGTACGTTAAGTTTGTTTTGTATAAGTCTATCCTAGGCTTCGGAATATGTACTATTTTTACTCGTTTAATGTGTCTAATATTATATTTAAACAATGGTCAAAGCTAATTTGGGGCAATCCGATGTAGGATTTTGTGAATTAATGTGGCTTTATTGGAAAGCAGGCGTTTGCGAAATGGTAGTAACTGAAGGAGTTTATGCAGACTAGAAGTGTCAGTTAAATATTTGCTTTAAATTAAACTCATAGCCACTTTCTGGAGTGAGTAAAGTCGCTTGGCGATCAAATTGGGGCAACCGTCCAAACTTGCAGAGCAGTGGTCAAAATATGTTTGTATTTGAGAAGTACATTATATTTTCTTTGTGTCCTCATCTAGGAAATATTTATTTTTGAGAGAGATGGTAGACTTTTTTCACCGTTTGTTTAACGATCGCTTGAACGTTGGAATTAAAGGCTAAGTTTTGATCAATGATTTTACCAAATGATTTGTGCTCAATTATACTTTCTACTGGCATGATATCGATGTGGAGTTAAAGTGATCTTGTGAATTTAGAGACTGTAGCTTTTATATGGTTGTTAATAACATAGATTTTGATGTCGTGATGTTAATTTGCATACGGTTTCAATAGCTCCACCTAACTACATTATTTAATTATTGAAGTAAAGACGACTCCAGCATATTACAGCTTTCAGCCATTGTGTACACTGTACAGTCTTCTGTAAATAGATCACGGACGATAAAAGATGAAAAGGTATATCGTTAATATACTTGGCAAATAAACTGCGATCGCGATTCGTTAGCCGCTTACCAGGCGTTCGAAACGCAGCTGTGACCGATTTGGTAGCAGGCCGTGTCGCGTTGTGTTATAACATGTTGGTATGGGAGCTGGTGGTTCAGAAAACAATGGCAAACTACTGAACGTAAAAATGGCCCATGAATCATGAACAGCTGAAAATTACTGTGGATGACTACTACGTCCGTAAAGGATCCATCCATCCATCATGTTTCATGCCGACAAGCGTGGGCGGTCTTCTTCTGCCATCTCATTCGATCACCAGAGTCGTCTTCCGGTTCTAGATGGCGACGGACGGTCGTGTTGTATTGTGATCGTTAACTTTTTCGCGTAGGAGATGGATTTATTCATCTCTTGCGTGTAATCTGTGTGCCAGGATGTAAAACCAGAAGTTTCTACTCAAGATCTGCGCCGATGCTACGGAGTTTCGTGCATTGAGCTAAGTAATCCTTGAATGAATGTTTCGCAGCGTGTGTGGTTCTGTGGCGTTCGGTTTATTAGCAGGGCGTAAGAACGTTTGTTTTCCGAGCGGTGGCCAGTCAACCTACCAAGGCGACGTGGGTGCCGAGAAGGACGCCAGCGACAAGATAAGCGTAGTGGTTTAAGATGATTTAGGCTCAAGTGTGACCGTCTGGGCCTCAGGAATATCCGTATTCTGCATTGGAACTGCGCTAGCGTAAAACAACGGGGCCCTATACTAGAAAATCTGGTTTACAGGAATGACATTGTACCGCTCCAGGAGACGAGACTGGGTGGTCAACTACTCCGAATTGCCGGCTACAAATGTTTCTCCAACAGACTACACCTGGAATGGCGACACTCATTCGCGACAGCTTGGTAGCGTCAGAGCTAGACATGTCCATTTGGGACAGTGACGACATACAAATACAGGCGGTAAGAGTTCAATCCAGTCTATCATTCGTGTTGGTACGCCCGAAACGCGAGTATAGATTCCCAGAAGTGGCAGTGCTTAAGTGACATATTACGTCACGAGAGGAATGTTATTTTCTGTATCGATTTCAATGCTAAAGACATATCATGGGGAAACATTTCCTCCAACACACAGGGGGAGGAGCTCGAGACTGCACTTGAAACCATTGGCCTGGTTTGTATCAACAGTGGCTGTGTCACCAGGACAGGAAGCCGCCCAGGTGATGAGGACAGTGCTATTGATCTGGCGCTGGTTTCTCCTTCACTCACTACAGTGTGTAGATGGGATGTCCTAGGACACCACGGCAGCGACCACCGCCCTTGCAGCATATTGGTGGAGAAAGGCAGAACAAGGTAGCACAAGTTAACGGTCAAGACTTTCCAGTATGGCAGTACTGGGCAAGATGTGGTGAGTAAAATAAGACGTGAAGAGCGCAGAAAGCTTCAGGGCAGGAAAAAAGCTGGGAGCAGCCACCTTGGTGGAATTTCGAGGTGGAGAAGGCTTGTGTGGACTAGTGTGGGCTCTAAGGAGATGACTAAATGCCAAGAAGAACAGATATGGCCATCCTAGTCCCTGCTTGCACTTAGAAAGAGAGATGCACACAAAAGTAAGCTATTAAAAAAAAACTGGTCAAGGTGGTTAAAAGTTAAAAATGAGCAGAGGTGTGTCAAAGAGTAAGCACAGACAAGTCACTAAAATTGTTCTGGTGACTACATAAAAGCATGAGTGGGGTAGTCAAGAATAAGAGAATTTCTGACTTCCAAGGTGCTGACCTCATTTGGCTAAGGTCTGACGAGGACAAGAGCAACGCCCTCTTTGAATGCTATCTAGAGCAGAGCAACCACACAGACATGAGAGGTCGAAATCTTGCCAAGGAGGTCACCTCTGACAGGTGCAAGGTCCAGACCACTTCGGATGAAGACACAGTAAAGGTGCAAAAAAATCAAGCTGTGCTTAGACGATCAAAAAACAGCGCTCCAGGGCCAGATGGCATAAGATACAACGACATCAATAGGTGTACCGACAACGAGCTAGAGAAACTAGCAGAAATGTACAACAGTATAGGGAGTGCTAGCATCAAGGATGAGAGGTTACACAGCTATTTGATTCCCTTGCAGAAGCCTGGTAAAGACCATACAAAAATTCAGGGATATCGAGTTATAACCATGCAGAATACAATAGGCAAGCTGCTGGAGAAGGTAATTGCCAGAAAATATCAAGCCAACTAGAGAGGCAAGGTGGGTACCGTCCAAAAAGAGAAACCTGGGCCAATGCAGCAGTTTTTGCCCATGATGTCTATGACTATTTCCACTCAGGCATTGAAACCTTTGCTGCAGCGATTGATCTTGAGAACGCGTACAAAGAGTACCATCGGATTATCTAATGCTTCAGCTTCTTGAACTCAAAATAAGCTTACTGTCAAAGACATGGATGTATACATAGAAGTAGGACATAGACAGAAGTAAGGAAAGGACAGAGACAAGACATAGATAAGGACCTTTAAAAGAGAATAGATAGAGAGAGACGGTATAAGGAGATAGAACTCAAAACAGTCTAGGACAGGACATGGATAGGACACGCACGTGTCATAACTAGGACATTACGGGGATCAACTTCCAAGATAGGACAGTGGACGTTGGCCACGGGGAACTACCCGTAAACAGACTGAACGGTAGTACAGCTGTAGGGTAACGAGTACTGGACTACTGAACTACGTGACAAGTGACGCAGCACGCAGCGCTGCTGACCGCACGAGGACTAAGGACCAGTAACTGAACGAGACCTGTAAACTCAGGCAGACCGGACTTGACAGTTAGAGCGACAAGACCTGTGTGGTGTTACTCTAGCCACTGTGTAGTTTAGAGAGGACGCAGTTAGACGTAGCGAGTGTGAATTGAATAATGTGTTTGAGTATTTGAATGCGATTAATGTATGCTCGAGAAGCGAGCTGTATATATCTGTGTGGCCAGATCGCCTGATAGTAATTGTGTAGAATAAATATTGATTTACTATATACCATTCATACCATCGTGTTTGTGATCGTAAGGGATGAATGAAGTGCCAGCATGCCTGTATGAATTCAGGTTCTTGACGTCTATCCCTCCTTATTTGGATCGCTGCAGTCCTCTTCCAACGGAAAGTAGTTTTTAGATGTGGCAGTTGGACTTCGGATCCAACAACAATATATCCTGGCCTACCACAGGGATCACCATTATCTCCGGTAATGTTCAACGCCTACACTGTGAAAATCACCAGCGAGCAGATCACTGGACCTGGCAGGACATTGTCATTTGCCGACGATGTTTTAGTGTATCGTCAGGGTAAGGATAGAGATCAGGTTGCTGTTGAACTACAAACCGAACTCAATCGCATAAGTACAGTGACGTGGTTCTCGTTGAATAATCATATTGTCAACACTCCAACACCAACTGTAAAGCTGTGTTAAGAGACGGTGGAAAGAACGTTAGCAAGTAATTACCAGGGGATATGGTTTGATCAAAGCCTTGCTTATAATGAGCACATAGACCAGGTGATAACAATGGCCAAGCGGGCTTTGACTGCGATGCGGGTGATGGCGGCAGCAAACTGTGAGCAGCGCCATCTATGTCTTCTATTCGAGCGGCTGGTCATGTCTATTTTTGAGTATGTGATGGCAATCCTAACTCTCAGACGTAAGCAGATAGAAAGGATGGAAAGGATACAGAATGAAGCTATGCGCATTATTCTTGGATGTAGAAGAGATACAGCATGGAGGGCGATTCGCTACCTTCTTGGTTTACCAACAATTGAAGACAGACTACAAATTTTCAGAGCACGCGCCTACCTCAGAGTTAACGCAAACACACAACATCCACTGCATAGTGAAGTTTCAATTGATATCTTTTTATTGGTCAGTATGCTTTTTATCTTGCAAAAGGCTACCTTTGCAATGTCAATTCTTGTTTTAATCTCTTCAAGACATCTCAGGTAAAAGGATATGCAAATTTAAAAATATATATATATCGAATGCTTTCATAAAATCGATAAACACGGCTCCATATAGACTGTTGTTGTTTCTATTATTGTGCTAATTGTCTATAGTGTTTGTTAGGGCCGTATGGCAAGAATATTTTGGTTGAAATTCTGGTAGAATGTCAACTATAAGCATGTTGCGAAGTAAATACTGTAATGTAGCCACTTTAGTAACATTTTAATAATTGCCTTTTAAGTATATAACCTGCATATTTGGATACCTTTTGAAAAAAACAAAAAACAAAAACTAATCCACTGGTACCTTATTCAAGTCTGTTGGTCGGTTCTAAGCCGAGACATTAATGTTTGTTTGTCGGTTTATTATTTAATGTGAACAAAGATTAAAATACGATTTTGACGCTTTCAATAAGTGTGACCGACACACTCACACCACTGTTGGTACACAGACGCCAAGGTAAATTACAACTGCCGATGTTTTCTAACTAAAGTGGAGATAACTGCTTCCGATTTATATATATAATATATAATAATGCTGTGATAACGTCAGTCAGCACGCGCAGACAGCGAGTGCTGAATGTTAACGCGAGGCCGTGAACTAAGGTTCGTTTTAACCGTATTAAAAAGTTGCAAAATTATCAATGATCTTATCCTTGTAGGGCAATGAAAAATTACACATAAATACATTAATAGGTTTTGATTGTACACATGCATTCAATATAATGTTAGTCGCTTTGATTACTCCGTACAATATTAAATGATCATAGCTCGAGTATGACAAGTAAAACAGCATGCGATAGTCATAATTTCAGTGGTAGATTGACTCCAACTTAAACGGTCGAAAACTACAAAATACACTTGAAAATGGATGTTAATTTAATAATACGCAGTAGAACAGTGCAATACTTCTCATGTAACAGTATTTAAGGGTTTACTTACCTTTAGAATAGGTAGTCTGGTTCTCCGGTATAACAAGGATTCCCCAAGCGCCAGAAATGCTGAACGCAAAGCTAGATCTGAGTCTGAGTTAAGTCGTGGTGAAAAGTTACCACCAAAAAAAAATAAAAATAAACCACCCCGACCGTGTAGCGTGATAAAACATTACACATAAATACTACAATGGGTGTTGAATGAAAACATGTATTCATTATCATTTCATCGCTCTGAAAAATCAACAAGAAAATTAAATGATCATCGCTAAATTATGACACGGAAAACAGCTATTTTTCTACCATTGAAATATCGCGTTACGGCATCATAGCCAGCTATCTTAATGATTTCAGTTTGGGATGTCCACCTCCAGTTGCGACCGATTTGGCAGTAGGCCATGTCGCGCTGGGTGTTAGCGTGATGGTATGGAAGCCGGTGGTTCAGAAAGCAATGGCAAACTACTGAGCGTAAACCTGCCAAGACATCAGCAACAGCAGTTCTGGTGTTGACAGCCATGTCCTGTAAACAGGATAGGAAAGAAAAAGTTCCATCCAGCTTTCATTAGGAAACATTACAAGGAAAATCTTTAGCCGTCCCTAAGTTCCATCCCGCCTTTATTAGCAAACATTACAAGGACAATCTTCATTATTCAACTAGGCTGCATCCAGAATGACAATATATCTTCCTCCCCTCTTTACCAGAACATATAAACATTTGGTGCTATTATTGTTTGTTTTAAGTGCAGACCCGGGATTTACAACATGTGTTCTGAAAGAGAAAGATTGCAATGCTCTGCCGGAAGCTGGCAGACTTGAAACAATATGCAGTAAGTTACGTTTATTACATAAGTGTTATGGCATGCGGTAAACTATACACGACAAAAACCCGAAAAATACACATGGAAGTGTGGAGAAGTGTACGAAGACACAACACAGAACCCGAATAATACCCATGACAGTGTAGAGAAATGTACAAAGACAAGAAACAGCACCACAAATACACCTACCGTGTGGAGAAATGTACGGGGACACGAAAAAAAAAAACAGATAATATACACGAAAGTGTGGAGAAGTGTACGAAGACACAACAAAGAACCTAGATAATATACATGAAAGTGTGGAGAAATGTACGAAGGCATGACAAAGATCACAGATAATATACATGAAAGTGTGTAGAAATGTACGAAGACACGACAAAGTACCCAGATAATATACATAAAAGTGTGGAGAAATGTACAAAAACACGAAAAAGAAACCAGATAATATACATGCAAGTGTGGAGAAATGTACGAAGACACGACAAGGAACCCAGATAATATACATGCAAGTGTGGAGAAATGTACGAAGACACAACAAAGAACCCAGATAACATACATGAAATTTTGAAGAAATGTACGAAGACACGACAAAGAACCCAGATAACATACATGCAATTGTGGAGATATATACGAAGACACGACAAAACAGCTCGGTCAGATGAAAAGGTGCAGTAGGTAGTGCAAGAATGGTTACATGCGCCTCTAATATAATTTTTTTTTCTACAGCAATCCAAGCACTTTATCGATGCACAGGTTAAGTGTAGAGTTATAAGTCACGCCTGCAGGCCTGTCTATTCGTTCTTCACCCGCGAGGCCTGGCACACATATCAAACAGTTCATGTTACACTTTGAAACATGCACAGCAATGTAGCAATACCTCTTAAATTGATAAAACGGGTCGACAAATACAAGGCATAACAGACCTATGTATGATGCAGATGTTGAAGGTAGCTGTTTAGGTAGGTAGCTGTGTAGGTACATGGCAATTGAACAAGAATGTGGAAATGATACATGATCCTCTGCAGAAACTTGCCACACTATGCGGCATCTAATTTTGTAAAAGTCAAGGTTCCTGTTACACACCTAAGCCATATTGGATAGATGGTGAAAGAGCCATGTTTGTATAGACCAGACGGAACTTAGTGGGTGGAGAGGTCGGTATCACTTCTGCCGCCTTTACTTTCTAAGAGATTTCCTGGTACGATTGTAAGATGGGTGGTCCTATGAAAGCATGCTGATGCGGATCGAAGACACACCCATGGGAACAGCAGGCCAGCGACTAGCCGTAATGGTAGCTCGGCGGACAGACAGACAGACAGACAGACAGGCAGGCAGGCAGGCAGGCAGGCAGACAGACAGACAGACAGACAGACAGACAGACAGACAGACAGACAGACAGACAGACAGACAGACAGACAGACAGAGGTAGACAGATGCCATGTTTGAAGCACGATGCAAGCAACTACTGTCTGTTAAGACGGCCTGGTGCCAGTGTGTATACATATATACATATATAATACATAGAACAGTTGTACTTAATTATATAAACATTAAAAAATAAAAATATGATATTTTATTTTGGAAAGATGAACTGTAAACTCTAATTTCATCATTTGATCTAATATTGTTCTTATCCAATATATTTAAATAGTTTTGAAAGAAATGGATGATAAGGCCGTGATTCTGAACAATGATCAAAAATGTAAAGCCTGTCAACAGTATTACGACTCTTTCAACGCTTTGCCAAGTATTGAGGCTCGGTGCAAGTAAGTATATGTGTGTGTTTGTTTACGTGTGTGTGTGTGTACGCGCGCTTGCGTGCGTCGGTGTAGGTCGTCAATATAGTATGTTTATAGACCCGAAAATGTTAACAAGGTCAACAAACACCCGCAGAAGTCGGATATGTCGGCCTAAGGGCGCAAATACACTTTGCACAGCGCAATCACATCTGGAAAAAAAAGCAACCTCCGGATGAACGCAGAAGAAGAAGTATGTTTATAGAATATTATCATTTTGACACACCACTGGATAGATATATTATGAATGCGGAGAGTTCAGTTCAAAATAAATTTTTAAGAGCGTCGACTTCATTGCACCAGGTTTTGTTCCATATAGTTCGGTTTCTTTCTTGCATGGAGGCTTGCCTGAACTCAGTATCACTAGCGACGACACCGAAAGCATCTAAGAAAATTGCACTTAGGAATCGGACGAGGTAGCTCGGTATCAAACAAACAACCTTCGGAACACGAGGCAGGAGATGTAACCATTTGGCAAAGGAACTAACTAACGAACAAACTTTATTTTCAAAGGGTTAAGAATTGGGCATGCAGGCCCGTCTAACATTCTGCCCTACTATCACTCTCTTTCATACATTATTTCATTCACACATCATTCAAGGCTGACTGTGAACAACATCAATATAAAAGATATGTATTATAAAGGCATGAAAAAAAAAATTCAAAAAATCAATACTACACGACTCATTAATATTAATGAATGGTGTGGCACTTGTTATTAGCTATGTGGAATATACTGGTCTTCCAAAAGCGGACTGGCTGTTATACTAAGTTGTTATTATTATTATTATTATTATTATTATTATTATTATTTCTATTAATAAGGGATCTCCCTGTCCTAGGTGTTAACGTCTTTCCCCGTAATCCCATATATCCACGTGAGGAACGTAACCTGCGAAAGAATCAGTTGCGTTTTTTGTCGCGTTGATAACTTATGGGTATATGAGCCGGTCGCTCAGAAGGAAACCTCAAACTAGTTAGCATGATCTTGCAAAGAAATCAACAATCAGCTGAAAGATGCTGATGGTGACAGCGATGTACTGTAAAAGGACATGTAGGTAAAAATATTAAGGGGGAAGGTAATCCGTACTGAGATAGTGTTCGAACAATTTGCTATTATATATATATATATATATATATATATATATATATATTATATATATATATATATATATATATATATATATATATATATATATATATATATATATATGGGGATTGCTGATGTCTGTGATTTATAGTGGAAGATTGTTCCACAGCTGAGCTGCGGAATTCGTTAAGTTTGTTTTGTATAAGTCTGTCCTAGGCTTCGGAATGTGTACTATATTTACTCGTTTAATGTGTCTAATATTATATTTAAACAATGGTCAAATCTAATTTGGGGCATTCCGATGTAGGATTTTGTGAATTAATGTAACTTTATTGGAAAGCAGGCGTTTGCGAAATGGTAGTAACTGAAGGAGTTTATGCAGACTGTCTTCGCTGTCATATCCATCCGATCCTGTCTAGGTTTTGCCCGTCGTTCTTGAATCCGTGGCGTTACTAATCTTCAGTGATATACTTCTGGCTGTTATTAACTCGATAGCCACTGCTATACTGCCAACTATTCCATAGCCACACAAATTTGTTCAAGAATTCCAATGCACGACCTTTCATCTTGATAACCCCACAACGTATGTTTTTGTTGTCCATTTTTCCACATCAGGCAAACCTTCATTAAATTGAACACCCTTTAGGACGTTTCTCCGTTGTCAACTTGTGTCCCTTAGTTTAGTTTTCTCTGCACTTTTGTCTTCTAGACTTCTTCACATCCTTTCTATGACGTAATCCGTGCACCTGCTCTGTGGCACTATTCAAGATCTGCGCCGATACTACGGAATTTCGTGCATTGAGTTAAGTAATCCTTGAATGGATTTTTCGCAGCGTGTGTGGTTCTGTATCGTTCGGATTTGTACCATAGCGGAACAACGTGTGTTCTTCGAGCGGTGGCCAGTGAACCTACCAAGGCGACGTGGGTGCCGGGCAGGCCGCCAGCGACAAAGTAAGCGTGGTGGGTTAAGATGTTTTAGGCTCAAGTGTGACCGTCTGGGCCTCAGGAATATCCGTATTCTGTTTTGGAACTGCTCCAGCGTAAAACAAGGGGGCCCTATACTAGAAAATCTGGTTTACAGGAATGACATTGTAGCGCTCCAGGACACGAGACTGGGTGATCAGTTACTCCGAATTGCCGGCTTCAAATGTTTCTCCAACAGACTACACCTGGGAATGGCGACTCTCATTCGTGACAGCATGGTGGCGTCAGAGCTAGACATGTCCATTTGGGACAGTGACGACATACAAATACAGGCGGTAAGAGATCAATCCAGTCTACCATTCGTGTTGGTTAATGTTTACACCCGAAACGCGAGTATGGATTCCCAGAAGTGGCAGTGCTTAAGTGACATATGAAGTCACGAGAGGAATGTTATTTTCTGAGGCGATTTCAACGCTAAAGGCAGATCATGGGGAAACATTTCCTCCAATTCACAGGGGGAGGTGCTCGGGACTGCACTTGAAACCATTGACCTGGTTTTTATCATCAGTGGCTGTGTCACCAGGACAGGAAGCCGCCCAGGTGATGAGGACAGTGCTATTGATCTGGCGCTGGTTTCTCCTTCACTCACTACAGTGTGTAGATGAGGTGTCCTAGGACACACGACAGCGACCACCACCCTTGCAGCACATTGGTGGAGAAAGGCAGAACCAGGCAGCACAAGTTAGCGGTCAAGACTTTCCAGTATGGCAGTACTGGGCAAGATGTGGTGAGTAAAATAAGACGTGAAGAGCGCAGAAAGCTTCAGGGTAGGGGAAAAAAAGCTGGGAGCAGCCACCTTGGTGGAATTTCGAGGTTTATAGGCTAGTGTGGATTATCGCAGTGCTGTAAGGAGATGGGAAAATGTCAAGAAGAACAGAGCTGGTGTCACCGTCCTAGATCTCTAGGGGATTGAAACTCGGGCTCATACAGGCAACAAACTCCGTTCAGATACAATCTAGCATCATTTATTTACATGTATATTACAGTACGCTGGCGAAGCGAGTTTTCACAAGCCAGCAATCAGCAAGTTGCGTATCACAGGAGTTTACAATGAACATGATTAACACAACAACTCTAGCAGCTATCTAAACATATGTTTAAGACCCCTAAATACAATTGGGTCTACTATCAAGTCCCCTTAAGGTAAGCCCTGTTGCTTCCTCGATGTCCAGTCCGTGTCTGTCCTTCCACACGTGTCGCAATCCGACACGGGTGGCAACTCTCTCTGAGTTTCTCGTGGACCCTGCAATCGGCGGGCCCCATCAGTGTCCACGGGGCTGTGGACACACTGACCGGTCCTTCGAGAAGGCTCTGGATTATTCGAGCCTTCGAGTGACTCGGTTCTTTCCCTTTAGCTGGAGTTCTATCCCTTCGCCAGTATCTCTTACTTTTATGTTGGTACCGTCCCTATGTGAGGCTGTGACAGGAGTCCCCTCCCCCCTGCTTTGATGGGTTCTTATATGGTAATTAGTTCTGTACTAATACTGTCACAGGATCACATAAAGTCGGTGTTTGTAGTTTGGTGGATAGTAACTTGGCAACTTACATATCTGCATCACCAACTCATGTATTCTCCCATACACCACTTTAAGATGATTGCTGAAGAGGTCTCTTTCTTCTATGTTCTTAAACATGCTTATCTGACCGAAGTTCAGTGACGTTTCTCAGTTGTTTTTACAACCGCGCCCTTCTCAAGTATCCATATGATACCAAGATATTAAAACTCTGTGTAAGAGAGTTCTAACAAGACAAATGTCTTGGCTATTTAAGTACACCTGCACATCTTGTCTCGTGTGTGTATTTCGATACATTTTTACTTCCGTATGTTGTATAATGCTGAATATGTAGTTATGCTGTTGTTTTATCACATCTGACTACGTGTTCCTGTTGGCTTGTTTGTGTATTGAATGATATGTTGCTGTTTCTAATAAAGTGACTGTATTTTAATTGTTAGTGTTCAGTTTTGAGTGTGTGCTCACTGTGTGGTTTATCTCCAAGCGTCACGAGTTGGGATATCCTTTGTCATGAATTACCACAATGTGTGTAATGCATGATCGGGGCATTCCAAACAGTGGCGCTTAGATGTAGTGTATTAAATACTAAACATGTATGAACAATTAGACAAGTAATACATTTTTACATGAAAGACGCAGACAAATTAAAATAAATACGTTTTGCGCACAATTTGTCCGCTCAGTATATCACTCTCTCATTTAATCCATTCACTCTGTCATTCATACATCTTTCATACAAAATAGTATTCTGTTAAAATATATAAATAAAGTTGAGGTAAGTCTTATTGCCCTTAGAAAAATGGATTAGGCGATATGTTCCCTTTAAGGTAACAAGTGCTTTTTGTACGTGTAATCAAAAAATGGTTTATAACTTAAATAGAAAAATTTGTATAGGAAAAATATTTCACCTATGAGTGGAAATACCTGTAATATTATGGTAGAAAATATACAAGTTATAGGTTGACATATTTTATATACATACTTAAATACAAGTGTAAAACATTTTAACTAATAGTAAATTAATTAACTAATTAACTAACTAACTCCAACGACGATGTGTGTGTTGTCCTCCTGTTGTCCGTGTGTCGTGCCATCAGTTAACAGTTAATATAGCTGTCCCTTGAATGTTGTAATCGACGCAGTTCTATTCCGGCTGTTTGCGAAGTTTCTTAGCAAATAGCGAGTATGCAGTGTTCTTAATCTTTACAGATTACTGTCAGTTCACTGGTTGAAATCATTTCACAGATATTATGTATCGCTCGGATTGTTTTTAACACCTTGGCAATTGGTAATATAGGGTTCTCAAAGTGTCATGTTCGTGGGTGTTATACGTAACCTGTTCACTTGGGCGTTGATACTTCTGAATGAAAGTTCTCTAGTAGGTGTAGAGGTACACTGTTCTATGCAACAGACTAAAATATCACAGCTTATTGTATGGCGAATAATTAATGTGCCTAGTGATCGTCTGCTGGTGCATTAGTTTGCCGTGATAAAAAGTCAGCAATAATGTTATCAGTGAACTTGATATGGCGGATTTCAAAGTCGAAATCTTGAAGAAGAAGACACCATCTTTCCAAACAATGGTTCTTTGGAACACCTTGCTTAAGTACCAGCAGCGGCGAATTATCGGTTAAAACAACAAAATGCGAACCTAAGAGGAACTTAGATAATCGACGCATACAAAAAAGCAGACTTAATGCCTCCAACTCAACTGTGGAGTAATGGATCTCTGCCTTTTTCAGCTTGCGACTGACGTAGGGTATTGGATGTCTCAAGCCCTGATATTCTTGCATCAGGCATCCTCCAATTGCGATAGCACTCGAATCTGTGGTCAAAATAAAAGGTATATCTATGTTTGGTAATCTTAATACTGGTGGGTTAGAAAAAATTGATCTCATCCTCTAAGCGGATACTCTTACAAAATTTTTATGGATGATCTTTTGTCAACAGATTAGAAAAAAACTGATGTGAGTTCTGCACAGTTTGGTATAAACTTGGCATAATAGTTTATGAGACCTAATAAGCTTCTAACCTGTTTCTTTGTAGTTGGAACTTCTAGGTTGAGAATTTTTGATACGATTTTATCATCTGTCAATAGTTTGCCTTCGGAAATCCTATGACCTAGGAAGTCTATCTGTTTATAGCCTATTTTAACCTTGGAAGGTTTGATAGTAAGTCCAAAAAGAAAGATTTGGTTAAAGACCTGTTGGAGTGTAAGTAAGTGAGAAGTCATGTTTGAAGAATGGATATATATATCATCAATATAAGATTGCACATCTTTGATGCCGTGCAATAGGAGTCTAGTTAATCTGACAAATGTGGCGGGAGCGTTCTTGAGACCAAACGGAAGATATCTCCATTCGTACAGCCCAAGGGGTGTAGCGAATGCTATTATATGCCTTGAAGAAGGCTCTAGTGGTACTTGCCAGTAACCTTTAGCTAAATCAAGCTTAGAAAATAAAGATGATTGAGACATATTCAAGATGAGCTCTTCACAGCTGTTCATTGGCTCAGCATCTGTCGTGGTTATGGTATTTAATTTTCTATAGTCTATGCACAAACGAATGGTTTGGTCCTTCTTTTTCACCAGGACAATTGGTGAAGAATACTGGGACACAGATTTCTGTATTATTCTATTTTTCTCTAAGTCCAAAATTTCTTTATCTAAATTTGCTCTATAATGCAAAGGAATCGAATATGGTCTACATTTGATCGGTGTTAGATCCGTCAACACAATTGAATGTGTTATTTTGTCAGTCCGTCCAGGTTTATTTGAGAAGATAGTTCTATAGTCGTTCAGAAGAGACAAAATGTCTTGTCGCTGCTGTTGTGTCAAAGTGTCAGAGATTTGTATGTCCTTCATAGTACTGTCGTCGTTCATAATTGGTACTGGAATTTCCGTATTGTCTGAGTCCGTCTGATTTATTACTGACGCTACTGTTTGTAAATTGTCTTCAATGTCATTGTCGTCGTCGTCGAGACTAATAGTTGTCAATGTGTCGTTAACTTGGTCGTACTTGTCGTTATCCCATATTGTCGGTACTGTGAATATGTTTTCGTCGTCTTCGTTGTCACAAGAATGAGTCGTTAACGCTGCTTCGTTTGTCGATGTGTCATTCAGTCGGGTAATTGTCGTTTCGTTCCTGTTGTCATTCTTGTCAGTCTGGTTATCGTCATCTGTTATCTGCGTCTGCTTGTTCGTGTCACTGTCACTTCTAGAATAGTATGGTTTTAACATATTTACATGGAATATTTTCAACTTTCCATTCAAAGAAATTTCGTAGTCAACTTCCGAAATTCTTCTCACAACTTTACATGGTCCCTGCCAAGAGGTTGATAGTAAATCTCTCTTGTCAGGTAATAATAATAAAATATCTTGATTTGGTTGTAATACAATCGTTCTTGCCCCTTTGTTGGCGTACTGCCTGTACCTAAAACCTTTCTCCTGTAATGATGTTCTGGCCAGTATACAGGATCTAATGATTTTGTCTCTGGTGTCAGTGACCAATCATAGGTGGAAACTGGTAATTGGGTGTTTACAGGTTGTGATATTATATCTTTGTAAATAGTGAGAGGTCCTCTTGGGCTCGCTCCATATATCAATTCAAACGGAGAGAACCCCGTACTTGATTGTGGGACTTCTCTGTATGCGAACAGCACCGTTGGGAGAAGTATATCCCAATCGGCTGGATGTTCAGCTGTCACTTTGGATAACATATGTTTTAGGTCCCCATTTAATTTTTCGCAAATTCCGTTCGCGGCCGGTCGATAGGGACTTGTAAAACATTGTTTTATGCCTAGTAACTTAGTTACCGATTGGGTGGCATTATATATGAATTGCGTTCCTCTATCTGATATTATCTTCTCCGGAAAGCCAAAACGGGAGAATATCTGTAATAATACGTCCGTCACATCCTTAGAGGAGATAGATTTTAATGGAATCATTTCTGCCCATCTTGAACACAAATCAACAAGTGTAAAGATATATCTATTTCCTTTGTTTGAGATGTGATTCAAAGGACCTACTAAATCAACCGCCACGATTTGAAATGGCCTCGAGGCAGTTGTGGTTGATTGAATTTCTGCCGTAGGGTTTTTCCCCTTTTTGATTAGTTTCTGACAGGTATCACATGATTTACAATGGGTTTTTATGTCTCGGCAAAATTTAGGCCAATAAAATTGGCTCAGGACTCTGGCCCTGGTTTTTTCGTAACCCATATGACCTCCGAACGGTGAGTCATGGGCTATATGTAGCACTTTTTCACGATGTGACTGAGGTAAAACCACTTGCTGTATCGTGGTTTGATCTCTGGTGTATAATCTCGTTAGAACATTGTTATTTAGTCTAAATGTCCAAGAAGCGTTTTTCGTTAATTTTGGCTTTAATCCTACTAGCCGAAAATATTGTGAAAGGGTTGGATCTGCTTTTTGTTCTTCTATCAACTCGGTGGTGGTAATATTAGGTGAAATGATTTGTAGTGCTTCCTGAAGTTGGTCAGTGTGGGTGTTGTGTTTCGTTTGTCTTGTTACTATATTAGTGTGTTGTGTGTGTTGTTGCACATTTACAGGCTCAGTACTTTGTGAATCGATGGCGTCCTCAGTTCGAGGTGTTAATTTGATGGTATCATTGAAAGATTCAACCGCCCCTGTATTCTGCACCTCTGTGAATTCATTTCGAATTACGTCATCGGTTGTCTCCCTTGTGCTTTTGGCAGTTTGAGACAAGCACGCGTGGTTTTTCATTTTGGAATCGCTGTTTGGTTTTTGGATACGGTTGTTCTGTTCCCATTCTCTGATTTCTTGTTCAGAGCAAGATCTTATGTTGGGAAGATTCCCAAGGATGATTTCATTGGCAGGATTTTCTAGTACTGCACATAGCACTTGTCCTGATATAAAAGGTGTCCGAATTTCGGCAAGTGCTAGGGGGTATCTTTCGATCGTGCCTGCGAATGTGCGACACGTTACGTATTTGTGTGTGTAGTCTTTGTCGTTAACTAATGTTCTCTTAATTCCACAAAGAGTCGCTCCGGAATCTCGTATTAATGTACATTGTTTGTTGTTAACAAAACCTGTTGAATAATTTAACTTGCCTGTTGGTGATAAGGCTGCGTTGGCCATTTCGTTAGAAACTGGGATTGTTTGGCCACATAACAAAGTTGTATCTAGCTGAAATTTTCTACAGGTGTTACATTTGTTATCAGTGATTGTGTTAATGATTTCTGCTGCATTACCTGACTCACTCGCACTTTCATTCTGGATGTTACATTCGTTCTGTTGTTCAATTTCTTCATCTGAGGATGTGTCCATTAATGCGGCATTGGCCTGCTTCATCATCTTTCTCCCGTCACAAACTGATGAAAAATGCTCATAGCTGGAACAAAAAACAAAAAACATTTAACCGCTCTCTGATATGCGTTCCTTTTGTTCCTTTGTTTTTCCACTACCATTTGGAGATGATGTGGATAATTTGGTGATTTGTCACACATCGCGAACTGTTCGTACGTCAGATGACAATACTGGCACATGACTGGTTTTATGAACTTAGAGCGTTGTTTGAACCTATTTTCATTTGGTCTCGAATATTTCGTGTTTGTAACCGCTGCTGTTTCATTTTGGCTCATGTTTAGCTGAAAAATATCGCGGTTCGCTGTAAAATATGTGCTCCCTTTATTTTCTATTTCTTGGATGGTTTTACAATTTATTTGCCTCAAAAATTTAGAAAAAGGTGTTGGTATTGTGCTAATAATTTTATCAATTATAATTAGCTCCTTCAGTTTATCATGGTTGTTATTTGTTTTCGCTGAGGTTATCCATTTTGTACAAATATCTTGAACTGTAGACACGTAGTCTATGAAAGTTTAGTTAGGTGATGGTTCTAATTTTGAGAACTGTAATTGATAGCCTGCTGTATCTAGTGAAAAATGTTGGAGTATTCTCTGTTTTAAATAATCATAATCTTTCCTCATGTCTTGTGGAACTGTCTCTATCACTTTTAAGGGTTCTAAAGCTAAATTTCTCATCAGAATAAATGACCAGTCGACTTTTTCGACCTTATGTTAAGTCATCAAACACTCGAAGTTCTCTAAGTATGCGCTTATAGAATCTCCTGAACAAAACGCTTTGACAAGGCCTTTATATTTGTTGTATTTTTGTTCATCTTCATTACTTCTAATTTTGTTTACTGACATTTCTAAGTTGGAGTCAATTTCCATTTGTTTTAGTTTTATCTGTGTCTCTGCATTTAATTGGGCTTGTTTTGTAGCAGCCTCAAGCTCCATCTGCATCTTCTTTTCTTGAGCCTGCAGTTGCATTTTCTTTTCTTCAGCTTCCATTTGCATTTTCTTTTCTTGAGCCTGCAGTTGCATTTTCTTTTCTTCGGCTTCCATTTGCATCTGCATCTTTTTCTCTTCTCTTTCTGCTTGCATCTTTTTCTCTTCTCTTTCCATTGCTCTTTCTTCTCGTGCAATATTTTCTGAATGCGTCTTTTGTGCCCATTCTGCAAGTTTTTCCTCAATATATCCTAAACTAATACCTAATTCAATGCACTGTTCTAATGTTGACATCTTGTACTTTAGTTATTATTTACTTTCTTGAAATTAAATCCCTTTGAAATTAATTTGGGTGTACAAAAGTTGGTTATCCCCCTTAATGTTTACCTTCAAATTTATATGAGTAGATTTACTTGGTTATAAGATTAGAATATACATAAAAATCAATACAACGAAAAATGTTACATCAATGAATGAGGATGAGGAGTATCGCTTAGGGATGTAATGAGCATGAAATGAAACTCATCTTATTTTCCCTGAGCTCTCGACTGTAGTCTTGTTTTCTCGCCACTGCTGGAGTACAGGTTACATACACGATAATTCGCGGAACAATCTGATGTTGGAATAAAAAAAATTAGTAACTGTCATTGAAATTGCCACAGTCATGTCAAATTTCATAAACATTATCATCATTTGAAATATTTTCGTAGAGGGACTACGATAGCTCATTCACAGATAACTGCAAAGTTTCTAACTTCGTCATGTGTTTAAGTTGATATATTCTTTTTACTTGGCAAAACCAAGAGCTGTTCTGAAAAGTACTGCTTATGATTGCCAAAACCGGCGCTTGCCCCCAAATAGCCTGTCACCGTCCTAGATCTCTAGGGGATTGAAACTCTGGCTCATACAGGCAACAAACTCCGTTCAGATACAATCTAGCATCATTTATTTACATGTATATTACAGTACGCTGGCGAAGCGGGTTTTCACAAGCCAGCAATCAGCAAGTTGCGTATCACAGGAGTTTAAAATGAACATGATTAACACAACAACTCTAGCAGCTATCTAAACATATGTATAAGACCCCTAAATACAATTGGGTCTACTATCAAGTCCCCTTAAGGTAAGCCCTGTTGCTTCCTCGATGTCCAGTCCGTGTCTGTCCTTCCACACGTGTCGCAATCCGACACGGGTGGCAACTCTCTCTGAGTTTCTCGTGGACCCCGCAATCGGCGGGCCCCATCAGTGTCCACGGGGCTGTGGACACACTGACCGGTCCTTCGAGAAGGCTCTGGATTATTCGAGCCTTCGAGTTACTCGGTTCTTTCCCTTTAGCTGGAGTTCTATCCCTTCGCCAGTATCTCTTACTTTTATGTTGGTACCGTCCCTATGTGAGGCTGTGACAGCTGGCCATCCTAGTCCCTGCATGCACTTAGAAAGAGAGATGCACACAAAAGTAAGCTATTTAAAAAATAAAACTGAACAAGGTGGTTTAAAGTTAAAAATGGGCAGAAGTGTGTCAAAGAGTAAGCAAAGACAAGTCACTAAGATTGTTCTGGCGACTACATAAAATCATGAGTGGGGTTGTCAAGAATAAGAGAATTTCTGACTTTCAAGGTTCTGACCTCATTTGGCTGAGGTCTGAAGAGGACAAGGGCAAAGCCCTCTTTGAGCGCTATCTAGAGTAAACCCTTCAGACAGACATGGGAGGCCAAAATCTTACCAAGGAGGTCACCTCTGACAGGTGCAAGGCCCAGACCACTTCGGATGAAGACACAGTAACAGTGACAGAAGTCAAGGCTGTGCTTAGACGATCAAAACACAGGGCTCCATGGCCAGATGGCATAAGATACGACGACATCAATAGATGTACCGACAACGAGCTAGAGAAACTAGCAGACATGTACAAGAACATTATACGGAGTGCTAGCATCAAGGAGGAGTGGTTACACAGATATCTGATTCCCTTGCCGAAACCTGGCGAAGACCACACAAATATTCAGGGATATCGAGTTATATCCATACAGAATACAATAGGCAAGCTGCTGGAGAATGTAATTGCCAGGAAAATATCAAGCCAGCTAGAGAGTCAAAGTATTTTCCCACCTACCCTGGGTGAGTACTGTCCAAAAAGAGAAACCTGGATCAATGCAGCAGTTTTTGCCCATGATATCTATGATGATTTCCACTCAGGCTATTGAAACCTTTGCTGCAGCGATTGATCTTGAGAACGCGTACAACAGAGTACCATTGGATTTTCTAATGCTTCAGCTTCTTAAACTCAAAATAAGTCCATTCATCCTTAGTTGGATCGCTGTAGCCCTCTTAGAACGGAAAGTAGTTTTTAGATGTGGCAGTTGGACTTCGGAACCAAACACAATATATCCTGGCCTACCACAGGGATCACCATTATCTCCGGTAATGTTCAACGCCTACACTGTGAGAATCACCAGCGAGCAGATCACTGGACCTGGTAGGACATTGTCATATGCCGACGATATTTTAGTGTAACGCCAGGGTAAAGATAGAAATCAGGTTGCTGTTGAACTACAAACCGAACTCAATCGCATAAGTACTTAGTGTGTTGAAGCTGGGGCAATGGTCAACCCAACAAAGGCAACAGTGACTTGGTTCTCGTTGAATAATGATATTGTCAACACTATAACACCAACTGTAAAGCTGTGTTCAGAGACGCATGATAATGCAGGCAATGAATTACCTGGGGATACGGTTTTATCAAAGCCTTGCTCATAATGAGCACATAGACCAGGTGATAACAAATTCCAAGCGGGGTTTGGCTGCGATGCGGGTAATGGCGGCAGCAAACTGTGAGCAGCACCATCTATGCCTTCTATACGAGGGGCTGGTCATGTCTGTTTTTGAGTATGCGACGTCAATCCTACCTCTCAGCCGTGAGCATATAAAAAGGATGGAAAGTCTACAGAATCAAGCTATGCGCATTATTCTTGGATGTACCAGAGATACAGCATGCAGGGCGATGCGCTACGTCCTTGATCCTCCAACCATTGAAGACAGACTACAAATTTGCAGAGCACGTGCCTACCTTAGAGTTAACGCAAACACACAACATCCACTGCATAGTGAAATTATGAAGGTGAAGGGCAACAGGTTAAATAGAGGACCTGTCGTGGATGGGTCAGGCCGAGGACATTCTTCACGAGGATTGGGTATAAGTGCCAACAGATTTCTGCACATCCTTTTCAGTTTGCATCCAACTAGACAGAAAATACAGACAAGAAAATCCGGCTGCTGTGGAGGCGGAAGTACGAGCGTTTATTTTCGAGAATTCGCTAGACGGTGATGCTGCCATCTACACAGATGGGTTGGTTGTCCGACATGTGAGAAGCTCATGGGCCTTTACGGCTCAGGCCGGAGGGATAATTGTGAAGGAGGACATTGATGCTTTTGCTGGGACCACACGTAGCCTGACTATGGAAGTCATGACATTAAGCAAAGCAATAACATGGCTCAAGACACAGACATTCACTAGGGCATGTTTCCTTAGCGACTCAATGAGCATGCTCAAGAGGATAGAGACGGGTTGGATCCGAAGAGAATGGTCGCTGTCTCTGGAGCGGTCTCGGCTGGCAAAGATTAGTTTCATCTTCGTGCCAGGGCATGCGGAAGTACAAGGAAATGAGCGGGCTGACAAGCTCGCAGTTAAGGCTACGGTGGAGGGCGGACGCGCCATGGACCAGGCTGACATTCTGAATGTTCTACGAGAAGAAAGACTTTTCCGAGAACCAAGTGATGACTGTGAATCTACAATCATGGCCAGACTGCTAGAACAGCAAATTAAAAGAGGGGTGGCCAAAATAGAACACTACGCAGGAAGCCAAAGAAGTTTGACAAACCAACATAGAACTGGTGTCGTTAGCCTCTAAATGCTGCGGGATTTGCTGAGGAGGGGATCAGAGCACTTATGGACTGAATGGTTCGATGTGCAATGAGGATGACTAACTAACTAACTAACTAACTAACCAGAGTCGTGGATCAGCTCCGTGTTTCTGTCTCGACCATGTCACATGGCCAAGCCATCCAGATATTTTCTTCTCGGTCTTCCCCTTGGTCTCTTCCCTTCGATCTTGCCAGTTGTCACCAAGTTCTCCAAGTCATTTCTTATCATAACATGCCCAAAAAATGTTGACCGTCTACGTCTAATGACCCTAATCAGTTTACAATTTTCATTTGTTTCTTGAAGGACTTGTTCATTGGCTTTTCTGTCTGTCTATGGTATTCTTTGCATTTTCCTCAGAAATCACATTTCCACAGAAATTAGATTTTTTTTCAGCTTGAGTGCTTATTATCCACGCTTCGCATCGATACAAAAGTATAGGTTCTATGTAGCACTTAAACACACTTTTTCTCGTTTCAATTGATATCATTTTATTGGTTAGAATGTTTGTCATCTTGCAAAAGGCTACCTTTGCAAGGGCGATTCTTGTTTCAAGGCATCTCAAGTAAAAGGATATGCAACTTTTAAAAAAAATATCCATATAGACTGTTGTTGTTTCTATTATTGTGCCAATTTTCTATAGTAACGAATGAATCACTGAAAAACGAGTAGTAGATTGAGAGCTTTACCAAAGCACGACTACAAAAAACAATGGACGTTGCGGCCAAAGCCTTCGTCAGCACAGAACAAACAAACAAAAATAGATTAACAAATACACGAACGACACTACATGAAAGTATAAATTTCACTTATCTGTGTCCTAGCTTGAACGGCTATCCATGGATGGAATAAAATGGATGTCGTGGTTAACGGGGTCAACTGACTAAAGGTTAGTACAGTCAGAAACTCGGTGATTGGCTAAGTCAACCGATGAGGGAACCCACACTAGGGGGATGGGGGTGCGCCCATCAGAGCGAATGGAAACATATGGATATGTAGAGCACTGTAGCTAACTCTGTGGCGATGTAACGGATGCAGTTTGAAATTCCGCACGCCAAGTTGGAAACGCTGCTGTGGGTAATATGGATGCAGACCAACAAGCGTTTGCTATCATAAAATAGCACAAGTGACGGTTGTTCAGAACGCAATGAGAAGCGACCCCACGCAAACTAACCAGGAAGTCACAGAAGGCAGAGATAATGCTGGTGTTGACTACTATGTCCTGTGAAGGACATGCAACTGGCTTGTAAGTGGACTATACGACTACGGGGATGGGGGGGGGGGGCAAGGGGCGTTAGGGACTTAAATAAAACTGTGTTGGACATTGAGGCCGTGAGAGGAGAGTGAACCCAGCTGGAAGATAAGACGGTTTTCCAATGTCTTGCTATCTCGATCGTGAGATGTGCACGATTTTATCGCCGTAACACGTATGTCGGCAACCCCACAGTGGTCGGAACTGTTGAAGTGTAGGGGTACCGGTTTCTGGGCACCACTGTTGATATCGGATAAATGTTGTCTAAATCTGTCCGCCAGACGAAGGCCTGTCTCACCAAGATACCTCATGTCGCAACGTGTGCAGATGATCGCATAGATAACGTTGCGACTCGTACATGAGAAACCCTCCCGGATGTGGAAAGTAGTCTTAGGGAAAGTCAGACTTGTGGTTTGAAGGACATATGGACAAGTCTTACAACGAGATCGAAGACATGCAGTCGTGCCAGGAAGAGACTTGTGAGATTGTGATAGAGTGCTATGGACCAGCACATCCTTCAGGTTACAATCCCGCCTGTATGCCACAAGTGGGGCCTCTGAGAAGACATCGCGAGTGACCGGGTCTGCCTGGAGGATGGGTAGATGCCTCATGAGAATATTCTTGGCAGCAATATTATGAGGATGGTAGGTAAGTGAGAGAATAGGTCTATTATTACGTGGTTTCGGCCTGGAAGAGAGAGCCTCGGCACGACTAATAGACTGGCAGCGGTGAAGAGCTGTAGACAGAACATTCTCAGGGTAGCCTCGAAGGCGGAAGAAATCCAACATTTCGTGGGCTTTTTGACGGAAGTCGTTATTATCATGACAAAGCCGTCGGAGACGTAACAGTTGTGAGAAAGGAATGGAATTCTTGCAAGAGGGAGGATGGGAGGAGGTATAGAGAAGGAATGCATGCGAGTCAGTCGGTTTATAGTAAACCGTCGTGCATAGGCCAGCAGAACCTAAGGAAACTGTTATGTCTAAGAAATTAACAGCCGACGAGGAAATAGTGGAGGTGAGTCTGATGCTAGGATGAAAGTTAGAGAAAAAGGCAATGAAGTCCTGGAGATCAGACAATGGCATGTCTGAAACACCAAAACAGTCATCGATATACCTCCTATAGAGCTCCGGGAGCCTACCAGTGTATTGACTCCATACCTGGTGTTCAAGATAGCCCATGAACAGACAGGCATAACTCGGACCCATCTTAGTGCCCATGGCCACCCCGCTAATCTGGTCAAAATAGTTCCCATTAAACTCAAATGAATTGAGGTTAAGGACTAACTCTGCCAGACGCAGCAATGGTCCGGTGGCTATGGTGGGGCCGTGTCTTTTGTCTAAGAAAATTCCAAGGCTTTAAGGCCGTCAGAGTGAGGAATAGATGTGTAGAGTGAAGTCACATCTAAAGTAAAGATGTGGTACTGAGAAGGGGTGGTGAAGCTGATGGAATCGAAGATAGAGATAGCGTGGTTGGTGTCTTTGATATATGAGGGGAGGCTAGCAACCAACGGCTGAAATATGCTGTCAAGGAACTCTGAGATCCGTTCAGTAGGACAAGAGCAGGCCGAGACGATGGGTCTGCCTGGGTTCCCTAGCTTGTGTGTCTTAGGCAGCATGTACAAGGTGGGTTTGCCCAAGCAACTATCATGAATGATCAGCGACGTGGCAGAGCTAGGCAGGAGGCCTTGTCTGATGATGGCATTCGTCACACTCTTGACTTCGGTGTTGTTATTGACCGTCCCGTCTTCTGTCCGTGGTCTGTAAAATATGGCATTTCCAAGTTGTTTGTTGCCTTCCTGTATATACAAGTCCTTACTCCAAACCACTATCGCTCCTCCCTTGTCGGCAGGCTTGATAACAATGTCATCACGGCGTTTCAAATGTGTGAGCGCCTGCTGTTCCTCCGCTGTAAGGTTTGTGTGCTTTAGTGGTTTGAATTTCAATTGTTCTATGTCGAAGAGTGTTTTCTCGATATAGAGATCTAAGGTTTGGATGCTCCTGCAGTGGGGACCCAAGTGGATCTGCTTTTAGAAAGGCGGGAGAAGTGATCGGTGGGATCCGAGGAGTTCTCCTTGTAGGTTGATTACTGAAGTGATATTGCAACCTGAGAGTGCGATGGAAACGATGGACGTCCTGCAGTAGTGCATATCTGTCGCCAGAGGGACGCAGAGGTATGAAACGGAGGCCTTTACTAAGGACCGATTTCTCTGATGCCGATAGGGGGAGATCGGGAGGTATGCACACAACTAAATTATCGGAATCGATGGTAGGGTGTGCCGAGAGAGGAGAGGCGGAAGGCGTAGGGATAGGGAGCACGAAGTTTGGTTAGCTTAGTGTTTTTAGCCTGGAAAAGACATTCTATATAAGTGGTGGTTAGTGCTGTTGATGATACAGCGTATCACACAATATAAGAAATAGTTACCTGAGGTAAGATGTTTAAGACGATCGATCGAGGATGGATAATACTGGAGCTAAGGTCAGTACGAAATGACGCGAGTGGTTGTCGGCAATACAACGCATGCGAAGGGTAGCACATTTAAACTCAATTTTAGATAGACGTGTACTACAACTGTCATGAAGGGGGTCCGCCGATGGGTGAAATCTAGAAGTGAACCCACGTGGGGTGAGATGAAGCAGTAGGCAGTTCTGCAGGAAGTTAAAATGACATGTTGTACGAGTCTTTTTGTAGATGTTAAGAGCCAAGTCGGTAGCTGTGATTTTAATATCCGTTGGTAGAAGAGAAAAGCAGATAATGATGTATGATCTCAACTGTTGAAATAACTGGGGTGAGTGGGTTGAAGACATGGCGGCAAATGGTGTAGAGAAAATAGGAATAAACGACCGATGTGAAGACCTAATCGTGAAATGGGGTCACCGGGTGTACAGGAGTGTGCACAAGCGAAATGGGCTGTAAAGTGGATAGAACAGCCAGTGGGAAGGGCAGTAGCGGGGCAGCGTGGCAGACGGTGGACGTGTAAACACTAATACTAAGCACACAACACACACTGAATGGACTGTAAAAATCGACAAAAGCTTGACAGACAATAAGGACGGAACAGTATCTCTGTTATGGGATTTAGGTTAGCTGGAAAGAGTAGTTAGGGAGTTAATGAATGCTGCGCATTCATTAACTAATGGGGAAATAAAGTTAGTGAACACGTGAGCACGAATGGGTTTAGGTATCCAGGGGTTGCTCACGCGTCACTTGGGATTCGGCTAGTAGAAGAACAACAAAGATGTCTGTAAATTAACATCACCAGTTTGACGATGTATTGTTTCATTCAATAAACTTATACCTATATCATAGTCGGGACTTTGTCAACTATTTCGACACGAGCCATCCACTGTACACAGCCTTGTCGTGTCATCTGTACTGTAATACAGGCTGTTTTGGCGCCGTCGACCCCAGGATATCCAGCATGGGTCGTCGCGGAGATGATTGACACAAGCGAAGATTTGTTTTATCTGCGTCTGGGGATGGATGTTTATTGGTTTTCTCAAGTAAATTATGAGGGACGCAGCAACTGAAAGCTCGCCCAGGGGTAGTTGTTGTGATTTCCCGGTGTTTGCTAAGTGGATCTTAGTCAAGGTCAGGAGATTTGCTTAATCTTGCTTAATTGAGAGACCGCTGTTTTTGATACACCTGACTCAGCAGTATACAGTGCCTTGATCGGTGACATACGCTGCTTTTTATTGAAGTCAAGATAAATTGAATTGCTGTTTTGCATCGTAATTTTTAAATGATGTCGTCACTGCTGGATACATCATACAACCTGTGAATCCACCTTGTAACCCTCTGGAAATAAATTATCTGTCTGCAGCCGAACGATCAGCTCAAACTTGAACAGCAAAGTCTCGAGGATGATAAATTATATGAACGTAGCCTCAGCTCACTGGATTAGTTTGAGGTCGAATCAAGGTCAACTTTCACTTTTCGGACCAGTAAATTTCTCGAATCAAGGTCAATAGTCACTTCAGATCAGTGAAAATTTGAGTATGTTCAACTTGTCTCAAATCAGTGATGACAATTGATTTGAACTGACCGTTCAACTACAACCAATACAACTGAATCGTTTTTAAATTGGAGGCCATCTAAGGGGTGAATTCTCAGTGAAGATAGATCTAACTTCTCGATAACCAACGGTCAAATATTTGTCGATTGGACCATACCTCGTTGCTTTGTCGATTGGGCTATACCTCGTTGCTTTGTCGATTGGACCATACCTCGTTGCTTTGTCGATTGGACCATACTTCGTTGCTTTGTCGATTGGACCATACTTCGTTGGATGCTGGATTGTACTTCATTTTCACCCATAAACATAGGACAGGCATCTAGTCAGTTGGTAAACCCAGGACAAACAACAGAGCAGTATATGTAATGGAGGATCTACAGCAAGTATAATCATTAACTTTTGAAATTACTTACTTTAGATTAATAATATTAACAACATACCCAAGTGAACAGGGTATTTCTTGTTTGCTTTAAGATAATATTGTGTTAATATATTAGTATACTATATTGGTTGGTACTGCTGTATTTTCCATTTCAGATTTTTTTAGAATGGAAGCCCAAGATCTTGCACAAGTACTTGGTGGAGTTGGTAGGGCAATATAAAAGTTGGACTCGGTGTTAAGACAGCAAAGTGTAGTCAGTGGTGTCGAGAGGTTTAATGGACAGGCGAGTCAATTTAAGAAATTTAAGAATCCATTCAGAAACATGCATATCTAGTGAACGCTACAGATGAAGATAAAAAGAATTTGGCTTATAGAACTAGTGCAAGTCCTGTTTCTGATCATATAAGAAGAAAACCTGATGCATTTTTTTTAAAGATTTGTCTTTGAGTAACCTTTTGCAGAGTATGTGCTAGCGATAGGAAAGCTGCCTACGTATTGAAAACAACAAGGCTTTATATCATAAAGGCGTGGTGAGCTACTATGGAAATCTTTTATAGGAAGTTAAGACGTGTGACAGAGTTGATGGATGGCTTAAAAATGGACGTAGATAGAATTTCGTCTATGATAGAATTGATAAAGAGGCAGACGCCTGAACGAACGGAGCACGAGACAGGTATGAGATATTATGGTGTAGACAAGCCCAATAGATGGCAGCCGGTCAATAGGAATGATAACCAGTGTGGCTACAATACTAAAGTTATTAGCTATATAAATATGAAAGCAGATAAGAGTGAGACACAGAGACATATAGGAATTAGTAATGGTCAGAAAAGGAAACAGTGGTCTTGGCCTTCAAGGAGTGAAAACGCAAAAGCTTTGCGAGAGAACTGGTTTCAGATCAGACAGTTGCGATATTCGGTAGCAAAGTTGAATAACAGAGAAAGAAACATAGATAAGATTTTGGGTAGTCAGGAGGTATCTTCAGTCTTTTGTGTCAGACAAGAAAGAGAGACACAGACGCAACCAGGCAGTAGTGTGGAAAAGAGTACTCAGACGTCGATTGATAAAGTGACAAAGAGAGACACTGGTACAGTGGTTGAACAACCCAAGTCAGAAGACAGGCAGACAAGTACCAAAGATGTTAAAAGACAGGTGAGGAAAAGTATAACAGAAAGAAATACGAATAGTATGATATTTAATAGAGGTACGACGACTGGTATGTCAAGTTCCTCAGGTATAGACATTAAATTAATCCCTAAATGGTGTAGAAATATTAGGTGTGAGAGTTCAGGTTATGGAGAAGATATTTCTACCGCCACATATTATAGTAAATACCGTGATGCTGAAACAACTATAGATACTGATGATTCGGAGAATGAGAGAATTGCACTACGAGCAGATCCTGACTCGAAGCGTGATGTTCCCTCATACGGTGTGGTTGCTAGTAGACAGACAGACAGAAATTTAGTTGGTGACTCTTTAGAACAAGATACCAGTATATATGACAGGAAAGTAGTGAAGGCTAGGAGACGAATACCAAGAGAGAGAGAGAGAGAGAGAGAGAGAGAGAGAGAGAGAGAGAGAGAGAGAGAGAGAGAGAGAGAGAGAGAGAGAGAGAGAAAGATACTTCCAAAAAGAAAGATGTTTGCCTAGTAGAAAGTAGAAAACGAGAACAGCGGAAGGCTGAAGCAGCGGTGGACAAAACTAGAAAGCTCATGAAAGCGTTAAGACCGTGGTTATATTTAAATAACTGACACGTGAAGATTTTGTAACTGAAGTTGGGGTAATTCAAGTTTGATGAGGCTCAAATTTCGACTCAAATGTGCTGTTGCTGTGGAAAATGGTGGAGAATCACTGCAAGTGATGTGTGACGTCGAGAACTGATGTATTGCATAGGTTATTTTGAGAGATTTCTTCTTCTTCTTCTTCTTCTTTCGTTCGCTTGAAACATGTCTACAACTGCAATGTCGTCTCTTGTATGAATCTAACAGTATTTTGAGAGATAAAGGAGTCATAGAATAGTCACCGATAGGGTAGTGCGACTGAAAATAGCACGAAGAAGTAAATCATGGTTATGAAGTGATGAGGAGGTTAAGATAAAGTGAGTAGTTGACCGTCAGAGTAGTTTGACTTTGAGAAATAAGTAGGACGGAGAATAGTGGCATTATGATGATTGAGTAATTCGTCAGGTTATGCGTTGTCCGTACGTGAGTATAACTGTAGACAAACAGGTGTTCGTCGCGATGAGTGAAGTAGGAGTGAGGTTTTGAGACACCGTCTAAGTGGAGTACATGGATAAAATGAGGTCAAGCGATTAGTAATAGTTGCGCGTTTGATATATTTTGTGTCAATGTGTGTGGAAGAGATCGACACGCTTAGACTGTGGTGAGTGATTGCTGGAATGGTATGGACACGTCAGCTTGTCGCGATGCGAGAGTGGTCGTGGGATGAGAGCGAGGTTGTGTATCGCTGTCTGGGCAAACATAGAATACGAGTGCCGTGTGAGAGTGCGAGGAGTGACTGATAGGTGATGTTGATGGAGCGTGGAGCACGGAGTGACTGAGTGTGTGAAAATTTAGAGCTGGAGGGAACATGATTGGAGAATTGTGATGTCTTTTGGTTAGAATATCTGACGTTAGACAGAGTTAATGAAAGTTGTATGACAGGCTGACTGAAAGAGAGTTAACATTGTGAATGACGTTGCATAAAACAGATTTAGTATCGATGTCAGAGACATGTCGAAGCAAGAATGCCTGATAGAGAGAATTGAGATAATATGGTTTGCCCAGTCGAAGTGAGATTTCTCGTTAGTCATGTGTGGTGTTGTTTATTGTTTTTGATAGAGTCCCGACAAATAGGAGTAGCAGTGAAAGATGAGTGAGATAAGCAAGAGAAAATGATTAGCTAAATGAATGTCAGATTATTACAAATAGAGCACTAGAGAACGTGTTCCGATAAGTGTGACTAGTCTAACTATCATCGCGGTGCAAGAACGCTAGGAGAGACTTGAGGATAGCTTAGAGTAGTTGTGGTGAGATGTTGGAAAGTAATGATACGTTAGTTAGTTGCGTCGGGTAGACGAGAGACTTAAAAGTAGAATTGTTTAAGAAGTGGTGGTAATTCTTGGTACAAATCCAAGGGAAACAACTGGTATGCCGAGTCACAATTTCTCTTAGTAGATAGATGACTGGTAGAAGACATTGGGATAGCCGTCACACTGGTAATAGATAAAATGATTTGACCTGTAGTTTACAGTGGTTGTTTAGGTTATATTACAAATATTGTGATGTGTTAGGAGTTAGTTTGTAAAAGATAGAATGTTGTGAGAGGAGAGAATCAATGATTGACTTCCAGAAAAAGTACAGTCATTTGTTGATTAATGACTTTTTGTTGAGAGAACAGATATTGTTCTACGTTAAAATATAGTCTGTAGGTAACAGATATATATAGATGTATTTTGGGGTTAATGCTTGGCATTGAGTTGTTTTGTTATAAGAATAACAGAATAGGCATGACTTGGGTGAATAGATATGTATTTCATTGGTCAGTATAAGAGACCAATGTTGATTGAATATGTATGGTAAGTTATATTTTTTTTTTTGATTGACTTGGTTTTGTAAAATGATTGCCATTTGATTTGAGAATAGGATTGTGGTGTTTTCAGTCTTTTGCGTACAAACCACTGTTCCGTAAAAGAGACCAGTGGTAGTACATAATATTAGATAATTTTCTTTTAATTGATGCGTGATTCATTTTGTGGGGATATATGAAAACATATTTGAATATCAAAGGGGGGGGGGGGGTGATATTGTTGTTCTATTCTTGATTTGTCTTGACTCTTGTTATTAGTGAATTGTGAGTTTAATTAGTTTATTTTGGTTAAATATTAGCATGTTACTTTGTTTGCCAGTTTTCATTTACAAAATGATGTTGCTTATTGAGTTACCCTGTCTATATTTAAATTAGTTTTCGTTTGACATTCAGTTTTGGGGAAAAATGAAGAGTTGTTCTTGGGAGCTTACAGAAAATATGAAACATGGAGTAAGGGCCATGCTTCGTTTTATGAATTTTGTGACTTAAAGTTGAGTTGCTTAACGTGTATAACGTTTATAAATAGAAATTGAGGGTGAAACATGATTGAGTTAAGGGGGAAGTTGTGGTGATTAGCGAAATAACTCAGTATATAGTAGAGAAAGTAATGGAGGAGTATATTTAAAAGTGGCTGGGGTTGTCAGCAACAATTGATAATTACACGGGGGTTAAAAATGGTTTGGGGGATTGAATTAGGGACTACATTAGACGGTTCGTAATGTAAATACATGGATTGAAAGCCATGGATGAGGGGAATGACGGGCGATACTGGGTAGATGGGGGTTGAAATAGGAGCTGGGTTGAACAGCGTTTAATGGGAGAATATGGGGGGAATGCCAGGTTGAATTTTGGCATTTAAATAAGTGGACTGGTTGAACTTGACGAGGTGGATAATATAAAAGGTAGTAGTTTTGGATTAACATAACTTTTTGATAAAAAAAATTATTATTGACGGCAATGAAGATAAATTTTGAAAACTTTATTTTATAAAGTTTTGAGAATGCATGGGAAGAGAAATATGATTACTTCTTACTATTTTCTTACTTTCTAATTTTCTTCGGTGCGCACCAAACCAATCTAAACTAAACTTTTTTCTGTCTATGCTGGAATAGTGAGAATGTGATTAAGTGAGAAAAAGATAAGGAAAATATCTTCAATTTTTGTCAATCATAATTTAGATGGACACTTTAAAAGCGGTTCGCTTATAGAGAGTTTTTGTAGAGAGTTTATAGTAGGGTTTTGTATTACTGACATTGTATAAAATATGTCTCTGGTTAGCGTTTGGCTATGATGAGATAGGAGGATGAGATTTGAATTATGAAATATATGTTGAGGGATTGTTGAGTAGAATCGGTATAGAAGAAGAAATATTTCAGTATTGAGTTAAGTGTTTAAGGGTTGGAGTTGAGACTTTTCCAGAGAAAAAGTCTTGTTGAAAAAGGGAGGTATTATAACAGTATCTCTGTTATGGGATTTAGGTTAGCTGGAAAGAGTAGTTAGGGAGTTAATGAATGCTGCACATTCATTAACTAATGGGGAAATAAAGTTAGTGAACGCGTGAGCACGAATGGGTTTAGGTATCCAGGGGTTGCTCACGCGTCACTTGGAATTCGGCTAGGAGAAGAACAACAAAGATGTCTGTAAATTAACATCACCAGTTTGACGATGTATTGTTTCATTCAATAAACTTATACCTATATCATAGTCGGGACTTTGTCAACTATTTCGACACGAGCCATCCACTGTACACAGCCTTGTCGTGTCATCTGTACTGTAATAGTGTACAGGAGTGTGCACAAGGGAAATGGGCTGTAAAGTGGATAGAACAGCCAGTGGGAAGGGCAGTACGGGGCAGCGTGGCAGACGGTGGACGTGCAAACACTAATACTAAGCACACAACACACACTGAATGTACTGTAAAAATCGACAAAAGCTTGACAGACAATAAGGATGGAACGTAAAACATATAGTAGCAGTTCGTGGGAATGAAGCGTGGTTAACAAGAATAAAGGGAACTGCGGTAAAACTTGAAAAGCAATGAATGAATCACTGAAAAACGAGAAGTAGATTGAGAGCTTTACCAAAGCACGACTACAAAAAACAATGGACGTTGCGGCCAAAGCCTTCGTCAGCACAGAACAAATAAACAAAAATAGATTAACAAATAAACGAACGACACTACATGAAAGTATAAATTTAACGTATCTGTGTCCTAGCTTGAACGGCTATCCATGGATGGAATAAAATGGATGTCGTGGTTAACGGGGTCAACTGACTAAAGGTCAGTACAGCCTGAAAAGCGGTGATTGGCTAAGTCAACCGGTGAGGGAGACCGCGCTATGGGGATGGGGGTGCGCCCATCAGAGCGAATGGAAAAATATGGATATGTAGAGCACTGTAGCTAACTCTGTGGCGATGTAACGGATGCAGTTTGAAATTCCGCACGCCAAGTTGGAAACGCTGCTGTGGGTAATATGGATGCAGACCAACAAGCGTTTGCTATCATAAAATAGCACAAGTGACGGTTGTTCAGAACGCAATGAGATGCGACCCCACGCAAACTAACCAGGAAGTCACAGAAGGCAGAGATAATGCTGGTGTTGACTACTACGTCCTGTAAAAGACATGCAACTGGCTTGTAAGTGGACTATACGACTACGGGGATGGGGGGGGGGGGCACATGTGCAGATGATCGCATAGATAACGTTGCGACTCGTAGATGAGAAACACTCCCGGATGTGGAAAATAGTCTTAGGGAAAGTCAGGTTTCAAGGACATATGGACAAGTCTAACAACAAGATCGAAGACATGCAGTCGTGTCAGGAAGAGACTTTTGAGTTTGAGATAGAGTGCTATGGACCAGCACATCCCTCAGGTTACGATCCCGCCTGTATGCCACAAATGGGGCCTCCGAGAAGACATCGCGAGTGGCCGGGTCTGCCTGGAGGATGTGTAGATGCCTCATGAGAATATTCTTGGCAGCAATATAATGAAGATGGTAGGTGAGTGAGAGAATAGGTCTATTATTACGTGGTTTCGTCCTGGAAGAGAGAGCCTCGAGCCTATATATCTTGTTAATTAATTTTCTATAGTGTTTGTTTAGGCCGTATGGCACGAATATTTTGGTTGAAATGCTGGTAGACTGTCAACTATAAGCTTGTTGCGAAGTAAATACTGTAATGTAGCCACTTTAATTACATATTATAAATTGCTTTTTAATAATATAACCTGCATATTTGGATACCTCTTGGAAAAAAACCAGCAAACAAACAAACAAACATATCCATCGGTACTTATTCAAGACTGTTGGTCGATTCTAAGCGAGATATTAATGTTTGTTTGTCACTTTATTATTTAATATGAACAACGATTAAAAGACGATTTTGACCGTTTCAATAAGTGTGACCGACACACACACACCACTGTCGGTACACAGAGGCCAAGGGAAATTACAACTGCCGATGTTTTATAACTAAAGTGGAGATACCTGCTTCCCATTTTATATATATATATATATATATATATATATATATATATATATATATATATATATATATATATATATATATATATATATATATATATATGTGTGTGTGTGTGTGTAATTATAATTATATAGTATATACATACATACTCACACACGGCGATGTATACACGGGTACTCAATGCTGTGATAACGTCAGTCAGCAAGCGCAGACAGCGAGTGCTGAATGTTAACGCGAGGCCGTGAACTAAGGTTCGTTTTAACCGTATTAAAAAGTTGCTAAATTATCAATGATCTTATCCTTGTAGAGTATTGAAAAATTACACATAAAAAGAATAATGGCTGTTGAATGTACAAATGCATTCAATATCATGTTAGTCGCTGTGAATACTCTGTAACAATATTAAATGGTCATAGCTGGAGTATGACAAGCAAAACAGCATGCGATAGTCATAATTTCAGTGGTAGATTGACTGCAACTTAAACGGTCGAAAACTACAAAATACACTTGAAAATGGATGTTAATTTAATAATACGCAGTAGAACAGTGAAATACGTCTCATATAACGGTAGTTACGGATTTACTTACCATTTAGAATAGGTAGTCTGGTTCTCCGGTATAACAAGGATTCCCGAAGCGCCAGAAATGCTGACCGCAAAGCTAGATCTGAGTCTGAGTTAAGTCGTGGTGAAAAGTTACCAATATATATATATATAAACCACCCCGATCGTGTAGCGTGATAAAACATTACACATAAATACTACAATGTTGAATGCAAACATGTATTCATTATCATTTCATCGCTCTGAATAATCAACAAGACTATTAAAAGATCAACGCTGAATTATGACATTACGGCATCATAGCCAGCTATCTTAATGATTCCAGTTTGGGATGTCCCCTCCGAATTAAATAGTCGAAAATTACACAATACGTGTAAAAATTGATGCTCAATGTAATTATTCATACTAGTTCAATTCGCAAAGTCTATATTAAAACAAAATTTACGAGTCAACTTACGTCTTAAAATGACAGTCTCTTTACCTCTGTAAGAAGAACAATTTGAGAAGCCAAGATTTATGGATTCGTAGACAATGGAGCGAACTACAATACTCGATAATCGGTTTCTATTTTAATGCTATCTTGAAATAAGCGCGGAATTTAACATCACGAGTACTCTAAATCTACTTAAATCGGAGACACAAAAAATGTCGCCCAATAATTCCAGAAATATATTTCCGGCAAAATTAGGCAATCTGAATCGTAGTGACTTCTATAATGTTACTTTATGAATGTGCTTTTCTAGTGGTATAGATATTGATGATAGTAAGATAATGGGTCATTAATTGTTTGGGAGACTATCGTCCAATGTACCCGATTTAAGATAAGGATACACTTTAGCGATTTTTAGAGCTGATGGAAAGTCTCCTTTGGCCAGACACTGATTATATACATAGATTAGTGATTTTTCTAGACTGCTAATTTTTCTTTTTTCTTCATATGGTATATTGAACATTTATTCTAAGAGTACGGTATGTGCTGCGGTCCCGCTTTTTATGTGCTTTATCTCTATCTCTTATAATTTCAAATATTTTATGGGTGATCCAAAACGAACTCCCTTGACTGTCAAGTGTCTATCAAACACATCAATAAAGGTCTTCATCAAAATTCCAGACAATCTAACCGGGTTAGGAAGTTGATGAACATTGTCTAGAGGTGAACTGAACAAGTCCTGTAAAAATGCGTTTTGACTGATATTGTTGCAACGTCTATATTTTACAATTATATATTTATGTTTCATATTCTTCTTCAGCGTTCCGAGCCATTGAGGTTCTTTGCTGCCGATACAATGTGTTTATGTTTAAGAGTTTTAATTACTTTCATAGACTATGTGCAGCATATAGGGTCTTGAGGTCTCAGGGCACAATTCGGTACGGTGTATTGTATGATGTTGTCTGGGCAAGTTACAAAAATGTGATATATAAGTGTTGAAGATAATTTTGGTATTCTAGTAGCTTGTTTTATTATTTGTTTGAAGTAGTAGGAAGAAATTATTTTCCTCCATGTTATTTTCGACTTGTTGGTGGCAATGTTAAAGTCTCCGAGTAGTGTGATTTCCTTTCCGGTAATAAAACCACATTGGTAGTGACGTTTTCGTACCAGACGGGTCCAGCGCTGGATTTTAAATAGAGGTATCCAATTATCAGGGGTGTGCGGTTTTGAACTTTTAGCTGCAACCAAATACATTCTTTTTCGCAAGTTTCAAAATCTTACCTACGGTGAACATTTAATAAAGTATAAACATAGGCTTTTATGCCTTTCTCTTCCCTCCTACAGGCATCTCTTCTAAACATTATTATACCCTTTAACAGAGATGTCCTAATCTGAAATGTTTTCATTTAGTCTTTTTCACTAAGTCCGAACAAATGACAATTTTGATTAAGAATAAAACATAACGCTGGCAGCTTATAAAACAAGTGACAAATGTTTAAATGTCACATTTTACCGAGCCTGTGTTGCTACTTCTCAGACATTTAACTCATGCATTAGGTGAAAATTAATCAACATTAAGCAAAAATACATGATAATAAAAAAAAATTCACAGTTACATTAACAAACAAATACCAGTAATGTAAATCGATATGTAAATGACAATAGTATAACGTTGTAACTAATGAGAATAAAACAGATTGTGCACACACAGAACAAAACGAAATAAGACGTCTGAACGTGCAACAACTAATTAACTCGAAAGAACTGCTTTCGCGCTAAGTAAACAGCTGCTTTCCAAAAGAATGAAAACATTACTTTACAAGTCAATGTTTATGTTTAAAATTGGGTATCCCACACGGGAAATAAAAAGTTAAACTGTCAGCAAATAAAGTTCACGGGGAAGCTCTTTTTCCGATATCAATGCATATTAGGGCTCAGTTTTGTGTGTGTGTGTGTGTGTTAAATACATATTGTATCTTACAGGTCCCTGTTGTACCGACATCATAAATGTTTGATTTAGTGCACTAGACTAAACTCCAACAAGTATAGAAGTTCTGGTCTGCAATGATAGGAACCTGATGATGTCTACCAGGTTGTCTTGGCTTGCGTGAGCTTGATGTGCCTCTGTAGCATTACTGCCGTGCATGTGTGATGGTGTTTGTAACGAGGGTTCCTGGCAAAGAAGGGGAGGGAACATGTCCTGGTAGTTATCAATTCCGATATTAGGGTGGGGGTAGGAATGAGATTTTTTTTTTCGTGGTATGTGTGCACATTTAGTGACAAGAGTTCGAGAGTCAGACACCAGCAGACATTTACCTGGAGTAATGGCGGTGCTCCGGCTTGCCTGGGAGTCTTGTTTTTCAGTAATCAGTGTCCATTGAGTGACGAGGAGAAAAATAATCTGTAGAATTGGAAAAGTATAACGTAATATGTCTAACAATTTTCGTAACTGAGAGATGGTGATATCTTGGTGTCTCATAGTGTCGTTTATCCCTATGTGTAGTGTAATCTTTGTAACGTCAGTATTAATTTCCATTATACGTATACTGTCTGTTAGACTGTCTAACACTGCATCTGAAAGCTCAATTGTTGTAGCTATATCGGTGTGTGATGTGGCCATACGGTCACTGTATATGCTTTCATCAAGGAGTCGCCAATTATCACACTCTCTCTGTGTGTGCTGGTTTCTGGCACGTCTTGCACGTTGTTTCTACAATTGATAATTATCAGGCTGTAGAGTGCCTTCTTGCGGGTTACCAGATGTTTCTTGAATATGCACGTTGTCTGTCACCAATGTCTCACCGTACTTGCTGTGTTTTTATTTTTTAAACAATTGTTCTCTTAGTACATCAAATCTGCTGCTGACTTTTACTTCCATGGGATATGTTGAGTGTTATTGAATGACTTTATCTATTTGTTGATGTATTTTCGTTGGCTGTATAGTTGGCGCTCCTAGGGATGGCTGTAGTCTCCCTGAGGGTTCAGTGACAATGTCAGAAGAAGATGCCGAGCAAACATCACAAGGACAATCTTTATTCCTACCTAAGTTCCATCCGCCGGACTCCGTGGCAAAGGCGTTTCGGGCGTGGATTGTGATTCCTCTTACCTGCGTTCTAAACACATCTGCGACCGATTTGGCAGCAGACCGTGTCACGCTGGGTTTTAGCGTGATGGTATGGGAGCCGGTGGTTCAGAAAGCAATGGCAAACTACTGTACATAAACCTGCCAAGACATCAGCAACTGCAGTGCTGGTGTTGACAGCAATGTCCTGTAAATAGGATATGACGGTGAAAAAAGTTCCATCCAGCTTTCATTAGGAAACGTCACAAGGACAACCTTTAGTTGTTACCTAGGCTGCATCCCGCCATGTATAGCAAACATTACAAGGACACTCTTCATTATTCAACTAGGCTACATCCAGAATGACAATATTTCTTCCTCCCCTCTTTACCAGAACATATAAACATTTGGTGCTATTACTGTTTGTTTTAAGTGCAGACCCCGGATTTACATCATGTGTGCTGAAAGAGAAGGATTGCAAAGACCTGCCGGAAGCTGGCGACCTTAAAACTATATGCCGTAAGTTACGTTTATTTCATGATTGTTATGGCATGTGGTAATCTATACAAGACAAAATAACCGAATTATACACATGGAAGTGTAGAGAAGTGTACGAAGACATAACACAGAACCCGAATAATACACATAGAAGTGTGGAGAAATGTACAAAGACAAGACACAGCACGACTAATATACCTACACGTGTGGTGAAATGCACAAAGACACGACAAAGAAACCACATACTATACATGAGAGTGGGGAGAAATGCACGAAGACACAATAAATAACTCAGATAATATACATAAAAGTGTGGAGAAATGTACGAAGACACGACAAAGAACCCAGATAATATACATGAAATTGTGGAGAAATAAACGAAGACACGACAAAGAACCCAGATAATATACATGAAGTTGTGGAGAAATGTACGAAGTCACGACAAAGAACCCAGATAATATACATGAACTTGTGGAGAAATGTATCTTCGGGTACACTGGCGGTAAAATGACGCGTCACTTTTCAGGGAGGGGGTGGGGGGACGCTATTTAGTGTTTTCCTTTGGATTTCGTGTGATTTCCTATGGATTTCCTACAAATAGTGTTTCCCTGTGGATTATGTGACGTTATTTTGTGTTCTTTTATTGGAAGTTTTCAAAAGAAGCCACGGAAGGCAGGTGGTGGATGAAATTTTGAGGGCAGCCGACAGATATTGGTTGGTCATGGTCTCGAGTTCACGACGGCAGGCAGAGGAGCTCCTCTTGAGTCAATGGCTGCGGTCTCCAACCAGTACGGTCACTGCCATAGAGGAAAGCAACGGCAAACTACCTGTTTAAAAGTGCCTAGTATATCATGATTTGCTTAACGACTGATCATCGCAAGACAAGGACAGAGACGTTAAAATTAGCAACATGGAACGTTAGGGCGTTAAACGACGACGAAAAATTAGAGAACATAAAACAAGAAATTGAAAGGGAAAACATTAATATTTTAGGTATGTGCGAAACGAGATGGACAGGATCAGGCATCAAGATAGATGAAGATTTCAAGATTATTTATTCTGGAGGTGAAGATCGTCATAGGGGAGTGGCAATTATTTTGGACCGGAAAACATCAAAATCTGTTCAAGGACATTGGGCAGTGTCGGAGAGAGTTCTACTAGTTAAATTAAGTGGCAGACCTTTTAGCGTAAATATTATTCAAGTATATGCCCCAACAGGAGAATCCAGTGAAGATAGTGTAGAAGAATTTTATAATGACATAGAGTCTGCCTTAAAGAAATATAAAAATTCAGAAATAAATATCATAATAGGGGACTTCAATGCAAAAGTAGAAAATCAAGGGGATAGATACACAGTAGGAAACTATGGTTTAGGAGAGAGAAATGAAAGAGGATACAGACTCTTGGAGTGGGCAAAAGAACAGGAAATGATTGAATGAAACACCCTAGAAGATTATGGACATGGAGGAGTCCTGATAGCAGGATTAGAAACCAGATTGATTACATTCTCATTAGCAGAAGATTTAGAAACGCGCTAACAGTAGCAAAAACAGTTCCCTGTGCTGATTGTTATAGTGACCACAAATTACTCACAGGAACATTGAGGATAAAGTTGAAGAAAGTCAAGTATATAACAGGAAGCACTAAATATGATTTGTGTACATTGAGTAATAACAAGGAAATACAAAACAAATTCAACATAGAAGTACACAACAGATTTGAAATATTGTCTGATCTAGAGATATTATTCCAGGATGTGGATGATCAATGGGAAACGTTGAAGAATTCAATCAATGTGGCTGCAGAAACAACTATACCAAAATTAAAGAAGGTGGGTCGTAAGAAATGGATGACTGAAGAAATTTTACACCTCATGGAAACAAGAAGACTCAACAAAAATAATTCTGTCAAATATGAAAAAAATCACAGACAAGTCAGAATATTATGTAAGGAGGCAAAAGAATCATGGCTTGAGGAAAAGTGCTTAGAAATTGAAAACCAACACAACAGTCAAAATACCAAATTAGTGCACACAAGAATTCAGGAACTCACTAATAAAAGAACAAGTACATCAAAAGGGTGTATAAAAACTATAGATGGCAAAATCATAATAGAAAAAGACCAGATTCTACATGTATGGACAGATTATGTAAAACACCTTTATGATGATAACAGAGACGAACAATATGATATTAGATTTAATAATGAAGGACCGCCAGTTTTGGAGATGGAGGTTCGAAATGTTCTTAAGCATATGAAAGCTGGCAAGGCCCCCGGTGCAGATTACATCACAACAGAAATGATTAAAGCTTTAGAAGAATTTGGGCTAGAGCAAGTCACCACACTGATGAACACATTATATGATACTGGAGATATACCTCCTGAATTATGTAACTCTGTATTTATTGCAATACCAAGGAAATCAGGAACCTTGGAATGTGATCAACATAGAACAATTAGTATAATGAGTCACATCACAAAAATTTTGCTAAGCATTATCATGCAAAGAGTGAGGAAGAAGATACAACCTGAAATAGGGGAAGAACAATGTGGGTTTGTAGAAGGAAAGGGTACAGTAAATGCTGTGTATATGCTGCGAACAGTTATTGAACGGGCTAACAAGGATATACATCTTTGCTTTATTGACTATACAAAGGCTTTTGATAGAGTTAGACATGCCAACATGGTGGATATGCTTGCAGATCTACAAATTGATGGGAAAGACATTAGACTTATAAAAAACATATATTGGAAACAACAAGCTGCAATAAGGATTGATAATGAAGTGGGGCAGTATCAGCCAATTAAGAGAGGTGTTAGGCAGGGATGTGTGATGTCTCAAGATCTTTTTTCCCTATACAGTGAAAATATTTTCAGAAATGTAGAGGATATAAATGGAATCAGCATTGGAGGACGAAACATCAATAACATTAGATATGCAGATGATACAGTATTAATTGCATACAATGAGCAGGACCTGCAACAATTAGTAGATGCGGTTGTTGTACACAGTGAGCAACTGGGGCTAGAATTAAATTGTAAAAAGACTCAGGTTATGGTCGTCACTAGGAAGGAAGAAGTGCCACAATGTAATATACAAGTAAATGGAAATATTCTTCAACAAGTGAATCGATACAATTATCTTGGAACAGTCATAACATCTGATGGGAGATGCCTTGAAGAGATTAGAACAAGAATCGCCATGGCGAAAGTAGCCTTTAGGAAGATGAAAAACATTCTGACCAATAAAAAGATGTCAATTGAAACGAGAAAAAGAGTGTTGAGGGGATACATTGAGCCTGTTCTTTTTTATGGATGTGAAACTTGGACAATGAGCAGTCAAGCTGAAAAACATCTGATGGCTGCAGAAATGTGGTTTCTGAGGAGGATGCAGAGAACACCATGGACAGACAGAAAAACCAATGACCAAGTACTACAGGAGACAAATGAACATCGTAAACTGATTAGAGAAATTAGACGTAGACAGTCAAAATTTTTTGGACATGTTATGAGAAGAAATGGATTGGAGAACTTGGTGACAACTGGCAAGATCGAAGGGAACAGACCAAGAGAAAGACGGAGAGGAAAATACCTGGATGGTTTGGCCGCATGGCATGGAAGAGACAGGAACACTGAGCTGATCCACGACACTGGTGATCGAGTGAAATGGCGAGTCATGACCGCCCACGCTTTCCGGCATGGCACATGATTGATTGATTGATTGTACGAAGTCACGACAAAGAACCCAGATAATATACATGAAATTGTGGAGAAATATACGAAGGCACGACAAAGTATCCAGATAATATACTTGTACATGCAAGCGTGGAGACATGTACGAAGACACGACAAAACGTCCATATAATACACTTGAAAAGAATAGATTGTGAGGAAGCCGAAATTGTGTCTCTGAGACGAACGTTGTTAGTACCTTGGACTGCATGAGTAACTACATATATTGCTACTAATATAGACCCCGAGGTAGACCAAGAAGGCGGTGGAGAGATAATATACATACAGACCTACAAGCACTTGGAATCAACGACTGGCAAGAGAAGGTCCACCAGAGAGACGAATGGAGACAGATTGTATTTGCAGCAAAGAACCTCAATGGCTCGGAATGCTGAAGAAGAAGAAGAAGAAGAATATAGAACCTTATATATATAACTATAAGAAGGGAAACCAACAGCATTCATGTTTGCGTAATAACGAGAAAGGCAGTGAAAGACATCGTGCAAACTCGTCTGACTAGTGGTGAAGACACCAAAGGCACAGGCGATATGGCTGAATGGAGCAATATCAAGATTGGCATTGATACAAATAAATAGGGGCCGATTTCTGTTCACACACACACACGCGCGCGCGCGCGCACACACACACGCGCGCGCACACACAGACACACACACAAACACACACACACACATATATATGGACTCTTAAATGAAAACATTTAAAAGTGTGATACCAATATATTATAAAAAATTATATTTAAAAGCAAAATAACCATTCCATTGTCTTGTAACCTGTCAATATTTTTGTTAAGGATGTCAAGAGTATTAAACATGGTGACGTCATAAGAACAGTTTAAAGATGACCGCTATACTTTTGACATGTGTAGCAGAATGTATTAGTGTAGGCGTGCAAGGCTACAGCACGCTTGAGCATCAATATAGAACAGCTAGAAGGATGCTCAAATCGTGACGTGGCATGTTGTTGGGGTAGTCAGTAAAACACCAAGGACGAGAGAAGAGAAGTCAACATCATGATAGAATTATACTGTGATTTTGTATCGACCATCATAATCAAATAAAGCATGGTTTAAAATAATCCAGCATAACTTGTTAGTCCTCTGTACAAGCATTGTTACAGGAGGATTAAATGGAGCCGCACACAGGATTCGATATTTTTTACTTGGAGCTCGCGGCCACAATGTGAAGTAAGAAAGTCACTCTTGATGTCAGTTTATAGTATGTGAGTTTCTCTTGAAAAGTTTAGACTCATTTAAACAAAAAGTTCAAAATCGGATCATTTTTGATTGAGTAAGAAAGTCAAAATTTCAACATTTTTTCGACACTATCAAAATTATCAAGATTTGTTAATAGAGCCATCTGTATAACATGATTTCATATGGAGTGTTGCTGAGATGTTTTTATCATAACTATTTGAAAGAACGGGATTCTTGTCAAAAAAAATATTATAAACGTTGACCTGCCGGTAGTACAGCCGTTGGTAACCTTGCCTTGTGTTTGAAGGTCAGCTAGTCACATACTGAGATTTGTCCAGGTCCAGGAGCAAAGAAATTTCAAAACGAATGTAAACAACTTGAATCAAATAGAAATGTTGTTCTGAGAGAGCGGTTACCTTCTTTGTATCAAGACTACCTAGAGCGAACTCAAAGCCGTTATGTTCATTGAACCGTGACCTTGGGTGCCTGAAGAATCAAGCCAATTGCTCCTTTGGTTGGAAAGTAAGAAGAAATTTTCACTCGTGGTTGCTCTAATCAGAATGTTTTTCAACAAAAGCGAACATATCGTTAGGGAACCCTCAGAGGTAGTTGAGCATATTGGGTTGCCGACCTGCTGAAGAGGGGACCCAAAGTCAAATCGCTTTATTGAGCTAGACCAGTTTTCAAGACGTCGCTTAGATGTGCCCTGTTACCGGGTGAAAAGAAGGCTGAAGTCTGGTAGGGGCCCACCCAGGGGCTGAAGGTACTGAAACTTGAGACGTTGGAAGAAGAAGCTCACCGAAATTACATGATCGTTTGGATGATTTCAACAAATACAAACTCCTAACGTTTGGGTTCTACCTGGCAAGAAAATTTTCAGCGGACATAGGTGAATCCATATTTCTTGGATCAAGAGCAGAAATAATGGTAATTAGTTAAACTTTAAATGTCATTTTAGATACTATTGACTGATTGAACAATTATTATTAGGAATTGCGTAAGTTAAATACGATCATATCTTTAAATTAAGTTGTTATAAATGTGAATTTGATTGTATAAGTGTATAGTAAAATATTTCAGCATGGCAGAAGAACAAGGTTCACTGACACAAGTTTTGACGGGGGTAGGGTCGGTAATAAGTAAACTCAACACAGTAATGAAACAACAAGGAATGGCAGCTGAAATTGTTAAATTTAGCGGACAGGCGAAAGATTTTAAGAAGTGGGTAACTTCAATAGAGAAATATGCATATTTGGTGTCAGCATCTGATGAAGAGAAAATGAAACTTGCTTATCAGGCAGCAACAGAACCGGTTTCTGATCATATCAGAAGGAAATTAGAGGCTAGGGTGGATGAGACATGGGAGCAGTTCAAGGACGACCTGGCCCATAAGTACGCGGAAATAACGGACCCACAACATGCGTTTTCGGTGTTAAGACAGTCCAAACAAAACACTGGAGAAACTGTACAATTGTTCAGCGATAGGTTGATTAACCTGGCTGAAGAAGCATTCTTAGGACAGAATGTACGAGGAGAAGAGGTGGAGAGGATGTTGGTCGGGATTTTTGTAGATGGTATAAAATCAGATGGACTGAAAGTTAAGCTGATGAGAGAAAACCCTGAGAGGTTATCACAAGCTGTAGATATAGCGGTGCAAGAGGAAAATTTGAGACGTAGATTCAGATTGAGAGTAGGACGAGAAATAGGAACTAGTCGAGAAGACAGGATTGAGGAGCCTATGGAGATAGGACAAACAAGGTTCGGATGGAATAGGAGAGGAGGTATACAGACATTACAAGGTAGTAATAGAAGTGCTTATAATGAAAGAAGACAAATGAGAAATCCTACAAGTGAGACGGTAAGTAACACAAATAACACAAATATAATCTGTTGGTTTTGTGGCCAACGGGGACACATTTTTCGCTTCTGTGGTAACAGGCGTGTCCAGTCGAATACACAAAGTAGAAATGGCAATAGCAGATTAAATAGCAATGTTGAAGATATACACAGAAGTTTTACAAGTACAAGAACGCAGGAAAACCGGCGCCCTACCTATTAAATAGGACCTGTAGTAGGAGGGAAAATAACAAGGTCCCAAGATTTAAAGAATATTTTAATAACAGGTATAATAGGACGAGTAGAGAATACTTTCAACTAGATGAAATCAAACAGTTTACAGAGAATAAAACAGATCCTAGCTCATGTATAATAGAAATAGGAAAATATAGAGTTCGTACATTAATTGATTCAGGAGCTCAGGTTAGTGTAATCAAAGAAAGTTTTTGATATAAAATAATGAGAAATTGCAGAATATTTAGGAGTCATAATAATCTTCACTCTGTTACAGGACAAAATTTACAAGTAATTGGACAAACAATAATGAATTTTAAATTAGGAGGGATCAACGTAAGACATCTTTTTCATGTAGTGAAAGATTTAAATAGAAATATGCTTATAGGAAGAGATTTTCTAACAAAGAACGGTGCAAGACTTTTTTTTTTATTTACACAAATTAAAATTCAAGGACGTATATGTAGATTTAGAGGAAGACATGCATATATCAGCACTGGTTAGAGTTAAAATGTCTACGACGTTAAAACCACAGACGGTTAATTTGATACAGGCAAAGGTAAAAAGAAATCCGTATTATGTAGTGGGACATACAGTTAGAGTCACTGAATTGCAAAGGGAGGTAATTGATGAGCCTGGTCTAGAAGTCCCGGATGGAATAATATCATTAGATAAACACTTAACTTTTCCAGTAATGATTATTAACAACACGGGTAGAGAAATTAAATTATACAGAGGATGTGTAATAGCCAAAGTAGAACATAACATTAATGACATATTAGCAACAGATAGAGTAGAAATGATTGGGAACAAATTATTCAGAAACTCCTAGTGAAAGAATTAATAACAGACGCGGACGCGAAAGAAAAGGAAACGTGCAGAAGGATGAATTGATCCATCCATTCAGAAGAAATATAGCCCAAATACATTCACTAGACAAAATGACAAGAGAGCAAGAATTGTTGGCACAGTTAAAAACTCCACCAAAAAATAAGAAAGTATTAGAACAACTTATAAAAGAGAATCAGGATGTATTTGCAATTAATGATTTAGAATTGGGAAGGACAAAAACAGTTACAATGGAAATAGATACGGGAGATCATCCACCAATTAGTTTAAAACCGTATAGAACTCCCTTAAGAAATAGAGAGATTGTTGAAAAGGCAATAGAAGATATGTTAAAAGCAGGAATAATAACAAGATCGAAGTCAGAATGGTCATCTCCGATTGTAATTGTGACCAAAGCTGATGGTTCGCGTCGATTCTGCTGTGACTACCGGGCGTTGAACAAAATCACTAAGAATGTAGCGTACCCATTGCCGGTGATTGATGATATTTTGGATATAACATGATGTTAAACTGAAGCTTAGTAAATGCGAATTTTTAAAAACAGAAACAAAATATTTGGGGTATATTATTAATAGAGACGGAATTAAACCAGATCATGACAAGATAAAAGTTATTAAGGAGCTACCTCCTCCAACTAACGTAAAAGAAGTTCGTGCCTTTATCGGAACCTGTGGGTATTATCGGCGTTTCATTCCAGGGTTCTCAAAAATAGCAGAGCCTATTACTAACTTAACTGGCAAATACGCTAGATTTAAGTGGGATGAGGAATGTCAAAAAGCGTTCGAGTTTTTAAAAAATAGCTTAACAATAGTGCCACTATTGACACATCCAGATTTGAATAAACAGTTAATATTATATACAGATAATTCAGATAATGCTATAGGAGCGTGTTTGGTTCAACCATACGAAGGAAAATAATCTGGAATACCAGGGGTTAAAAATGAAAGGCCAATCTATTTCTTGTCTCATAAACTTAGCAGGTCTCAGCGGAAATGGTCTACTATTGAGAAGAGGCTTATGCTATTCATTATGCTCTTCAGAAACTTATCTACTATCTACATAACGCAAATTTCATTATTAGAACTGACCACATGCCTTTAAAATCTTTGTTAGAAGCTCCAGTGCAGAACAGGAAAATACAGACATGGGCATTGAATCTACAGGGATACAATACAAGGATAGAATACATACCAGGTAGGATTAACACATGTGCTGATTTATTGTCTAGAATCCCGTATCCACAGTCATCAGGAAACACGGAAGACGAAGGTGAACCGGAGATAGACGACCGAAACTGGCAAGTAAATATATTAGATTCTGCCATAATAAATTGAGAAGATTTTGAGAGTTTACCGTCGGATCAAGAGTCTGAACCTAGAGCAGAAGATCCACATTTAGCATAATTTAATATGAAAGAAGAACAAGAATTAGATCCAAAAGTCTTAGAAATAAAACAGAAATTAAAAGAAACGGATGAGAATAAGTATAAGAAGAATTATTTAGTTTTGCAAGAGGATGAACAGTTATATTACATGAGTGAAAGAAACGAACAGCTAAGGAAATATATTCCAAAACATTTGGAAAGCGAAGTTTTACAAGCATATCATGATAAGAATGGTCATCTCGGTCGTGATAAATTAGTGAAAGCACTCACGAATAAATATTATTTTTAAAATAATTATTATTTTAATTATTATAATTACCGAATTTATTTAAAACTGCTTGTAAATATGTCGATACGTGTGAAAGATGCAGATTAAGGAATATGAAAACAATTAAGTGTCCTTTACAAGATACAGATATTCCTCAGTTTCCTATGCAAAAAGTTAGTTTAGATATATCAGGTCCTCACCCTAGAACACTATCGGGGAATGTATATCTAATTCATATAGTCAACGTCTACAGTCTCTGGCCGGAAATCTATGCAATCCCAGACAAGAGCGCAGATACTATCATTAATATCTTTTTACAGGAATTCATACCAAGGTTTAGTTGCCCACAGATTTTACTTACGGATAATGGTAAAGAATTTGTGAATAAGAAATTTGAAAAGTTATTAAAAGATTTGAGTATAAAACATGTAAAGACCTCATACTATAGACCTTCTTCAAATGCTAGGAACTAAAGACAACATAGGACATTGTACGATGTTATAGCAAAGATTGTCGATGAACATGAAAAAGATTGGGATCTATTCCTAGGACCTGCGCTTAGCGCTATACGCACAAATCAAAATGAGAGCACGGGGTCTTCACCATTTTATTTAATACACGGGAGAGAGCCAATACTACCTATAGATAATCTGTTAAAACCAAGACGTAAATATATGGGGGAAGACTTTCAAGAGATCATCATACAAGAAATGCATAAAGCACACGTAAGATTAAAGAATAATATAATTAAAGCTAGAGAAAGACAGAAAAAGTACAGAAACGTGAATACAAAATTACAGGAATTTAAAGTAGGTGATAGAGTTTATTACAAGAAGCATAGAAGGAACTCTAAGTTTGATGCTCGTTGGGTTCCAGGTTATTACATTTTAGAAAAGCTAGGAAATGTATCGTACAGTATAAAGAACCAGATCACGGGACATGTGGCAAGGGCACACGTAGAGCACTTAAGAAGAGATAATGATGATAAGGGAAATAATAATTATAATAATAATTATTATTCAGACACCGGATACTTAGATGAACAAGTCGCCAGAAGAGCTACAATAACCCCAGGTTTTAGAAAAGGTCCAGCACAAAGTCAGTTAATAACAACTCCAGTTTGTGATGATACTCAAGAACAGACAATACCGAAAACGATAATAACAGAAGAAAAAAAATGAGAATGAGGGTTATTATGATAGTGCAGAATCTATGGAAGAAGAGGTAAACGCCCCATTTAAAAATACTAGACAAGCAGTGAAAAAGAGAATAGAGAGACAAAGGGAAAAGAAGTGAAAAGACAGAGAAGAATTAGAGAATATTCATCAAGCGGCGAAGACATGCCCCTACTAGAAAGGTCGTTAAGAAATAATGATAGACAAATTAGATGGGATATAGAACAGAAGAAATTAGCGGCTGCTAGCGAGAGACATACAGGTGAAGAAGAGGAAATGGATGAAAAGTCAGAATCAAATAGTAGTATGGAAGAAAGTAATACTTTATACGAAGAAGAAGATATTGATGTAGAGATAGCACTTATTCAAAGGAACTTAGAGTTATTGAAGAAACGGAAACGTAGGAGATAAATTGATAGAAAATACTGCAGATAGCAAGATATAAATTTCATGATTTAAAAAGGAAAGAGATACTTGATGAGGTATATGACACATTAGTCATAGAAAAGGGTTCTATTGATATTTATAATGAGTTGTCTTGAGGAGGTATTAAGATAACTAATATGGATGTAAATTCGAGTGAAACATGTTATTTTTTTCTGTAATTTAATTGCCGATTGATTTTATGTTTTGACTTCTTGAGTTCTCTTAGATAGATAAATAAGTTATTGTTAGTCCGTAAAAGAGACTAACAATAGATAGGATGTATGTTATATTATTTTAAAATATGTTTTTCCTTGAATGAGTTGATATCTTTATTTAATATGAGGGGAAACATAAATGATGTATAAAAACTTGGGGGGGGGGGGGGGGGGTATGATGTCCTTGTTGTGATTTTATTTCGCTTAACTCATAATTTAAGTGAAATGTCTTGTGTGTTAAATTAGAATTACCTTGTTTATAAATGTGTTGGTTAAGTTAAGTTTATATTATAAACAGTTATGGTTTTGTCCAGTACACGGGACTTTATATAGTACCCTTCGTTCAGAAAATAGTAATAAACTACTGAGGACTAGTAGAGAGACACATTATCTTAGTGAATAATATGTTCATGGGTATATTCTGTTGCTGTGATAATCAGCATGAAGAGGTTGATAGGGCTATGAAATATTAGAAACATATGCCGGGAATGGTTATGGGAAAGTTAAAATAGGAGCTGTATTAAAGTCAGCATTATTTTAAGATATATGGATTAGATACCATATTAGGAGTAACGATATGATAGTTGGTTAATAGAGAATAGATAAAGAGGGGGCTGTGAATGGCAGCATATAAGGTTGGGTAAATGGAATAGATAAACAAGGAAGCGTATCATGGGATGTGAGGGGGCAAGATATAGGAGCTGTGAAAAAACAGCGTTAATTAATTTAAAATGTTCATGGAATATGAACATTGGTTCGTGGTTGAAGGTGTGATAAGTGAAATATAGACAAGGTTGTGGATGGCAATATAAATATTGAGTATATAAATGTTGAGAAAACTTAGATCAACTTAATTTATAGTGAACAGATATGTATTTCATAAGATATATTTTAAAAAAACTTTTTACAAAAGTTTATTTCGTTGGCAAGAGAGGTAAATGTGATTGTGTTGACTATTCATTCCTTTATACTTTTCATAAACTGGGTGCGCACCCCTTCTTTACTTTTTCTAACTACATTTTTTTCTGTCTATCCTGTGTTGTGAAAGAGTGAGAAATTTCATAATGTCAAGTGTACGATAACGATTGATACGAGATGTTCTTATGATATATATATATTTTATAAAGAAACTTGAAGAACCAAGAACGAAGAAGAAGTTCATAGTGGTTTGCTATGTGACAGGGAGAAGAGTTACAAATGGAATGAAATATTTACTTAAAATAGAGTTAGTTTGGGGCGGATTAGAGAAATTGTGGGAGGTAAGGAGAGAAGGTGTAGGATAGAGGGATTAGGAGTTAAAGACTTTTGAAGGAAAAACGTCTTTTCAAACATAGGGAGGTGTAGCAGAATGTATTAGTGTAGGCGTGCAAGGCTACAGCACGCTTGAGCATCAATATAGAACAGCTAGAAGGATGCTCAAGTCGTGACGTGGCTTGTTGTTGGGGTAGTCAGTAAAACACCAAGGACGAGAGAAGAGAAGTCAACATCATGAAAGAATTATACTGTGATTTTGTATCGACCATCATAATCAAATAAAGCATGGTTTAAAATAATCCAGCATAACTTGTTAGTCCTCTGTACAAGCATTGTTACACATGCACCAAAGAGGAGCAGCGTTTTGTTATATGTTTTTTGTTTAATCACTAAAGTAGTGAAACCTATAGAAATGCATTGGCGAATAAAGGTGCGGAACGTTGATGCATGCCTGTCAGTTCGCAAGTGTATGCGTAGAGTAGGAAGTTTCAAAACTGCATGACTTCTGTGACAGACTGTTCACGACCGGGTCAGGCACACTGAGTAGTGACCCCAGAGTCTATTACAGCATTTGAAGGCCTCGTACACGAAACCCGCCGCCTGACTGTGAGTGACATTATCGGACATCTTGACATCAGACATCCATGATGTGCTGCAGAGCCACATAGTGTCTGCAACATGGGTGGCACGGCAGGTTACTCCAGAATTGAAATAACGACGCATTTATGCTTGTCACAAACGTTTGAAGTGCTTTGAAGCAGAAGGTTATGGTTTCCTATCAATAATTGTTACTGGAATTGAAACCTGGGTTCACTTCGACGAGCCGGAAACGAAGAGAGCGAGCAAGGAATTGCGCAATCATTCCTCGCAGAAACCAAAGAAGTTTCGCAGACAGGTATGTGCAGGGAAGGTCATGCTGACTACCTTTTGGAATTAACGAGGCGTTGTTTTAGAACACTACATGCCAAGAGGGAAAACCAGTGATACGTGTACAGATCTTTTCAGGGACCATGTTCAACGCGTAATCAGATCCGAACGAGGAGGACTTCTGTGTACAGGTGTCTCTTCCAACATGACAGTGCTCGACTCAAAACTGCCCGTGCAACGGCTGAAACAATCAAGTCGTCCACTTTTAGTGTGTACCACATCCCCGTACTCGCCAGACCTAGCCCCAAGTGATTTAAACCTGTTTGGACAACTTAAAGAACCATTTGGGAGGAAAGACTTTTCGGTCCGATGAACAGATACAGTAGATGGTGCATGAATGGTTACATGTGCGACCAAGAGAATATTTGTTCTACATGAATCCAAACACTTTATCGGCGCACAGATTAAGGGTAGGGTTATAAGTCACGCCTGCAGGCCTGTCTATTCGTTCTTTACCCGCGTAGCCTAGCACAAATATCAAACAGTTCATGTTACACTTCGAAACATGCGCAGCAATGTAGCAATACCTCTTAACTTGATAGAACTGGTAGACACATACTAGGCAAAACAGACGCCGTATACATGTAAATTGAACAAGAATTTGGAAATAATGCATGATCCTCTGCAGAGACTTGCCACATCATGCGGCATCTAATTTTGTAAAAGTCAAGGTTTCCGTTACACACCTAAGCCATATTGAGTAGATAGTTCATGAGCCATATTTGTATAGACCAGACGGCACTTAGTGGGTGGGGAGGGCGGTATCACTTTGGCAGCCTTTACTTTCTAAGAGATGTCCTGGTACAATTGTAAGATGGGTGGTCCCATGATACCACGCTGATGCGGATCGAAGACCCACGCATGGGAACAGCAGGCCAGCGACTAGCCGCAAGGATAGCTTGGCTGACAGACAGACAGACAGACAATAAGACAGACAATAAGACAGACAGACAGACAGAGACAGACAAACATAGACAGACAGGGAGGGAGAGAGAGAGGCAGACTTCGAAAGACACTGAAAGGCAGAGACAGACAGAAAGATAGATATCAGTGCAAACAAGCAGACAGACAGGCTGCTAGGCTCTCGTATATAGATATTTATGTATATATGTAAGTTAGGTATTACACTGTATATGTAGGTCCGTCGGTCGGTCAGTTGCTGTACAGGCAGATACAATAGGCAGGTAGGTAGGTAAGTAGGCAGGTAGATAGCTGTGTATGTAGGTAGGGAGGTCTGTAGGTAGGTAGGAGTGTAGGTAGGTAGCTTATATTTAGGTAGCTGTGTAGGTAGATAGGTATACAGCTAGCCGTGCATGTAGGTAGCTGTGTATGTAGGTAGCTGTGTAGGTAGGCAGCTGTGTAGGTAGGTAAGTAGCTGTGTAGGTAGGAAGTCGTGTAGATAGGTATATAGCTGTGTAGGTATGTAGATAAGCAGCTGTGTATGTAGGTAGGTAGCTGCGTAGATAGGTAGGTATTTATCTGTGTTGGTAGCTGTGTAGGTATTAAGGTAGATAACTGTGTGGATAGCTAGATTGCTGTGTATGTAGGTAGGGACCAATGTGGGTGGGTAGATTGCTGTGTATGTAGGTAGATAGCTGTGTATGCAGGTAGATAGCTGTGTATGTAGGTAGATCGCTGTGTAGGTACTTAGGTATCTGTGTATGTAGGTAGGTTGCTTTGTATGCAGTTAGGTAGCTGTATGTGTAGGTAGGTAGCTGTGTATGTAGGTAGGTAGCTGTGTAGGTAAGCAGATCGGTAAATAGGTAGATAGCTGGGTATGTAGTTAGGTATGTAGGTAGGTCGGTTGGCAGGTAGGTAGGCAAGTAGGTAGACAGGCAGGTAAGTTATTAGACAGGTAGTTATGTAAGTTAGGTAGGTGTGCTTGTACTCAGACAGACAGATCGATTAGTCGTTCGATCTGATGTACAGAAAAAGTGATAAACATTCAACAAAACTTATACTATTTGTATTTTCATTGTAAAAATTCTATGTTTTGATACTTCCATCCTGTGCATAATCAATAACTGCAACTGCACCAACGCCTACAACCTCTCCCACCGATACAACTGACTCTACCTCCAAAATACCAGAAAACATCAATAAACGCCCACCTACAAGTAAGTGTCGCTGTTATCACATTGTTTTTTGTTTTTTAAAATTAGAATTTAAAAGAAAAGAAAATTATCTGTAGACTCCTTACAGGCCACAACAGACAGAAATACCACTTGCTGAATAAGCTAAAGAGAGGAGACACTGATGAATGTAACCGTAAATCTGGTAGAATGTCAGATAAACATTAGGGCATATGCAGAAAATGGACAAGCATTTTTAACAATGCCCACTCCATTTGAGAACAAACTCTATGTGGATAACAACAAGCTTACTTTGACTGATGATTTCTCTAACGTCTGAATGAGAAACATGAACCAATGACAGCAGAGACAATACCTGAACCCTCATTAGATGAAATTGCAGGGGCAATACAGAACCTGAAGAATGGTAAATAACCTGGATGTGATGAGATACCAGCTGAACTAATTAAAGCGAGAGGAGAAGAAATCTATCTCATCATCATCATCAAGTGCCGTGCCGGCTGGCGTAGGCGTTCATGGCTCTCCACAGATCTCGGTCTTTGGTGTTCTGGATCAACTCTGCTGATGATATTCCTCCAAGCCACCGTCTCAGTCCGTCCAGCATCATTTCTCTTGGTCTGCCTCTGCCTCTCTTCCCCTCGATCTTTCCAGTTGTCACGATGTTCTCCAATGCCTCTCTTCTCATCACATGACCAAAGGAAGATGTTTGTCTCTTTCTTATTGTTGTATATAGTGTTCTAGTTTCATTAGCCTCTTTCAGGCAATCGTGGTTAGTTACTCTGGCAATCCAAGGAATTCGCAACATTCGTCTTAAAAACCACATCTCTGTTGCTTCTAAGTTCTTCCTAATTTGTTCATTTACATTCCAAGATTCGCTGCCATACAGCAAAACTGGTTCTATATAGCATTTTAGTACTCTCTTTCTTACATTCATTGATAGCGACTTATTGCATAAGATACTCTTCATTTTCTGAAATGCTGTCTTTGCCTGCCCTATTCTGCTCTTAATCTCTTTTGTACATCTTCCATCTGATGTTATAAGTGCCCCTAGGTATTTAAAATTATCCACTTGGTTGAGAATTTCCCCTTCTATTTCTATGTCACATTTTGGCGTCCCCATTTTCTTTGATATCACCATTGTTACTGTTTTCTTGATATTCAAGGACAGTCCTTTCTGTGCACTCTCTGTTACTACACTGTCCAACAATTGTTGTAGGTCTGTTGCATTATCCGCTACCAATACTGTGTCATCTGCATAGCGTATATTGTTTATATTATATCCTCCGATTAGTATTCCTGGCTTCTCTTTGATCTCTCGCATTATTACTTCGCTATACAGGGAGAAGAGATCGGGTGACAAGACACACCCCTGTCGTACTCCTAGCTTTATCTGTTCGTAACTACCCTCTTTATTTCCCATTTTAATTGCTGCTACTTGGTTCCAGTATATATTCTTTATTATTCTTAAATCTTTCCCATCAATGTTGATATCTTCCAACATTTTAATCAGCTCATCATGTTTTACTTTATCAAATGCCTTAGTATAATCTATGAAGCATAAATATATGTCTCTTTGTTTCTCTATTGATCTTTCTATTAGTGTTCGTAATATATATATATTGCATTGTTTGTACCCTTTCCTTCCATAAAACCATACTGTTCTTCACTAATTTCCATTTTTATTTTCTTTCTTGTTCTTCTCATTATAATTCTGAGTAGAAGCTTAGTGACATGGTTTATGAGGTTAATTGTACGAAAATCTTCACAATCAATTGCTCCTGGTCTTTTTGGTATAGCTATAAATACAGATTTCAGCATATCACTGGGTAAATATCCACTGCTGTAAATATCATTCAACATTTTGGTTAATATATCTACTCCAAATTCTCCCAACACTTCTAATTCTTCTATTGTGATTTCATCTGGCCCAGCTGTTTTTCCTTTCTTCATATGTTTCATAGCATCAGCGACTTCTTCTTTTAGAATAGGTGGGCCTTCTAAGTTACTTTCTTCTGTTAATTCTTCCCTTTCTCCATTATATAATTCTCTTATATACTCATTCCACCTCTTCATTATAGCACCTTCCTCCAATAAAATCTGTCCTATTTTTGATTTCAAACACCCTGTATTTATTCTTATTTTTCCTCCTGTAAGCTCACTGATTTGTCTGTGCATACTTTTTTGATCTTTAATGGAATTTAATTCAATTTTTCTGCATTGCTCATTTAACCAACTTTCTTTTGCCTTCACACATTTATCTCTTATTTCTTTATTTATCTTAGCATACTCTTGTTTGTCATTTTTATTCTGTTTCCTTTTGTCCATCAACCTTAAGATTTCTTCATTCATTAATTTTTTCTTAGCTTTTTGGCTTCTCTCCGGTAATATTTCTTTGCTAGTTTGATGAATGGAGTCCCTTAACATTTCCCATTGTTCGTCTATACACTGTATTTTAGCTATTGCATTGTACCTATTTTTCGCAGTCACTCTGTATTGTTCTTGAATTTCTTTACCTACTTTCAGAACCTCTTTATTAAGTCTCAAATTTTTAACCATTTTTTCCCCTCTCTTTAATCTTACTTTTATTTGCCCACATAGTGGTACATGATCACTGTTACCGTCAGCACCAGGCATTGTCTTTACATTAATTAATGCATTTCTAAATCTTTTATTAATAAGTATGTAGTCAATTTGGTTGCGTATTTTCATATCAGGGCTTTTCCATGTGTATAGTCGTCTTTTATGGTGTTTAAACCATGTGTTTCCAATTATCATATCATTAATATTTGCCCATTCTATTAGTTTCTCTCCTCTTTCATTTCTTGTACCTAAACCGTAATTCCCCACGATATCCTCTATTTTTCCCTTTCCTACTTTTGCATTAAAATCCCCCAGTATTATTTTTATTTCTTGTGATCCAATTTGGGCTATTGCCATTTCAACTTCATCGTAAAAGTTTTGTATATCTTCATCACTACTGTTTGTTGTTGGTGCATATACTTGTATAATATTTATATCTATTGGTTTGCCTTTGATTTTGACCATTATAACTCTATCTGAAATGCACCAGTATCCAGTCATAGATTTGGCTGTATTTTCATCAAATATTATTCCTACACCTTTTTCATGTGTGTCCCCTCCAGAATAAATTATTGTGTGTTTGTCGGTTATAATTTTGCCAGATCCCTTCCATCTCATCTCACTTATGCCTAGTATATTCATTTTCATGTTTTCCATTTCTCTTAGAACATTGTTTAACTTTCCTAGCTCATTTAATGTCCTAACATTCCACGTTCCTACTCTAAATTTATTTAGTTTAGTTATTGTTTTAGTTTTGCCATCAGTAGCTGGATGACGGTCTGGTGTCACCTGTGGCTCATGACTGTCCCTACCGAACGAGGATGTTCTAAGACAGCCATTAACGTCGTTCACTATTTCTGAAATGTGTGTCGCCATGAGATCTTGGGAAGATAATGTGGTGGTTTCCCCTTGCCTTCCACATTCACACGGTGGTCTTTTAACTCTGCTTTTGACAGCCATTTCTGACTGCAAGGACAAGTGAGTGCCCTGCTTTGCTCAGCTGCAGAGTTGTCCACTTATTCCGGTGGATACTCGGTCCCCAGAGCTGTGTTAGCCACACCGTTGTGTGTTTCCATCCTCTACCGCGGGGAGGTGCAGTTGGGATTTTCCCTTCCTAAAGTTATGGTCTATGACCAAAACTCTCCAGTACTTTTTAGAGGACATCTATCTCGCATTATGTAAAAAAAAAAAAAAGATATGAAAATATGCAACAGATGGGAATCTTCATGTAAATATCCCAAAAAATGGTAACCGGAAATTATGCACCAACTATAGAACTGTTGCCCTGATCAGTCATGCAAGTAAAATTCTACTAAAAATCATAATGGGAAGACTTCGTAAGAAACTGGAAGAAGAAATTAACGTGGTGCAAACTGGATTTAACCAAAAAAGATGAACAAGAGATCACATACTCAACACGCGTTTAATAATAGATAAATGCAGAGAATTTAATATAAACCTATTCTCATGTTTTGTGGATTATTCAAAGACATTTGACTGTGTACAACATCATAAACTTTGGGAAATCATGAGGAATATGGGTTTACCATCACATGTAATACAACTCATAAAAATGCTATATCTAGACCAACAAGCAGCGGTTAGAATAGATGGCGCGACATCAGATTAGTTTGACATCAAGCAAGGAGTCCGCCAGGGCTGTGTGCGGTCACCCTATTTGTTTAACTTATACATCGAAAAAATAATGAGAAATGTCAGAAATGATACATACACGGAGCAATATGATGCCCTAAATATTGGTGGTCATGACATACGAGAGATTTGATATGCCGATAATACAGTATTGCTATCCACAACACAGAATGGTATAGAAAACATAATAACATCAACTCAATTGAATAGTAAACATCACAACTTATATCTTAACATAGCATAAACAATGATAATGCATACAGATAAAACTACTGTGGAGAAAGAAATATATGTTAATGAGGAAAAATTGGAGGTGGTGATGATCTCCAGATGGGTGTATAGGACGCGGGGCATCTAGCTTATGATCGAGAGGTTTTTCAGAACGTTGATATGGGAGCGAGTTTCTGCAAAGGACATGCTACTGAATGAATGAATGAGTCTGAAGGTGAACGAAGAAAAGGAAGATGAACAAAATGGAGGACATAACAATAGTGTCATTTACTTGTGAATGCCCTGAAACTCTCACTTCGTCACTTGTGACCGTGTCCTAGCAAAGTGCACATTTTCTACTCCTCGTCTTTGTTTATCCACTCATTGCAATAACATATCTGATTCCTTTGACTTGGTCATCGGCGGGTACGATGTGCCACATCTTAACAAATAAGTTTTAATAGGAAAGAGGGTCTACTTCATTGCTCCTCGTTTTATCCCACATGGCTCCGTCTCTTTCCTCTGGTGGTCTTGCCAAAAGCGTCGCACAAAGCATGAACTCCGAAGCTCCATCGACGACCCCCTGGAGTCTCCGAATCTAACGACGTGGCCCGGAATCGAACCCAAACATTTTCTAGCGCGAGATAAGTGGCCTAATCAATGCACCTCGGAGACTTCCTGTCGTATCTAACCCCTCCCACTTGCTGTCCGACTTGGTCTGCCTTCTAGACACAGGCTACTGGAGTCCAACCGCACACAAACTGTCGGAAGTCAAGGGAAAGCCATCATTATATTTATCTCTGTGTAAAGTATTGCATGTTTAGTCGATGTGGCCGACAGGATTGGAGCGCTCTTACTCTCAAACTTACGGTGGGCTGATGGCGGCATAAGGACTTCAACCCCTACACAAGACAGTTAGACGGAAAAAAGGCACACTTCTCTTTGAATTTACTGTTGCCTGTCTTGATTTGCTTCTATGTTATAGTTTCTTTGTCTGAGTCTGCCTTCTTCCGCAGTTTGTTGTAGTGAGTGGTTCATTTGTCTCTGGTTACGTTCGCCCTAGTGTCTTATGTCACGTCTGTCTTCCGTTGATTACAGATCAGTTATATTTTAAACGTGACTAATGTTGGTAGATCACATTGCTCACCTTATAATACATGCTAGTTGAATTTGCAGTGTGTTTAATTAATCGAAATCAAATGTTGCTGCCATGAACCGCTGTGCAATGTTATATTCCATTACAATAAGGCAACCAGCCCCGGCATTTACTGAGTATTGCAGAGAATGTAATGTCAATGTGATAGTAGACTCTTCTAATGTCCCTCTAATGTTTATCAAATTTCCCTTAATGTCCCTCTAATGTCCCTTTAAAGACCATAATTTCCCTCTCTAATGTCCGTCCAATGTCCCATGTAATACCCCTGTAATATCCCCTCTAATGTCCCTCTAATTTTGCATCTAATGTCTTATCTAATGTCCCTCTTTAATGTCCCTCTAATGTCAATGCGACAGCAATCGCTTCTAATGTGCCTCTAATATTAAAGTGATAGCATATCCCTCTAATATCACAGTGATAGCATTCGCCTCTAATGTCCCTCTTCAATTCCCTCTAATGCCAATGCGACAGCAATCGCCTGTAATGTAAGTATAATATCACAGTAATAGCATTCGTCTATAATGTCAGTGTGACACAAGGCCCCGTATAGTGAGTACACGTATATTGTTTACTTATATGTTTCTAACATACACCTCTTCCACCAAGACTGATGGCTCTGCACTCGAGAAAACATCACATACCACTACCACAGGTAACATTACACCTCCAAGTAGGCGCGCTGTTATCACATAGACTTTTAAAATGCATTTTTGAAAGGAAAAAACAAAAACAAAACTAATCTATAAAATCCTCACGATCCTCAACAGACTGAAATACCATATGTTGAATAAAGTAAAGATATGTGACAACAAAGAACTATTTGTGGAACTAGTAACACTACAGCAACACATTTGTTGCTGGAGTGTCCAAATTATGATAACAGAGAACGGCATTTTAGCCTACGCCCGCTCTATTTGAGAAAACACTGTATGATGATACCACCAAGATCAAGTTGACTGGTGCTTCTGTGGATTATTTCAAACTGAAATCTGAAGGTGAAAGAACAAGACAAAGAAGAACAAAACGGCGGACGTAACAATTTAGTCATTTACTTTGAGGTTTGACATAAGAGCTCCGCACTAGAATCCCAAAGCCACCTTTATTTTGAAAACATGTGCTCTACCAGTATTCATTTCTATATATGTCGGTCCTTGGTGTTCTGGGTCAGTTATATTGATCCCCTCAACTTCACTACACTATCTTCGAATATCCTGTCACGGTTCAGCTGGAAATTCTTACCTACCTACGTATGAGGCGCCTGCTACACACATGTCCAGTCCATAACTAGGCAGCTCTTCATTACAGATCAGTAACCGGTATATATATATATATATATATATATATATATATATATATATATATATATATATATATATATATATATATATATATATATATATATATATATATACAGTTTCGTGTAGGGTTGTTCATGTAGAGTGGTTCATGTAGAGTTGTTCATGTAGAGTGGTTCATGTAGAGTTGTTCATGTAGAGTTGTTCATGCAGAGTTGTTCATATAGATTGTTCATGTAGAGTTGTTCATGTAGAGTGGTTCATGTAGAGTTGTTCATGTAGAGTTGTTCATGTAGAGTTGTTCATGCAGAGTTTTTCGTGTAGAGTGGTTCATGTAGAGTGGTTCATGTAGAGTGGTTCATGTAGAGTTGTTAATGTAGAGTGGTTCATGTAGAGTTGTTCGTGTAGAGTTGTTCATGTAGAGCTGTTCATGTAGAGTAGTTCATGTAGTTGTATCAATGTAAGTGTGTTGTATGTGTGCTGACAAAGGTTTTAGCTGCAACACTCTTATTGTCTCTTGTTCAGGTGGGTTGACTCAAGAACAACATCACAGCACTTGGGACATTCCCATACCTGCTCCGTCCTCATCTTCAATAGCCAGCGAAGAGTCCCAATACCAATGGCACCAGTAGCTGTCTGATTATGTGACTCTCTGGCCTATCTTCACTTGGTCACATGTGGTTGTGTTCTAGCAAAGTCTACCTTTTTCTACATCTCGTCCTCGTTGATTCACTCATTGCTATAAACTATTTCATCTCTTTGACATGGCCATCAGCGGATACCTTTTGCCAAATCTAACCTCTCCCGTCTGCCGTCTGACATGATCTGTCTTTTAGACAAAGGCTACTGGAGTCAAACCGCACACAAACTGATGGAACTTCTTCTTCAGCTTTCCGAGCCATTGAGCTTCTTTGCTGCAAATACAATCCGTCTCCATTCGTCTCTCTGGTGGACCTTCTCTTGCCAGTCGTTGATTCCAAGTGCTTGTAGGTCTGCACATGTATTATCTCTCCACCGTCTTCTTGGTCTACCTCGGGGTCTACGGTCATTTATTTCCTGAGTGTAAGCGAGTTTTGTTTCCCTATTATCTTCCATTCTTTCTATATGCCCCAGCCATTGTAGTCTATTAGCAAACTGATGGAAGGCAAGGGAAAACCATCGCTATACTCATCTCTTTGTAAAGTAAAGAGGTTTTAGTCAACGTGGCCAAAATGATCTGACAGCTAAAGCTCTTAAACTTACGTTGCGTTGATGGTGACGTCAGATGGGTGAGAAAGTTGACATCTCGTTCAAAAGGAAAGTAAAATATCGCAGGTAAAATTGTCTTAAAATCAAGCTGGCGTTGATCGCAGCGGCCTGCTAAGAACAATGCATTTATTTTAAAACAGAAAACAAATACACATGTAAATAAACTGGACGTAGTCAAAGTGATAGCAGCTCGCTATCATGGCAATGTTATATTAGCTCCCTCTAATGTCCCTCTAATGCCAATGTTATATCAGCTTCCTCTAATGTCTTTATAATGTGAAAGTGATTGTAGTCGTCTCTAATGTCCCTTTAAAGTCAATGTGATAGTAGTTCCCTCTATTGTTGCTCAAATATCAGTGTGATAGTAGTCGTTTCTAATGTCCCTTTAATGTCAAAGTGATAGTAGTCATCTGTAATATCCCTCTAATGTCAATGTAATAGCAGCTCCATCTAATGTCCCTCTAATGTCTCTCTAATGTGAATGTGATATTTGCTCCCTCTAATGTCCCTCTTATGTCAAAGTTATATCAACTCCCTCTAATGTCTTGCGAATGTTCCTCTAATGTCCTTCTACTGTCTCTCTAATATCACTGTGACAGCAGTCCACACTAATGTCCTTCTAATGTCAATATGATAGCAGCTCTCTCTAATGTTCCTCAAATGTCAGTGTGATAGTAGTTCCCTCTAATGTTGCACAAATGTCAATGTGATAGTAGTCTTATGTCCCTCTAATGTGAATGTAATAACATCTCTCTATAATGTCCCTATAATGTCAAAGTGATTGCAGCTCACCTTAATGTTAAAGTTATAGTAATCGCCTCTAATGTCCATCTAGTGTCAATGTGATAACAACTCTCCAGAATGTCCCTCTAATGTCAAAGTGAAATCAGTTTCCTCTAATGTCCCTCTAATGCTAGAGTGATGGTAGCTCCCTCTAATGTCCCTCTAATGTGAAAGCGATAGCATGCCCCTCTAATATCAATGTGATGGTATTTGCCTATAATGTCTCTCTAAATCTGATTGCAGTCCCCTCTGAGTGACCCTCCAATATCGACATGAAAGCAGTTCCTCAAATGTCAATACAATTATATTGTTTAATATGTTTCTAACAGAGTCGACGTATCCAACTACCACAGGTATGGGTTCCTTCCACCGAGCATCCGCCATTCTTCTGCTGTTGGCTGTTTTCGTGACCTACCAAAGATAGGCCTGAACATTGACAACGGAACACACCCCGCCTGGCAACAGCGATTTTACATATCTTCTTCTGTATTCTTGAGTGCTCGTTATAGACTATATACAATGTAATTGATCTCTTAAGGAAAAATGAATTGTTTTATATTCAACGGAATTGACATATTAGCACACCAAACAATTTTTATTGACGCAATAAGTGAAAAGGAATATTTCATCTTGCAATGACTCAACAACATGTCTAACTCACTCTAGTTTCGCCGTGGGAATGTATCTATCTATATATGAGATGAACAACCATCTTACCTCATATATCAACCCATACTCTATATGTTACGCAAAGCAGGCTGTTTGACTGACAATTGCTTGTGTGTATCAAGCTTCGCACGGTGTGTTAGTATATCTTTCATATTTGGTCTGAGGTTAGTGCAGATACCTGGCTACATATGGTTACATGCAACACAGTGGATGTTGCCTCTTTGAGAATTTTACATTCATGCGTCTTACACTGCGATGATCGCTTCCTTCGTATATTTGCAGAGACATTTGACAGAACAAAAGTTACAATTTAAACGAATGTATGTGTTAAATGTTGGTAACTTAGTATCACTTGTTGCAGTTTTGACATTTTTAAAAACATTTTAACTAGTATATCGAATCAACATTGATTCGAGTATAAACAGATTCAGTCAAATCTCGTATGGAAACACATGTACTTGTTTAAATTTACAGACACTATTCATGTTTATCTATATGCAAACACCGCCATACCTGCATGTATTGTTAATTGTATTCACACTGTGAACAGACAGGAGTTAGACATGTTGAAGATGACATAGATGGACACCTTGTCGCGAATTGGTAGATTGTATTACTGTCTATTGTAATGTGATAATAATGATTGTGATGATGACAATGGTCGTAACGACGATGATGATCATGTTGTTTACATTATTAATAAAAAGAACATGAAGAAGAAGAAGAAGAAGAAGAAGAAGAAGAAGAAGAAGAAGAAGAAGAAGAAGAAGAAGAAGAAGAAGAAGAAGAAGAAGAAGAAGAAGAAGAAGAAAAACAACAACAACAACAACGACGACGACGATGACAACAACAACAACAACAACAGGAACCAGAAGAAGAGGAAGAAAACGATTTACCCAATCATAGAAAATCATATCTGTTTATGATATTCATGATGTCTCTGTTTGCTTCTTTTGTATCCCAGACAAACATACAATCACTCCTTTTTTTGTATTGGCTTTTAGAAAAATATATATTTTTCCCTAAAGATTTGTCTTGTTATTTTATTATTACTAATATAATGCAATCAATTATTACTGAAATAATGCAACCAAGTGAAACATCTCAATGGCTTGGAGAGAACAATGATGGAAGGCGTAGTTCCAGGAAGAAGCATCGGTATTCGACCAGCACAGAGATGTACACATGACACACCAGGTACCTTCAGCATAAGAGCTTATGAGGCAAGGGACATGGCAAGAGATTGAGAGAATACTAGGCTCGCCGTGATGAGCACGTCGTGCAGCAAGGAACCTACTATATAATGATGAATTATATCTCAGTTGTGGTTTCTTGTCTGGTTAACTGGAGGTTTCTATTCGTCCACAATTAATATTTCTTTCATTATAATGGCTTTTCACATTATATATTGATGTTATAATAACATGGTTTCGTGTGAGCAATACTTACTTTATATTTGTTCAGTGTTTATTCAAATAATGATTGCGTGATGATTTTGCAATAAAACTATGGTGAATAAACAGACGAAAGGATGTTTCATGATGTTTGTGTGCAGGTGTGAATAGTTATGTTTGTGTGCAGATGCCTGTAGCGTAGTTATGTTTGTGCACAGGTGTGTAGATATGTTTGCGTCTGAATAAAATGTGTGGAATTGCAATAAAGCTGTGGAAACGTAACAATATGTCCATAACACGAAGCAATGCAATTTTATTAGTTACTTGCATATTATTTACAGGACGTCGCAGTCAACACCAGCATTGTTTGCTAGTGGGATCTCTTGGCAAGTTTACGATCAGTAGCATGCTTTCTGAACTACCAGCTCCCATACAATTTCGTTAAAAAAAACCAACTCAACGCAGTCTGCTGCCAAATCGCCCGCAGCTGTGTTGGAACGCGGGTATACGGGATTACGAACTGCAGTGAATTTGAATAACGAAGACGCAAACAATAGATTGCACGATTTATTGCCTGGCATATTTCGCTGCATCTCGTCAGGTACATACTGCAGAACTCACACAACATAAAGTGAAATAACTAGATAAATCCTTCAATCTGAAATATACACATGTTCGCACAGTAATGTCAATTGTCTACCACGATAATTTTAAACTGACTAACATGTCTTTCTGCTTGCACAAGGGCGGCTTACGAAGGTTGATCACTATGGTTTCAGCAAACCTTAACAATCGACTACTATGTGTGTTGAACAACACACGGAAGGCACTGTCTCTTTCAACCATATGACCACTCTCAAGTACGTGTCTCGCGACCGATGAAGCAGGACTGTTCCGGTGTGTCGGCCTGCCTAGGCTACCATCTTCTGTGTTTAGTATCTTGTCCACCCAGTTCGGAATGTGTTCCAACACCCTGTTATGTAACTGCTGCTCTGTTCTACCTATGTAGATGGCCTCGCATCTGCATGTAAATTGGTAAATACAATTCGATTTGGTGTACAAAGCTATAGGTACTTTAACTGCTGGGGTGGGGATTGGTGTGGTTTTGTACCTGATAACCGGAGTTGACCGGCTCCGTGGCTAAAGGCTTGCGAACCGGTTCGTGAGCCGGGTACCAGGCGTTCGAAGCTCAGCTGCGACCATTTTGTGCAGCAGACCGTGTCGCGTTGTGTTATAACGTGCTAGTAATGGAGCCGGTCGTTCAGAAAGCAATGGCAAAGTACTGAACGTAACACATGCCTAGTACATCAACAGCAGCTGAAAAATACTGGTGTTGACTGCAACGTCCCATAAGGGATACGAAAAAAAAAATACGAAAAAAAACAAACACCGGAGTTGCAGCACAGAATGCTCGCCCGCCTGCTGTGATGAGCCAGTCCTGCAAACTTTGCATTACGTCATCTCCTCGGAAGGTTAATGTTTGTGTCTTCGTTGTTCAAATTACGAACTGCGTACGTGACCTCTTCCGCACGGTTAGTCGCTGTAACGTACTATTTTTTCCCCCTGTAATTGTGCTCTATAAAGCTGCATCTCTTTGTGTTATTTTATATTGTTTATGTGTGTGTCTGCTTGTTTGTATGTGCGTGATTTTGTCTGCCTGTTTGTGCTTGTGTACGTGTGAGTGTGTGTGTGTGTGTGTGTGTCTAGTCTCTCTAAGAATCTTAGGTGTGAGTTTATGTCTTAAATGCAGCTTTACAGAACACAATCACGGAATACATGGGGAGTTCATCAGCAAACAAACACATAAAACACAACTGTTGTGAATCTCTCTGGCTCGATTTAGTTTGTTAATGGTGACAATCATAAATGTGAGGTGTCATGGCAGAACTACAGCAATAACTCTGAACTCCAGCGGTACAACAATGCAATATTTTCATGAAGATATGCATCATCATCATCATCATCATCATCATCATCATCATCATCATCATCATCATCATCATCATCATCATCATCTTCCACTTCTGCTGTCATTCGTCGTGGGGAGGAATAATTTGCGTTCCCAGCGCCCTGATGGGTGGCACTGGATAGTGTCATTCCATGTGGTTGTACAATGTCTTTGATGTCGTCAATCCATTTTCTTCTTGGACGTCCTCTAGGTCTCGTCGCAGATGATCTTTGATGTAAGGCCAGTGATGGTAGTTGCTGATGTTGCATTGTAACGACATGGCCAAACCACTTGATCTTCTGTCTTTCAATAAATGTGGCACAAGGTGTAGATCCCACATGTCTGACTGATAACAGCATTTCTTACTCGGTCTCGGATTGATAGGCTGGCAGCTGTGAAGATATACATCAACGCGAAAAGTTGCCCATCAACCAGGCTTGTCTAGACTGTCCTGTTGGGTAGTGTCTTCACTGACGCCAGCCGGCGGCACCGTCTCCTACACCGTTCAGACTCTGAGACAATCCGGAAGATATTACAGTGACTTAATTAATAAAGAATACCATGGGCAGACAGGAAAACAAATGAACAAGTCCTACAAGAAACAAATGAAGATCGTAAACTGATTAGAGACATGAGACGTAGACAGTCAAAATTTTTGGGGCATGTTATGAGAAGAAATGAATTGGAGAACTTGGTGACGACTGGTCAAGATCGAAGGGAAGAGACGAAGGGGAAGACCAAGAAGTAAATACCTCAATGGCTTGGCCACGTGGCATGGTCGATACAGAAACACGGAGCTGATCCACGACTTTGGTGATCGAGTGAGATGGCAAAACATGACCGCCCACGTTTATCGGCATGATACATGATGGATGGAATTAAGGCATAATAACCTAATGAGGAGAAATGGCGTGGGACGATAAGTGATGTGAGCCTTGATTCCTGGAGACAGAGGCTGGATTTGGTCAGAACGAAGATGGACACGGGACATTGTTGACAGATACTCATTTGTTATTATGTTGTAATTAAATCACTGTAGTGGCTTTTCCGTGTTTCTTTGTTGTGTTGCGTGTATTTGTTTGCTGATGAAGGCTAATCGCCGTAACGTCATGTGTGGGTGGGCGGGGAAATGTGTGTGTGTGTATGGAACGATGTGTGGGTATGGGTGGTTGATGTGTGAGTGGGTGAGGGATATGTATGTTTTGGTGCGAGATGTGCATGTGTGAGGGGTATGTGTGTGTGGTTAGAGGGTGTGTGGTTGGGTGGAGCATGTGTCTATGGGTGAGCTTAAGTGGATTGGGATATGTGTGAGTGGGTGGAAAGATGTGTGTGGGTGGGTGAGGGATGTGTGTGTGGTTGGGTGCGAGATGTCTGGGTTGGTAGCGGGATCTGTGAGTAGGTGAGGGATGTGTGTGTGGGTCGGTGCGGGATGTGTGTGTGGGAGGGGGGATGTGTCACATAACATATGAATATGCATTGTTTATGCTTACAACATTAATTTAACAATGTTTTTTTTTCCTATGTGAATGCATCATGCACTGTTGATGAACGAAACATGAGTGATTGGAAGGGCCGAATGTTAGTTAGTTAGTCGCAGTTCCAACTTCACAGCAACGGGTCGTCCCCATTATGCTCCGTTCCTGTGCCAGTGAATATCACACAAAACGCTCCCCACTGCCCAATGTGAAAAGTGGAAAAGACAGGAGTCTCGACAAACAACAGCCCGCACAGATACACTGTGCATAATGCCGCCACCAGAATGCCATAACACCAGTCCCCCACGAAAAACCCTTGTTCATTTCTGATTGAATCGGCAGTCATTTTCCTATCCGAATGTTTCCTAGATGTTCACCCACACAGTCCACGAAAATACAGTTCATCGCTGATGGCAGTGGCAGTCAACCAGAAGCCCAGCAGCCACGCATTTCTGCATAAGGCAAAAACCGGTCAACTCTGGGACATAGCCACCTGCCATCGCTCCGAACATGCAGTCACGTTCCAAAAAACCTCAGGCAGATTCAAAAGCATTTCACACGAAACTCACAGCTCAGTGTCGCGCCACGCACTCCCTCAGTAGCAGGGCGACGGAACCATCAAGCCTCCTTAGTCGTCTCTTACGACATGCGTGGTAGGCTACAGTGTTGCTATTCTTTGCTTACCTTATGGGCCCCGGCAACACACGGGCCGAATATAAGACGGGCCTACGTGCCCAATTTGTTGCCCTTTGAAAATAAAGATCAATAAATAAAGATCAATAAATCAATAAACGTCAATTTTTTCTGTCATTGTGCCCTATAAAACTGTATGTCTTCGTGTTATTGTATATTGTTTATGTTTGTGTCTGCGTGTTTGTGACTGTATGTTTGTGTCTGCGTGTTTGTGACTGTATGTTTGTGTGCGTGTGTGTCTAACAATCTTATGTGTTATTTATTTCTTAAATGTTAGTCTCCATGACCAAGTGGTTACACCGACCACCTATCGCTCCGAAGGTTGTAGGTTCGATTTCAGGCCACGTCGATCAATTAACGAATGCAATTTTCTCGGAGATTTCGGAGTCTAATTATGACAATCAACAGCTATATCAAGTTCATTGTTTATAAATCGTATTATTTGTACAGTTATCAAGAAAAAAATCTAATCATGGGACAACACGTGTCACCGTTTGAAGTCTTTCTTTCGCTACTTAAATATTTTTAAATGGTTCAGACTTAATGCTGCTTTCTGTCAGTTCAGGTTTTGTAGCTGTGATGCTTGCTTGTGTTCGCTGGCTGTGAACTCCAGCGTGAAGTCCTGTACGTCGGATAAAGACATCCTGTTGTCCAACATCAGTGTGATGTCATACCGGACTGACAATTGTGTGAGTATCCGCTGTCCCATGTCTAGTTAATTGGTGTGCAGACCGTGCAGGCAGATAATCTCCGACTTCGGAAGAATCAGCGATCCTACTACGTTAGCCAGGACCCCGAAGGGACCTGTTGCCCAGGACGCACGACTAGGACGTGTCAGTAGGTCTTGGCCAGTATAGAACCTGGCTCTGGTGCCTTGGAAACACCTCTGCGTCCCTTTTTTTTTTAAATTTGGTTATTTGTTCTCATATCCTTTACAGGACATCGCTGTCAACATCAGCATCCTTCAGCTGATTATTGATTTCTTGGCATGATTACGTTCAGTAGTTTGCCATTGCTTTCTAAGCAACCGGCTCAATACCCCGTAAGTTACCGACGCGGATAGAACCAATACTAATTCTCGCGCAACGTCACGTTACTTACGAGAGTATACGAGATTACGAAGAAAGTCTCTAGAATAGAGAGATCGGCCTGTGCCCCTATAGCTGTGAACAAGTCAAACATCAATTTTAGTTATCTAAGTCCCGCTACTGGAGAAAACAGCATATGTAATATTCTACCGAGTTAGTTCCCTTTGAGTGACACAAAATAGTGGCATTCCGTGTGACTATACAATATCTTTGATGTCGTGAATCCACTTTCTTCTTGTTAGACATCTTGCTCTCATTTCAGATGGTTTTTGATGTAGCACCAGTGCTGGTAGTTGGTGGTGTTGCTTTCTAACGAGTTGACAGAACCATGTGATCTTCTGTCTTTCAATAAATGTGGTGCAGACTGTTGATCCTACTGTCTGATAGCATCATTTCTTACTCGGTCTCGGATAGTGAAGTTGGCAGCTCATCTAAAGCATCTCATCTCGCAGATGTTGATTTTGTGATAAAGTCAAAGTTTGACATTGGTAGCACAGGGTTGGCGCGAATAAGCTTTTTATTATCTGTCGTTTTTCAGATATAGGTATGTTTGGATGTTCCAATAAAAGGGATAGGTGATATATGCGTTATCCATGTATGTTTGGATGTTTCAGTATGAGACATAATTAATGTATAGAGTATGCATGCATATTTGAATTTTCAAGTATAGGTGATAGTTGCAAGAGAAGGTCCACCAGAGAGATGAATGGAGACGGATTGTATCTGCAGCACAGAACCTCAATGGCTCGGAACGCTGAAGAAGAAGAAGAAGAAGAAGAAGAAGAAGAAGAAGAAGAAGAAGAAGAAGAAGAAGAAGAAGAAGAAGAAGAAGAAGAAGAAGAAGAAGAAGAAGAAGGTGATAGCTAACATATTAGCGGATTTGCTTCTAATGACAATGTATCTCCCAATTGTGTCATCTTCTATGATCATACTTAATGCGAAGGAATTGCTTCATCGTGGTAATGACGATGGGCTTTATGGAAGAAGAAGAAGAAGAAGAAGAAGAAGAAGAAGAAGAAGAAGAAGAAGAAGAAGAAGAAGAAGAAGAAGAAGAGGAAGAGGAAGAGGAAGAGGAAGAAGAAGAAGAAGAAGAAGAAGAAGAAGAAGAAGAAGAAGAAGAAGAAGAAGAAGAAGAAGAAGAAGAAAAACGAACAAACGAACGAACGCTGGACAAACAAATAAACTTTTTTTCTTCAAAGGGTTAAGAATTGGGTACGCAGGCCCGTCTAACATTCTGCCCTTCTATCGCTCTCTTTCATACATTATTTCATTCACACATCATTCAAGGCTAACAGAGAAAGAATAAGAACAAGAACAAGAACAAAAAGAAAACAATAACAATAACAAGAAGAAATAAAGAAACATAAAAATTTGAAGAAGAAGAAGGAATAGGCGAAAGAATGAAATGCATTGTTAATCAGCACAAAGATAAAAGTAAAACAACGTCCCAAACACGAGACATGATAGTACAATATTTGAGCGAAAGCAATATGTTAACAACAATAGCAATAACAATAGTAACAACAACATTAACACAAATATGAAGACGTAAGTGTGATGTTTGCATCGAGTGCTTTCAATACAACTACACAATAGAAACAGAACTGAAGATATATGTATCGGTGATAAAAATAGTTTATTTAATATAAGTAATTTATTCATTACAAAGTATATCCACATAACATAGTTAAAGTAATGACCAAGGATTGGAGATTTAAAATAATGACGTAGGTTTGGAGAGTGAAAGTAATGGTTTGGAGAGTCTATAAGAAGTGAACAATACAATCTGAGTAACGAATATTTACATTAGAAAGACTGGGTTCCTAAATTCTGTGAGTTTTCAAAATGATGTCTACAGGAACAACTCACTTCTGCAATAATTAGCTGAATACCACAATAATGCTTATAACATCCCGACTGCATATGTACAAGGGCGCTCACTCTTAAACTTCAAGTGTATTGATGCAGAGTTCAGCCTGCTACTCAGAGCAGTTTAACTAAAATATTTACTTCACTTCCTTAATTTGGGAACGTAAATTACAAGAACCTTGAAGTCGGAGTGGGTTTCCTTAATGGCGTTGGACACTGGTAATAGGAAAAGAGAATCTACACACGAAAATCAGTCACTTCTACAGAAGTTGTAACACGTGTATGGAATACGCTTGAAGTCAAAACGAGCGAACGCAGCAACAACAACAAAAGCAGCAGTAACAACATCAATAACTGCAGCGTCATCAACAACAGCAACAACAGCACAAACAATAACAAAAGCAAGAACAACGGCAATAACTACAACAGCAAAAATAACAACAGCAGCAGCAATAACAACAGCAACAACAACAACAACAGCAATAACAACAACTACAACAGCAACATCAATAACTGCAGCGTCATCAACAACAGCAACAATAGCACAAACAATAACAAAAGCAAGAATAACGGCAGCAATAACAACTAACGCAAAAAAAAAAAAAAACAACATCATCATCATCAGTAACATCAACAACATCAACAACAACAACAACAACAACAACAACAACAACAACAACACAAACAATAACAAAAGCAAGAACAACGACAATAACTACAACAGCAAAAACAACAACAACAGCAGCAATAACAACTAACGCAATAACAACAACAGCAATACCAACAACAACAACAACAAAAACAACAACAACAGCAGCAATACCAACAACAACAACAACAACAACAACAGCAATAACAACAGCAACTGCAACAAATGCAACAACAACAGCAATAACAACAACAACAGCGATAACTACAAAAAAGTAAAAGCAAAAACAACAACCACAACAACACAACACCAGCAATAACAATAACAACAACAGCATCAACAACAACAATATCATCAACGACAACAACAACAACAATAATAACAACATCAACAAAAACAACAACAGCAATGATAGCAACAGCAACAACAATATCAACAAAACATATTACTTCTAAATGTTGCATGTCCTTTGCAATACGCTGCCATCACCCCCAACTTCAGGTTAATAATGTATACAATTTTACGTTCAGTGATTTGCCATTAGACCCCCTCTTACGTTGTTCATTTATGAAATAATATGGGTACCGGTCATTCAGAAAGCAATGACAAACTACTGAACTTATGACGTGCCATGAAATCACGAACAGTCAGAACATAAAAAGTCGCTTAAAAGTCGACAGGGTCGACTTCATTGCACCGGGTTTTATCCCATACGGCTCGATCTCTATCCGTAGCACGGAAAGCGTCGCACAAAGCACGAATTCCGTAGCTTTCAGCGACGCCCCACAGGAGTCTCCGAAACATTTAACTCGTAAACCGAAGTGCGCGGCCCGGAATCGAACCAACAACCTTCGGAGAACGAGTCAAACGGCTTGACCACTTCGCCACAGAGACTCCCAGAACATGCAGGCGTTGACTGTTGCGTCCTGTAAAGGATGTGCAACTTTACTTAACTAGTTTGCTATTGCCTTCTGAAGGAGACCGCAACGTTGAATCCAACTGACACGTGTAAGGTTGATCCCGCTACCCAGGCGACAGTACACCGGAAGTTTAAGCACATAATCTATAACCCCTGCTGCCCCTTAGACGTCTTCATGTTCATGAAATAGTTACATTCCTAATTACTGTCAATAACCTGTTGATAAAATAGTTACATTCCAAATACTGTCAATAAACTGTTAATGAAATAATTAAATTCCTAAATAGTCTCAATAACCTGTTCATGAAACAATTAAATTCATAAATACTCTCAATAACCTGTTCATGAAATAGTTACATTCCTTTAAGCCATTCTCACCTTGCCGTCTTGACAGACGATAGTTTGTTACATTGTGCTTCAAAAAGGCATAATAACTTTTACCCATGGCGGTAGCGAATGTGACTGATAAGACCAATTCGCGATGTAAATGTTCGTCCACAGTGGATGCATGTGAAAACATGGTCCTTTCCACCATCATGCACAATCTTACGTCTCACACGCTCGGTGTGTGACTTATCTGCAATAATTATCTCTTTTGTCTGTATTCCATTTCTGATATTGTCCCCCAAGTGAGTTTGGTCCCATAATTTGCTCCCAATGAGTTACATTCCTAGTTACTGTCAATAACATGTTCATGTAAGATTTGAATTCCTCAATACTAACACCTTGTTCATGAAATAGTTAAATTCTTAGTTACTGTCAATAACTTGTTGCTGAAATAGTTGCATTCCTAAATACTGTCAAAAACATGTTGATGAAATAGTTACATTCCTAAACATTGTACATAACCTGTTCATGAAAGAGTTACATTCCTAAATACTGTCGATAACCTGTCCATGAAATAGTTATATTCCTAAATACTTTCAATAACATGTTCATAAAATGTTAAATTCCTAACTACCACCAATAACATGTTGATGAAATAGTTACATTCCTAAATACTGTCAATAACCTGATCATGAAATAACTAAATCCCTAAATACTGTCAATAACCTATTCATGACATAGTTAAATTCCTAAATGAGTGAATTAGTTGCATATCCTTTACAGGACGTAGCAGTCAACTACTGCATTTATTGGCTGTTCGTGATTCCTGGGAAAGTTTAAGTTCAGTAGTTTTCCATTGCCTTTTGAACGACAAATCCCTAACTAAAGACTATTAATACAGTATCTAAATACTCCAACCGCTGAGTGCGTCTAAAACATGTTAATGAAAGTTTTATTTCTAAAATATTGATTTCAAAATCTTAAGCAAATATCTCATTTCCTAAACACATTTTAAAACAAGTAATTAAAACCAACCAATGCAATTTTGAAAAGTGTAGATATGTATATTACATTAAATATTCCCCAAGACGAGCAGGATTCCCAGCTCATGTTTGATAATACTTAATATCCTAATATCTGTCTATAATGTATCTGTAATTGCGGTCTCGACGCATCCTGCTCAGGAAATTTGCCACAGTGAATCTTGTTGACGCGTCCCGGTCCAGCAGTCTTTTGAGCATGTCCCTGTACGGAAGATAAAACAATAATGGGGTTGTTGATATAAACTCATCGTAATGTAATGGCATTTATAAAGGTTGGTGTATTGATGTGCACACATAGACTGAGAAAGAAAGGAGAGATACATGTTAAATGACACACTCAACAGAATAGTACAAAATGAGGAATATGGACATTGTGTGGGAGGAGAAGTCGCAAAGACAACATATCACACAAATAAGAAAGAGGCAGTCTTCACTTTCTGGCCACATAATGAGAAGACAAAAGCTGGGGAATGCTGTGACAACTGTTCAGGTGTGTGGAAAGTGCGATAGAGGAAAACAGTGATAACTGGCCACATAATGAGAAGACAAAAGCTGGGGAATGCTATGACAACTGTTCAGGTGTGTGGAAAGTGCGATAGAGGAAAACAGTGATAAAAATTTCTTGACAACTGTGTCGTGGCACTGATGGGAGTCCTCACACGAACTGATACAAGCCTTTGAAGATGGTAAGATGTGGAGAAGCATGGTCGCCCGCGCCAGTCGGCAAGCACATGATGAAGGTGATGGTATTAATTGAACACTCTAGACAACAGAAAGTACTTAGTAATAGAGAATAAACTAGACAACACACAGAAGTTAAAATAGAAATCACTAGACAAAGAAAGTAGTTAACACTAGAGAACATACTCGACAACGGAAAGTAGTAGTTATAATGTAACACATTCGACAAAGACAGTAGTAAGTAGTAGACAAAATACTAGGCAACGGAAAGTAGTAATTATAAAAGAACAAACTAGACACAATAAAGAAGTATTATAATAGAAGACACAAGACTAATAAAGTAGTAAGTAATAAAGAACACAAAGCCGTTCTCCTGGAGATGGGGTTTTAACGACTTTCTCCATATTCCGGTATATCCACGTGAGGAAAACAGCTGCGCATGATTCGACAGCGGATCGCGTCGCATTGGTTACTTACGGGTATGTGAGCCGGTCGCTCAGAAAGCAATGGCAAACTACTGAACGTAATCTTGCCAAGAACATCTACAACCGCTGAAACTGTTGACTGCAACGTAATGAAAGGGATGTGCAACTTTTAAAATAATAATAAAAAAATAGAGAACACACTAGGCAACGTACAGTAGTAGTTATAACAGAATCCACTAGACAAAGAAAGTAGTAATGTAGTAGAGAACTAGACAACAGAAAATAGTAAGTAGTAGAGAACACGCTAGAAAACGGAAAATAGTAGATATGAAAGAACACATGAGACATCTCTAAGAGGTAGACAATAGAGAAGACAAGAGAACAGAGGAGATCAAACGTGTATGTGGAAGAGAACGTTCACGTTTAGACGTCATGAGACGGACTAGGAGAACCACGTCGATTGAACCAGGCAAACAAGATGCAGCGACTTTGGGGTGTTCATTATAGCTATCCTTTGTTGCGGAGATGGTACACGGTAATAACCATATTGATGATAAGATTAATGTATGTGTATGTGTGTATAGACAATGAGCAGGATCTGCAACATTTAGTATATGCGGTTGTTGCACACAGTGAACAACTAGGGTTAGAATTGAATTGTAAGAAGACACAGATTATGGTCGTCACTTGGACGAAGGAAATACCACAATTATCTCAGAACAGTTATAACATCTGATGGGAGATGCCTTGAAGAGATTAGAACAAGAATCGCAATTTTGAAGGTAGCCTTTTGTAAGATGGAAAACATACTGACCAATATAAAGATGTCATTTGGAACGAGAAAAAGGGTGTTCATGTGCTACATAGTACCTGTACTTTTGTATGGATGTGAAGCGTAGACAATGAGCAGACAAGCTGAAAAACATCTGATGGCTGTGGAATACTATGGACAGACAGAAATACCAATAACCAAATCCTACAAAAACATATGAAAACCATAAGCTGATTTGAGAAATTAGACGTAGATAGTCACAAGTTCTTGGATTCATTATGAAAAGAAATACACTGACAAACTTGGTGACTACTGGCAATATTGAGGGGAAAAGAACAAGAGGAAGGCAGAGATGTAAATACCTGGATGGCTTGGCCACGTGGCATGGTCGAGACAGAAACACGGTGCATTTCCACGACTTTGATGATTGTGTGAGATGGCGAACATGACCGCCCACTCTTATCAGCATGGCACATGATGATCATGATGATGATGATGATATGTATGTGGCGAACCTGTCAAGGACTCTCTTACACGCCATGGCGTGTGTTGGGTATATGGTGCTGCCCTATATGTGTATAGAGAATCTGTACTCCGTGGGTGCTGTGGTCGATATCCTGCCGGCTGTGTTTATTTCCCAAGCCCATTGCTGGTACCGAGACCACCAAAGACAGAGGTGTGGAGAGACATGAACGCCTATGCCAGCTGGCATGACACTTGATGATGATGATGATGATGATGATGATGATGATGATGATGATGATGAGGATGATGATGAATCTAGAATGGGTTGATCTGGAAATCCAGTTTATTTTACCTAATCTGGCTCAGGATGGGGATTTGAACACATACCTACAGGACCGCCAGGCCAGCAATGTAGTCCTTGCACTGACGCGGCTCACAAACACATGGATACAGCTAGTTACATGACCTTTACAGTCTTCGCAATCAATCCCAATATTGTTAGTTCTTTGTGATTTATTTTTCAAGTTTACGTGACTGCCATACTTTCTGAACGACCGACTCTCAAACAATTATTAAACGTCAATACACAACGGTCTGGTTTGAAATCGCCTCAAGCTGATCTCGAATGCCATACGCAGAATTGCAAATCCTATCGTTACCCCTAGCCACAGACACGGTCAAAGAACGGGTTAAAACACAAGATTCCATGTCCCTTTTAGGGCGTTGCCATCAACTCCAGGTTGATATTCCTGGCAATTTTAAGTTCAGTAGTTTGCCATTGCTGTCTAAACGAGAAGTCCGACTTAATGCCGGTGTAATCAAACCATTTATCTCGCTATCATCGCACCGGAAGTTTTAAAGCGAGCGTTCTGATCTTTTCAGCCATGTCGACGTAAGATTATAATGATGAGGAAGACTATGGCGATGGGGTGATAATGGTGAATGCAGTTGTGTTAGTGGCAATGTTCACACTGAGAATGATGATGATGATAATTTTAGCAGACTGCACAGTCCAGGAGATGAACTGTGACATAAAGCTGCTGCGGAATCGAAACTGCGATGATGATGATGATTTTAACAATGATCATCAAGATCACTATTATTTTGATGATGTATAATATTATGATGAGTATGATCACGATGATGATGATGATTTTAGTAGCGGCGGTGATGATGATCCCGAAGATGATGTTGATTATGATGATGGGAAGTAAGACGATGTTAATGATGATGATGATAATAATAATAACGACGATGACGATGATAATGACGATACTGATACTGAGATATAATACAGATAACACATACCTAGCATGAAACTCCAAATCGATGTTTTTCACAGTGACGTCGTAGTAGTCGATATCGGGTCCCGGAGGCAGCCCAGACACCAGCGACCAGTAGACAACTCCAAGGCCGTGAGCATCCAGCTGCGGAATGACACATACAACATTTGTTCATGTACAAGTCAGAAGAAGACATAGAACGATCTCATCTCATCTCATCATGTTCCTCTTGTACCTTGCGGTGTCGAGGTGAAGTATAAACATCGTGAGAGTGCCTGATTATGGGCTTCATATATCGATATTCGCATGGACTCAGCTATTCCCTTCGTCCAATGTTTACGTGGTCGGCCTCTTCCTCTGTTTCCATCTGGTCTGAACATCATTGCTTGTTGTGGTATGCTGTTGAATGGTAACCTACTTGCATGGTCAAACCATTTGACTTGCTGCTTTCTAATAAAATCTAGTGCTGTTTTAACCCCCACTTTAATTTCTTCATTTCTGATCTTATCTCTTTTTGATACGTTGAGTATTCTTCTCAGGAACCTCATTTCTGTTGTTGTGAACTTTCTTTTCTCTTTTTCTGTCATTATTCAGGTTTGGCATTGGTAGCATAGAGTTGGTAGGAAGATTGTGTTGTAAAGTGCTTTCTTAGTAGTTATTGATACATGTTTGTCCTTTAGTATTGGTGCCATTTATCCAATGAGTTGATTTGCATTATTGCACATATTTTCGATCTCGTCTTCTGATCTGCCATTTGATAACATTATACTTCCTAGGTACTTGAAACATATAATTATGTATATAGAAAAATGTATGTGAAAATGTGTACGTGGAAAGTTTCAACAGGCAGGCAATGAGGCTTGCATAAATAACAAACACAGGATTGTTTTTATTGTTCCACTCTTCTCAATCTGCTTACCGTGATGTAGGCACAATAGTGTCACTTCCGTGGTTTCTTTGTTGGCTATTATTGTGTTTGTTTGCCAATGAATGCCCATGATTGCAATGGTTTGTTTTCTATAATTGTGTTCTGGGCGATTTGACAGCTTAAAAAAAAGTCGCTTAAAAGTTGACAGGGTCGACTTCATTGCACAGGGTTTTATCCCATATTGCTCGGTCTCTTTCCGCAGCGCGGAAAGCGTCGCACAAAGCACGAACTCCGTAGCTTTTAGCGACGACCCACAGGAGTCTCCGAAATATTTAACTCGTAAACCGAAGAGCGCGGCCCGGAATCGACCCCACAACCTTCATAGCACGAGTCAAACGGCTTGACCACTTCGCCACAGACTCCCGAGACACAGAGATTTGGCAGCGGACCGCCTTACTTAGGTTTATTATGAAATAGTACAGGCATCGGTCGTTCAAAAACAAATGGAAAACTACTGAACGTAAACTTGCCCAGGAATCACGAAAAGCCAAATATATGCTAGGGTTGACTGCTACGTCATATTGAGGAGGGGCAGCTATCTTTTAACTTTAAAGCTTCATTTAAAAAGTTAGTTGCATATCCTTTACATTACGTTAGTAGTTAATACCATCGTTGTTTGCTGTTCATCTCTTGGCTAGTTTCACGTTATACCATTTCGTAAAATACCAACATAAGGCGATCTAATGCCAAACCGCACGCAGCTGTCTTTCGAAGGTGGGTATGTGGGATCACGATGCGCGTGTATAACCTCTTAAAGCTGCATAAAAAAGTCGCTTCAAAGTCTACAGGGTCGACTTCCATGCACCGGGTTTGTATCCCATATGGCTCGGTTTCTTTCCGCAGCGCGGAAAGTGTCGCACAAAGCACGAACTCCGTAGCTCCAGCGACGACCCTCAGGAGTCTCCGGAAAAAAGCACTCTTGAACCGAAGATTCACGTTGTCCGGAATCGAACCCACGACCTTCGGAGCCCGAGTCAGACGGCTTTACCACTCCGCCAGGGAGGTTCCCAAAAGCTGCATTACTTTGTGTTATGTTATATTGTTTAGTTTGTTACGGCGTGTTTGTGTCTGTCTGGTCTATCAAACAATGTTAAGTGTGATTTTATTCTTTCCTTTGTTATTTATGTCATTTGTTCGGCTTGAACTCAAGAGTTATTTAGTTGCACATCCTATACCCCACGTCGCAGTCAACATCAGCATTTTTGCTGTTGTGATCTCTTGGCAAGTTTACGTTCAGTAGTTTTCCATTGATTTCTGGGCGACCGGCAACAATATTTTTAGACGGTTTGTTACGAAATCGTCTGCAACTGTGAGAACTAAAGACAGTGAACAAAACCAACAAAAGTCTTCTGCTGCCTTCCGCCAGTCAAATGAGCATGCACTCTCAACGACCCCATGTAAAGTTCCTTGTAACCTGTCCACAGCTGGTTTCGTGTTACAACTAAAATTTTCTGCAGAATATGGCAGCCAGTCTTCCACCAACCGTGCTGTGTGGTCTCTTACGGCGAAACATGGTAGTAACTCTTTGCTTCACTTTCAGGGACCCGGTAATACGGCCGTTCTGTGTTAACTGATTCAGTGCCGAGGGATAATATATCGACAAATGTGACATTCCATATGGACAGAACGGCAATATACTGCCATAATAGTGTAATAGCGTTATTTGTTTTGTTTCGTGGCATCTTCCTGCAATTGCAATGCTAAGTAAACGGACATTATATATTAACCCTTGTTCATATTATTGTGTACAATTTTTGGTCCAAATTTTCTGTTTTTTTTTGGCGCTGAATCAGTTAAGTGCCAACTGAATATGTTAGTCCATTCGGCTGACTTATGTTTCACGTCAGTTATCCCGAACAGTAACTGCACATGCAAAACGAATTCCTGTGATTGTTCTCCTTCTTCTTCTGTCCTTCGCTTGAAATGTGTCTATAACTGAAATGTTGTCTCTTGTATGAATTAAACTGTTTTATTTTTTAGTTCACTCAGTGGTCCATACAATTTATCTTCCACTGTTGTTTCTCCAGGCCAGAAGGTTTGCCTTGATATGTTGTATTTTGGTCTGTCTTGGAGTATGTGATCTGCTGTCTGCGGCGCCAATCCACATGTGCATATGGCTGATTCACCAATCTTGAATTTTGTATACATGTGGTTGCGTAATCTATTGCGTCCTGCTCCGAGGCTCAGAATAATGATTTGTTCTGGTCTGTCCATCAGGTGGTGTGATGGTGGTGATAACTGCTCCATAATACAACAATAACTGTCACTGTATTTGTTCTCATTTGTCCATAACGTGGTGCCGTGGTTGGGACAATTGCGCCACATTACAACAATATCTGTCAGAGTATGTATTCTGTCCTGACCATAATGTGGTGTGGTGGTGATAATTGCTCCACATTCAATATCTGTCACTTTATGTGAAAACTTCCACGTGGCGAAGGGAGGAGAGCGCTGTAGATTTTAAACTCCCACTACTCTGATGAAGAGGTAGCGGGGTCGTTCCCTACTCGAGTCAGTTTGGACTTCAAGTTTGACTTCGTTTTTAGAAAGCAATGGCAAACTACTGAACGTAAAATTGCTGAGAAAATCTACCTGTAATTTGTGCTGATAGCCATGTCCTGCAAAGGGCGTTCGATTTTAAAAAAAAAGAAAAGAAAAAAAAAGAATTGTATTTGAAATATTTCATCCAAAGGATAAAGGTATGTTGTGGCTTCTATGATTCAACTTACTAAGTTTGTAAAGTGTTTTCTATATCTGTTGTTTGTTTGTGAAACCATAGTGTTTTCAATATCTATTTTGTGTGTGTTGAAACAAATATTAAGACAGTCTGAGACAATTGTATTACGGACATTTTGTGACCGGCCCAAATACTTATGCTTGGCCAGGCAGTAGCAACAGAAGTATGCTATGTAGCTTGTATCTTTGTGATTGGCTACAACAACATTGGCTTTATATATCTCAATGGTAGAGTCCCGTTTGAAACACTGCTGCGACAGATTTGGCAGCAGACCGCTTTGAGCTGAGTTTTAATGAGAAGATATAGGAACCGGTCATTCAGAAAACAATGGAAAACTACTGAACGCAAACTTGCCAAGACATCAACAACAGCAGTAAAATGCTGGTGTTGACAGCGATGTCCTGTAAAAGGGATATGCAAACCATAAGGAAAAAAAGAAGTGTAGAAGCAGTGCGGATTGTATTCAGTGGTGTAACTAGGGGGCTGAGCGAAGGTATAGTTTCTCTGTGCCTTATTTGTGAAATATGGCGCCTAATTACATATAGGATAACCACCCTACTGGGTGCCGCCTTACTCGTATTTGTCGTTTCCCCACGACCCTCTACCCCTTTCAACTCCAGAATGGAAGTTATAATTACGACACATCCTCTGACAGAATCAGACACTGTTGGGAAATTAATTTGAAAGGGTTGTTGTAAATAGGAGGTAATGGCTATTTGTATTTGTTCATGGCGCATTTTTAAATGCTCGCTCCCCTTAAAGTAAGAAAAAGATTAAGCCAGTGCATAGTTTAAATTTCGTTCACTCGTTTTCAATTCGACCGTAGTCCACGTTGGGATGCTGTATGGGTTGGTTTTACACATTACTAGTGTCCCTCGCCATAAGGGAACCCACTCCGACTTCTCAGGTATGAGTAGTTTATGTCCCCAAGTCGAGGATGAGAGGTCAACATTTGAGTCCAGCTGATCGGTGTAGGGGTTCAATTCGCTTCCTAGCAATCAGCATACACGAACATTCTAATTAATTCGGCCAAGCTGATCTCTGGCCACTAAATGTCGTTTTATTATTTCCTCTTTCGGGGTGTGTGCGCCACACCTAGTCACGCACATCTATATGGTCAGTGTGTCCCACTTCAGCATGCATCTATATGGTCAGTGTGTCCCACTTCAGCATGATACTATATGGTCAGTGTGTCCCACTTCAGCATACATCTATATGGTCAGTGTGTCCCACTTCAGCATGCATCTATGTGGTCAGTGTGTCCCACTTCAGCATGCATCTATGTGGTCAGTGTGTCCCACTTCAGCATGCATCTATGTGGTCAGTGTGTCCCACTTCAGCATGCATCTATGTGGTCAGTGTGTCCCACTTCAGCATGCATCTATATGGTCAGTGTGTCCCACTTCAGCATGCATCTATATGGTCAGTGTGTCCCACTTCAGCATGCATCTATGTGGTCAGTGTCTCACTTCAGCATGCATCTATATGGTCAGTGTGTCCCACTTCAGCATGCATCTATATGGTCAGTGTGTCCCACTTCAGCATGCATCTATGTGGTCAGTGTGTCCCACTTCAGCATGCATCTATGTGGTCAGTGTGTCCCACTTCAGCGTGCATCTATGTGGTCAGTGTGACCCACTTCAGCATGCATCTATGTGGGTTAGCTTCTTGTAGGCAGAAGCTGAAGAACAATTTGGGTTCCAATCGAAAACATCGACACCAGAGAAGCGGTAATATGTTTGAGGATGTTAAATGAAAAATATATAGAAGTTCACACACACACACACACACACACACACAATATATTCATATGAAAAGAGTAGTATGGCAGGGATGCTGTCCTCAAGTCTCTTAAAACTATACTATACACAGAAAGAATGTTTAAACAAGTCGAACTGCCTGGATTTAACATCAATGGAAGAATCATAAACAATCTTAGGTATGTTGACGATACCGTGTTACTATTAGAAAGCGAGCAAGAGTTACAAGACCTAGTGGAACAAGTAAACATGCATAGTGCAGAATGTGGCTTAGATATTAACATTTAAAAAACGACAATCATGATAATTAGCAGTGAAAAGGAGAGGCCATCAATGAACATAACAGTAAACGGAGAGGTACTAGAATAAGTAACATGTTTCTCCTATCTTGGACTTGTAATGACACATGATGGCAGAAGTGAAACAGAAATCAAAATGATAATAGGAATGGCCAACAATGTTTTCAGCATCATGATATCACTACTAACATCTAGAGAGATTAACAACGCATTAAAAATGATAATTGTCACTACTATATAGCACGAGTGACTAGACATTGAACAAGCAATTAGAAAGTCTAATAGAGGCCCTGGAGAGGTGGATATATAGAAGAATATGTCGTGTTTAATGGAAACAAAAACAGTCAAATTTAGAGGTTCTATAAATTAATCCTGCCAAACACTGGATAAGAAAAGAGACTTGATGAAGGAAATAAAAACGGGGCAAGTGAAATAATTCGGCCATGTTAACACTCTTATAAAAATCATACTGGAGGATAAGGGTGAAGGCAAGCGAGCAAGAGGTAGACAACAATACAAGTGGTAAGATAACACCAAGAGGGACAAACAGCAATCTCACAAAATATACAGTTCGAGCGAGAGACAGACAGAATTGGAGAACCATTGCAGCCAACCTTTATTGTGAAGACGGTACCTGATTGCCGTTTGTAGATTTTTGCTTTACCTAACAATTTCGCCAACTCATCGATCTTATTACACATTGGGAAAACATTCACTTACCTTGAAAGGATCTAGTTCATCGTCACCAGCCAACCCGTGACATTCCGGGGCAATGTACGCAGGGGTACCGCCAATATTCCGCACGCCCAATGTTTTCTTTCCAGGGTCAACCTCCATGGCCAGTCCGAAGTCTCCAAGAATTGCGTTGTATGACTCGTCGATGAAAATATTGTCTAACTTGACATCCAAATGGACCAGGTTGTTGGTGTGCAAATATCGAAGCGCACAACCCACCTGAGCGATGCACATTTCCGACTCAAAAAGATCTAAGTCACCAACATAGAAGTTGAGTGAACGGTTGTGATAATACTTCAACGTTATAGCTAAGTAATCCGGGCATGAAGCGGCCGAGAGGCATTTCATGATATATTTGTGGTCAAGCGATTGCATGAACTTGGCTTCACGTTGAAAGTTCCTTTCGCTTTTGGCTTTTGTCTGAAGACTTTCCCAGCAGAACATCTTCATGACTACCTTCCAGCTGGGGTTTTCTTGAGGGGTGACCAGAACAATCTCTCCACACATGCCGATGTCGAGAACCGTCTTAACTTTCAAGGTCAGACTCCTCCAGGATATCCATATCAAATTCTACAACTTCAGGCTCTCGGAGAATTGATGTAGCCATCATGAAACAATCAAGTATCGGTGATGATCAATATAAAACATCCAAGTCCTCACAGGAATGCAAACCTGGTAAAAAATGTACGCTAAAAGCCGGATGTGTTAACCTAAGGGTTTCGATCCAAGGGTGCCTAACGAGACACACCGCAATCACATCTGAAAAAAACACTCCGAATGAACGCAAAGAAGAAGAAATATCCAAGTCTGAAATATATCACACGTTGGTATACAAGTACACGCCACTCCACAGCTCTACTGCACGATCTACTGAACCACCTCGCTGTGATTGAAATGTGAGCACATCCGGGTGAATAGAAGTTCTTTCCACACGTTCTTGCCCAATAGTCACATGGCACGTCTTCGGTTTATCAGCTACAGATACAGACGGAATGAATACAAGCCAGTATTGTATTGTTAAGTTAACCATCTGCGGCCCACTGCCCCACCCATATCGGACAGAACAAAGCGGTCATCCGTGTCCAGCAGGTCAGGGGTAGGTGTGCAAACAGGATAATGTGCGGACCTGCTGTGTAGGTTGTTACGAAGGCTTAACGTGTAATACTTCCTCCTCGTGCACCTCCAGTTGTTAAATGTTGCACGCGGTGATATCAAGCACATTGGCTAGACGCTTGGGTGTTGGCTGGGGTGGTCAGTCTCACGAAGCGAAACATCATCATTATCATGTTCCAAGCCGGTAAGCTTTGGTGGTACTGTTTCACCATCTCACACGATCAAGAGAATCGTTGATCAACTCTGTGTTCTTGCCATATAGCCAAGCCATCTATATATTTACTTCTCTGCTTTCCCCTAGTTATTTTCAACTCAGTATTGCTAACTGTCATTAAGTTCTCTAGTTTATTACTTCTCATAACGTGCTGAACAAATCTTTACCGTCAACGTCTAATTTCTCGAACCAGGTTACGGTTATCATTAAGTGAAATATAACAAGCGTAAAATGTTCGAAAAGCAACTATCAAAGGTAAGGTAATATAAATGCTACGTAACACGGGCCAGACAAATAATAATAATAAAAAAAGAACGCTTCAACGAATAACAACAGAACCAGTGGGGAAAAGTGAACAACGTGTGTTATAGAACATTTAACACAAGAAAGACTACACGGATAGTCTGTACAGTAACAGAAATAGTGCATGTCATCTACAGGACGTAGCTATCAACCCCAGATTGATTTTATTAGCAGTTGTACGTTCTGTTGTTTGCCATTGCTTTATGAACGAGAAGTCAGCCTTTACAACCAACTTTACGCCGATGTAGGGGTTGAACCGATCATTTCGTCATCAGCGCCGCGGAAATGTTAGAGCTAGCGCTCTTATTCTGTCTGTCACATCGACATTCTGGTAAAGTATGTAGAAATAATAATAATGGACATCAGAAAACAAACTGAAAGAAAGACAGGTGGAAGGAAAGAACGACATGAAGAAAGTCTGAATGTACGCATTAGTGACACATCGAAAGAACGAGGAAGGCGGAAGATAAAAGGATCTAATAACAGAGAGAATGAATGAATGACAGAGAGAACGACGGAAAGAACGAAAGAAAGAAAGATATGATAACAAGCACAGAGAACGGCGGAATGAATGAATGAACGAACGACAGAGAGAACGTCGGAAAGAACCAAAGAAAGAACGATATAATCTCGAACAGAGAGAACGACAAAATGGATGAATTAATTAATTAATGGCAGAACGATCGACGGAAGGAAAGAATGAATGAGGGAATGAATAACAGACAGAGAGGAAGACGGAAACAAAGAGTTTATGAAAGACGAGAATAACGAACGATCGAATGAATGAATGTAAGAAAGAAAGAAAGAAAGAAAAAAAGAAAGACAGAAAGAAAGAAATAAAGAAAGAATGAATGAATGAATCAAGCAACTAAACAGACAAACCAATAAATAAACAAACAGACAAACAAACATATAAACAATCAAACAAAAAAGACAATCAAACAGAACATGAAATCCCCAACACAGACAAGACGTGGCCAAATTAAAGAAGCACGCCTAGTTTCCAACACATCGCCTGCAGGCTACACACCAGGTACTTGACCGTCTTCCAGGGATTGCCGCTGTGGCAGCCCGGCTGGTGTAGCGGCTAGGCGTTCTAGTCTCCCCACACAACAGTCTGAGTTTAATCCCCGTCCGCCACTAGTTTCCTACCACGTGTGATTAGCGATACCTATTGTATACCAATCAACGTGTCATGAGTGTCAACAGGTCTTACATTTCTTCCCCATCTTTATAGGCCATGTATCCCCAGTTAGGACATTCGTCCTGAAACCAACCCTTGCCACGCAGTCCTATCTTTTGCTGTCAATTGCAACGCTTTATATGTTTAAAAGGTTAGTTGCATGTCCTGTACGCACGTAGCAGTCAATCCCAGTATTTTTTTGGCTGCTCGCGATCCCTGGGAAAGTTTTATGTTCAGTAGTTTGCTATTAATTTGTGAACGGCCGGCACCCGTACCATTTCATTAAAAAAAAAAAAAAACAACGCAGCTGTGTTTCGAACGCGGCATGTGGGATTACGAACTGCTTCCGTAACTCATCGCCACGGAACAGCTTTCTTATATGTACTCCGGATATTATTCCCATTTGTCTCATAGTCTCTTCTTAAGAACGAAGAAGTTGCATTTTCATCATCTCATCTCATCTCATCATGTTCCTCTTGTGCCTTGCGGTGTCGAGGTGAAGTATAAACATCGTGAGAGTGCCCGATTATGGGCTTCATATATCGATATTCCCATGGACTCTGCTATTCCCTCCGTCCAACGTGTACGTGGTCGGCCTCTTCCTCTAGTTTCCATCTGGTCTGTACATCATTGCTTGTTGTGGTATGCTGTGACTGGTAACCTACTTGCATGGCCAAACCATATGACTTGCTGCTTTGTATTTTATTACTACTAAATACCGCCTTCTTATATGTTTTTTTAAATTTTTTTTTTATTTTGCATATCCTTTACAGGACATCGCTGTCAACACCAGCATCTTTCAGCTGTATGTTGATTTCTTGGCAAGATTACGCTCAGTAGTTTGCCATTGCTTTCTGAGCGGCCGGCTCACATACCCCGTAAGTTACCGATGCGATTCGAACCACTGCTGATTCTAACCGTCATCACGTCACCGACGAGAGTATACGAGATTACGGAGAAAAGTCATAACCTCTAAGCCACGAAGCCGGCCTTCTTATATGTACTCCTGATATTATTCCAATTTGTCTCATAGTCTCTTCTTAAGAGCGACGAAGTTGTATTTTATTACTATTAAATTTCATCATTTCATGTTTTTCTTTACATCTGTTTATGTTGTTCCTATCCTGATGAAGTCTTGCATAATGGAGACGTCGTTTGTTGTGTCTTAGTATACTTATTGTTATTGTATTATTATATTGTTTTGGATTTTTTCTTACTTTTTATTTCCCCCTTTGATTTATGTTCACCGTTATGGAGTTCGTTGTAAGGTTTGTCCACTGTGTCCATGTTTAGTATGTCTCACCTTTTCGCAGGAGCTACACATACGCATTGTATTTATTTTCTCTTCTGATCTCTTCTCGGTGTGTTTTTAGTGAAAAAAAACAAAAAAAAACTTAAAATGTAAGGAATCCTTTACACTAACTTATGCTCATTTTGAATTTGGTAGGTAAGAAAGTAAATGCAGCTTCTAAGCGTATTATGGAAATTAGGTATATGGTGCCAACCCCAGAATTGTAGTGGTGCTATATCTTTTCATAACTGAACTTGCATGTCAACATTTTAACATTCATTTTTTTTGGGGTTTAAATTTCGGTCACCAACTATCCTTTCGTGTCTAAACTCGTGTCTAAATTCGTGAACCTCCGTATTTAAATGGTGTTGTTTCCGTGAAATACGAAAAGTTCTATACATAGACATCTGCGGGGCTTCAATTCTACTTTCCGATTGCTTGCTCCTTGTCCAGACGCCTTGTGGTGTTCAATATTGTTATTTTCGAACAACATTTGACCAGGGACATGAGACGTTTACATGCGCCGTTGTTTGTACACACAGATTATCTGCGGCAATACAAACAGGCTCACTGGAAACGAAGCGTGACAGCCTTATCACGCGTGGGCAGTACGGCAGTCAGGCGTCCAAGTACATGCGTGTGAACTGTGTAGTGCCTGTCTTTAAAGATGTGTTGAGGGGTGCACGTCTGAGGAGCGATAGGGCAGGTGTTGAGATCGCTTGCGTGGCAGAGAACTGACCCACATCGCCGGGGCTCTGTAGCGAAGTTGTCAGCATTAAACCAGTATTAACATCTAGATAGACTAACAACGTATTAAACATGAGGATTGTCATATTTAATGTATATTCAACACTGCTATATGGCGCCGAAGCCTGGACAGTGAAAAAGGAATGAGAAAGTCGAATAGAGGTCATGGAGATGCGGATAAAGAAGACTATGTGATATTTAATGAAAACAAAAACAATCAAATACAGAGGTTCTAGAAAAATTGGGTATGAAAAGAGAGTTGATGACAGAAATGAAAAAGAGGCAAGTGAAATATTTCGGCTCCGTTAAAAGACACAACGCTCTTATAAAAACCGCACTGGAGGGTAAGATTAAAGGCAAGCGAGCAAGAGGTAGACAACGATACAAGTGGGGAGATAGTATCAAGGCATGGACAAACATTAATCTGATAGAATATACGGGCTGGGCGAGAGAGAATGTTGGAGATCCATTGCAGCCAACCTTCATGATGGAGACGACACCTGATTGATCTGTCGCTTTCGTTACAGAGAATTACCTTTCTCGCCAAGGTGTCAGTGGCGCAATAGTGAGAGAATGAAAGAGAGACAGAAAGAGAGAGAGAGAGAGAGAGAGAGAGAGAGAGAGAGAGAGAAAGTGGAAGAAAGAGAATTAGAGAGATTCAAAGCTAGAGTGTGTGAGTTAGATAGGTCGGAAGAGAGAGGGAATGAAAGGGACATAATAAGAAAGATAAAGAGGGAGAGAGAGAGAGAGAGTCAGAGAGAGTGAGATGGGAATTTAAGAGACAAGGATAGAGATGAGAGAGGTAGAAAGCGAGGAAATAAGAGTGAATTTGAGTGAGATAGAGAGAGAGAGAGAGAGAGAGAGAGAGAGAGTGAGAGAGAGAGAGAGTGAGATGACAATAAGAGACAGGGATAGAGATGAGAGAGGTGGAAAGCGAGGAAATAAGAGTGAATTTGAGTGAGATAGAGAGAGAGAGAGAGAGAGAGAGAGAGAGAGTGAGATGACAATAAGAGACAGGGATAGAGATGAGAGAGGTAGAAAGCGAGGAAATAAGAGTGAATTTGAGTGAGATAGAGAGAGAGAGAGAGAGAGAGAGAGAGAGAGAGAGAGGAGAGAGATGACAATAAGAGACAGGGATAGAGATGAGAGAGGTAGAAAGCGAGGAAATAAGAGTGAATTTGAGTGAGATAGAGAGAGAGAGAGAGAGAGAGGAGAGAGAGAGAGAGAGAGAGAGAGAGAGAGAGAGAGTGAGATGACAATAAGAGACAGGGATAGAGATGAGAGAGGTAGAAAGCGAGGAAATAAGAGTGAATTTGAGTGAGATAGAGAGAGAGAGAGAGAGAGAGAGAGCTGAGTGAGAGAGAGAAGTGAGAGAGAGAGAGAGAGAGAGTGAGAGACAATAAGAGACAGGGATAGAGATGAGAGAGGTAGAAAGCGAGGAAATAAGAGTGAATTTGAGTGATAGAGAGAGAGAGAGAGAGAGAGAGAGAGAGTGAGATGACAATTAAGAGACAAGGATAGAGATGAGAGAGGTAGAAAGCGAGGAAATAAGAGTGAATTTGAGTGAGATAGAGAGAGAGAGTGAGATGGGAATTTAAGAGACAAGGATAGAGATGAGAGAGGTAGAAAGCGAGGAAATAAGAGTGAATTTGAGTGAGATAGAGAGAGAGAGAGAGTGAGATGACAATAAGAGACAGGGATAGAGATGAGAGAGGTAGAAAGCGAGGGGAGAAAGCGAGGAAATAAGAGTGAATTTTAGTGAGATAGAGAGAAGAAGAGAGAGAGAAAGGAAGAGAGAAAGAGAGAAAGAGAAGTGAGATGGGAAATTAAAAACAAAGGGAAAAAAGAGAGGAAAAGGAGGGGAAAAAAAAATGAAGAGGAGAAGAGAGAGAGGAGAGAAAGGGGAAGTGAGATGAAAAAGAGAAAGGAAGAATAAGAGTGAAAGGGGGAAATAAGAGGAAGAGGGGAGAGAGAAAAGGAAAAGAAGAGGAGAGAAGGGGGGAGGAGGAAAAGAGAAGGGAAAAAGAGAGAAGGGGGAAAAAGAGAAAGGAAAAGAGAAGGGGAAAGGGGGAAAAAAGAGTGAAGAGGAAGAGGAGAGAAGAGAGGAGAGAATAGAGAAGGGGAGAGAGAGGGGGTGAAAGAAAATAAGAGAAAAAAAAAAGGGGGGGGGGGGAAAAGGGGGAAATAAGAGTGAATTAGGGAAGGAAGAGAGAGAGAGGAAGGGGAAAGAGGAAAGGGGAGGAGAAAGGGGGGAAAAAAAAGGGAAAAGGGGGGAAAAAAAAGGGGGGAAAAGGGGGAAATAAGAGGAAAGAGGGAAGGAAAAAGGAGAAAAGAAAGGAGAGGAGAAGAGAGGAGAGGGAAAAATGAAAAAGAGACAAGGGGAGAGGAGGGTGGAAAGGAGGGAAAAAAGAAAAAAAGAGAAGGAGAGAGAGAGAGGAAAAAAGAGGGGAAAGAGGAAGGGGGAAATAAGAAACAGGGGGGAGAAAGAAAAAGGGGGAAAGGGGGAAAAAAAGGGAAGAGGGAAAAGAGGAGAGAGAGAGAGAGAGGGGGGAGGAAAAAAAGAAAGGGGAGAGAGAGAGGAGAAAGCGGGAAAAAAAAAAGGGGGTAAAAAGAGAGAGAAAGGGGGAAATAGAGGAAGGGGGGAGAGAGAGAAAGGGGGAGAGGGAGAGAGGGAGGGAAAAAGAGAAGGGATAGAGATGAGGGATAGGGAACGGGAAAAAAGTGGAAAGGGGAGGAAAAAAGGGGGAGAAAAGGGGAGGAGAGAAAAAGAGAAGGGAGAGAGGGGAGGAAAAGCAAAAAAAGGGATGGAATTTTAGGAGGTAGAAGGGGAAAAAGAGGGGAGAGAAGAGAGGAGAGAAAAAAGAGAAAGGAAGAGAGAGAGAGGAGAAAAGGGGGAAATAAGAGGGAAGATGAGAAAAGAGAGGAAAAAAGGGGGAAAGAGGAGAAGTAAGAAGAGAAGAAGGAGAGGAGGAAGGGAAAGAAAAAGGGGGAAGAAAAAGGGGAAAAGCGAGGAAATAAGAGTGAAATTTTGGGGGAGAGAAGAGAGAGAGGAGAGGGGATTGATGAAAAAGGGGGGAAGAGAGAGAGAGAGAAGGAGATAGATGAAAAAAGAAGGGAAGAGGAGAAAAGGAGAAAGAAGGAAAAAGAGGAAGAGTAGATGAAAGAGAAAGGAAGGGGGTGAAAAAGAGAAAGGGATAAGATGAAAGGGGGGAAAAGGAGAAAAAAAAAAGGGGGGAAAAAGGGGAGAAAGAGAAAGGATGAAGGGGAGAGGAAAAGAGGAAAAAGAGTGAAGGGGAAAAAAGAGAAGGGAAGAGAAGAGAGAGGTGAAAGCAAAAAAGGTGAATTTGAGGGAAAGGAGAAAGAGGAAGGGGGAAAAAAAAAGAGAGGAGAAGAGAGAGAGAGAGGAGGGAGAGAGAAGAAAGGGGGGCAATAAGAGACAGGGATAGAGATGAGAAAGGGAAAAACGAGGAAATAAGAGTGAATTTGAGTGGGTAGAGAGGAGAGAGAGAGAGGAGGGGGAGAGAAGAAGAGGGAAGGGGGAGAGGGAATGACAATAAAGGGCAGGAAAAGGGGGGGGGGGAAAAAAAAAAAGAGGAATTTGGTGAGATAGAGAGAGAGAGAGGGAGGAGAGAGAGGGGGAAAAAAAAAGGGGAGAAAAAGAGAGGAAGAGAGAGAGGAAAGGGAAAAAATAAAAGAAGGGAAGGAAAAAGGAGAAAGGAGGAAAAAGAGGAAGAGGGGAAAGGGGGAAAGAGAAGGGGGAGAGAGAGTGAAGAAAAAAAAGGGAAGAAGAAAGGGGGGGGGGGAAAAAAGAGGAATGAAATAAGGGGAAAGAGAGAGGGGAGAGAGAAAGAGATTTGATGAAATAAAAGGGAAAGGGGAAAAGAGAGAGAGGTGAAAGGAGGAAAAAGAGTGAATTTTAAAGAGAAGGAAAGGGAAAAAAGGGGGGGGAGGAAGAAAGAGAGAAGAGAGAGAGAGGAGATGAAAAAGAGAAAGGAAAAAGGGGAAAAGGAGAAAAAGGGGGAATAAAAAATGAATTTGAGGGAAGAGAAGAGAGAGAAGGAAAAAAGGGGGGGATGAATTTTAAAAGACAAGGAAGAGGGAGAGAGGATAAAAGGAAAAAGAGTGAAGAGGAGAAGAGAAAGAGGAAGGGGGAGAAGAGGGAGAGAAAAAGAGACAAGGAAAAGAGAGGAGGTAAAAAGGGGGAAAAAAGGGGTTTTAGTGAAAAGAGAAAGGGAAAAGGTGGGGAGGAAAAAAGGGGAAAAAGGGGGGAATGAGTGAATTTAAAGGGAAAAGGGAAAAGAGAGAGAGGAGAAAGGAGGAAAAA
>JACEFZ010013501.1:0-25176 GCA_014155875.1 Cepaea nemoralis
AAATTTTCCCCTTTACCACCGATGTTTCCAGTTGTCACCACGTTTTTTTTTCGTGCCTCTTTCCATTAGGGGAAAAAAAAAATCAGTCTGTCTTTTTCGATTAATAGTTGAGTATAATTTTCTATTTAAGTATGAGGGATTTTCAATTGGAAACCTTTAAAAAGGGGATACAAATTACAAAACCACGCCTTTTGTTTGAAAACCTCCCAAATAATGCATTGTTAAGGATGTCGAGAGTGTTAACCACCGTGACATCACGCAGCAGACTAACACGGTGACGTCATAAGATAATTTAAAGATGGTCGCCCCTCTTTTTTCATGTCCCATTGGGGGGGCAGCGTTCTGTTATCCGTATTTTTTTTTTTGTCAGTGAAGGGGTAATACTTATAAAAATTCATGGGCGAATGAAGGTCCAGTATAGCGATGCAAGCAAATGTATGAGTGGAGTAGGAGGTTTCAAAACTGTTCTGCCCAATGGAGAAGTACAATAGGTGGTGCATGAGTGGTTACACACGCGACCAAGAGAATTTTTCTTCTACAGGAATTCAAGTACTTTATCGGCGCTTGTGGACTTGCATTGAACGCAGTGGTAACCACATCGAAAATGGTATATTTGTTCTTCACTTGTTCACAATATACTCACAAGAACAAAACAAAATGCATTTAAGGTTTTCATTTGAAGTCCACTCTTTCACACACACACGCGCGCGCGCGCGCACGCACACACACACACACACACACACACACACACAAACACACACACACACACATAAAGAGCTATAGAAGTAAAATCAGATCTGTACATATTTCATCATAGGTTACACAAAGACATTTGACTATTTAAAACATGAGGACATAATCTATTAGAACCGTTGAATATAGATCTGCGAATAATAAAGAACATACAATGGCAATAAACAATCAATCAATCAATCATGTGCCATGCCGGAAAGCGTGGGTGGCCATGATTCGCCATTTCACTCGATCACCAGCGTCGTGGGTCAGCTCAGTGTTCCTGTCTCGTCCATGCCATGTGGCCAAGCCATACAGGTATTTTCCTCTCGGTCTTCCCCTTGGTCTGTTCCCTTCGATCTTGCCAGTTGTCACTAAGTTCTCCAATTTATTTCTTCTCATAACATGTCCAAAAAATGTTGACTGTCTACGTCTAATTTCTCTAATCAATTTACGATTTTCATCTGTCTCCTGTAGTTCATTATGATTCGCCTAAAGACTGATCATCGCAAGACAGGACAGAGACAGTAAATTACCACCATGGAATGTTAGGACGTTAAACGACGACGAAATATTAGAGAACATAAAATAAGAACTGGAAAAAGAAAAAATTAATATTTTAGGGATGTGCTAAACGAGATAGATAGATGAATTGTTAAAATTATTTATTCTGGAAGTGAAGATCGACAAAGGGAAGTGGTAATTATTTTGGATCGGAAAACATCAAAATCTGTTCAAGGATATTGGGCCGTGTCGGACAGAGTTCTACTAGTTAAATTAAGTGGCAGACCTTTTAACATAAATGTTATTCAAGTTTATGCCCCAACAGGAGAATTCAATGAAGATAGTGTAGAGGAATTTTATAATGACATAGATTCTGCCTTAAAGAAATGTAAAAATTCAGAAATAAACATCATATTAGGGGATTTCAATGCAAAAGTAGGAAATCAAGGTGATAGATACACAGTAGGAAACTATGGTTGAGGAGAGAGAAATGAAAGAGGATACAGACACGTAGAGTGGGAAAACGAACAGGAAATAATTGTAGGAAACACCTGGTTTAAGCAACACCCTAGAAGATTATGGACATGGAGGATAGCAGGATAAGAAACTAGATTGACTACATTCTCATTAGCAGAAGATTTAGAAACGCGCTAACAATAGCAAAAATAGTTCCCAGTGCTGATTGTTATAGTGACCACAGATTACTTACAGGAGCATTGAGGATAAAGCTGAAGAAAGTCAAGTATATAACAGGAAACACTAAATATGATTTGTGTACAAGGAAATACAAAACAAATTCAGCATAGAAGTACAGAACAGATTTGATATATTGTCTGATCTAGAGATCCTATTCCAAGATGTGGATGATCAATGGGAAATGTTGAAGAATTCAATCAGTTTGGCTGCAGAAATAACTATTCCAAAATTAAAGAAGGTGGGTCGTAAGAAATGGATGACTAAAGAAATTTTACACCTAATTGAAACAAGAAGACTCAACAAAAATAATCCTGCCAAATATGAAGAAATCCACAGACGAGTCAGAATATTATGTAAGGAGGCAAAAGAAGCATGGCTTGAGGTAAAGTGCTTAGAAATTGAAAAACAACACAACAGTCAAAATACCAAATTAGTGCACAAAAGAATTCAGGAACTTACTAATAAAAGAACAAGTACATCAACAGGCTGTCTAAAAACTAAAGATGGCAAAATCATAATAGATACAGATCAGATTATACACGTATGGACAGATTATGTGAAAAACCTTTATGAGGATAACAGAGAGGAATAGTATGATATTAGATTTAATAATGAAGGACCACCAATTTTAAAGATGGAGATGCGAAATATTCTTAAGCATATGAAAGCTGGCAAGGCCCCCGGTGCAGATAACGTCACAACAGAAATGATTAAAGCTTTAGAAGAATATGGACTAGAGCAAGTCACCAGACTGCTGAACACATTATATGATACTGGAGATATACCTTCTGAATTATGTAACTCTGTATTTATTGCAATCCCAAAGAAATCAGGAGCCTTTGAATGTGATCAACATAAAACAATTACTATAATGAGTCACATCACAAAAATTGTGCTACGCATTACATGCAAAGAGTGAGGACGAAAATACAACCTGAAATAGGGGAAGAACAATGTGGGTTTGTAGAAGGAAAGGGTACAGTAAATGCTGTGTATATGCTGCGAACAGCTATTGAGCGTGCTATAGAAGTAAACAAGGATATACATCTTTCTTTTATTGACTACACAAAAGCTTTTGATAGAGTTAGACATGTCAACATGGTGGATATGCTTGCAGATCTAAAAATTGATGGGAAAGACATTAGACTTATAAAAAAAACATATATTGGAAACAACAAGCTGCCATAAGTATTGATAATGGAGTGGGACAATATCAACCCATTAAGAGAGGTGTTAGGCAGAGATGTGTAATGTCTCCATATCTTTTTCTCGCTGTACAGTGAAAATATTTTCAGAAATGTAGAAGATATAAATGGAATCAGCATTGGAGGACGAAACATCAATAACATTATATATGCAGATGATACAGTATTGATTGCAGACAATCCGCAGGATCTGCAACAATTAGTAGATGCGGTTGTTGCACACAGTGAGCAACTGGGGTAGAATTAAATTGTAAAAAGACACAGGTTATGGTCGTCACTAGGAAGAACGAAGTACCACAATGTAATATACAAGTAAATGGGAATATTCTTCAACAAGTGAATCGATACAATTATCTCGGAACAGTCATAACATCTGATGGGAGATGCCTTGAAGAGATTAGAACAAGAATCGCCATGGCGAAAGTAGCCTTTAGCAAGATGAAAAACATTCTGACCAATAAAATTATGTCAATTGAAACGAGAAAAAGAGTATTGAGGGGATACATAGAGCCTGTTCTTTTGTATGGATGTGAAACTTGGACAATGAGCAGTCAAGCTGAAAAACATCTGATGGCTGCAGAAATGTGGTTTCTGAGGGAAATGCAAAGAATACCATGGACAGACAGAAAAACCAATGACCAAGTGCTATAGGAGACAAATGAACATCGTAAAACTGATTAGAGAAATTAGACGTAGACAGTCAAAAATTTTTGGACATGTTATGAGAAGAAATGGATTGGAGAACTTAGTGACAACTGGCAAGATCGATGGGAACAGACCAAGGGGAAGACCGAGAAGTAAATACCTGAATGGCTTGGCCACATGGCATTGACAAGATAGTAATACTGAGCTGATCCACGACTCTGGTGATCGAGTGATATGACGAGTCATGACCGCCCACGCTTTCCGGCATGGCACATGATTGATTGAGTACTTGGTCATTGGTATTTCTGTCTGTCCATGGTATTCTTTGCGTTTTCCTCAGAAACCACATTTCTGCAGTTATTCCGACTTGTGAGGTATTTGTATTTCAGCAAATGTATAGTTCGTAATCCCTTAAACTAAATATATCAGTGACTATGTGTTTTAAGTATTTCAGCAAATGTATAGTTCGTAATCCCTTCAACTAAATATATCAGTGACTATATGTTTTAAGTATTTCAGCAAATGTATAGTTCGTAATCCCTTCAATTAAATATATCAGTGACTGTGTGTTTTAAGTATTTCAGCAAATGTATGGTTCGTAATCCCTTCAACTAAATATATCAGTGACTATGTGTTTTAAGTATTTCAGCAAATGTATAGTTCGTAATCCCTTCAACTAAATATATCAGTGACTATGTGTTTTAAGTATTTCAGCAAATGTAGTGACTATGTGTTTTAAGTATTTCAGCAAATGTATAGTTCGTAATCCCGCATACCACGTTCGAAGCACAGAGCTGCGGGTGATTTGACATCAGGCCGCATTGTGTTGGTTTTTTATGAAATGGTATGGGTGTCGGTCGTTTAGAAAGCTGTGGCAAACTAATAAACGTAAACTTGCCAAGGAATCACGAACAGCCAAACAATGCTGGGGTTGACTGCTACGTACTGTAAAGGATATGCAACTAACTGGCCATCATACGAACCCACTCCGACTTTTAAAGCACTTATAATTTAAATATTAATTAATTTTATTGCTGAAATACTAACTTAAATCCTAAACCCAAGGACGAGAAGTTAACATTTTAGTCCATTTGGCCGGTGTCGGGGTTGAACCCGCTACCTCGCCATCAGCACAGGAAATGTAAGAGCAAGCGCTCTAACCCTTTCGTCCATGATGACCTCCAAAGAATCAACTGTTCTAATTGCTCGGCATTATCTGAGAGAGGTTGGCCCGGCCCCCGCATGAGTGTGTCACAGCAGTACCTGGTTCCATCATCTGTGTCACTTCTCATTAAACTTTCTGCACAGATGCTAAACACGCTTGGGGTGAGAAAGCAGTTTGGCGACAAGCTGTACACCGCTTACCAGTTTGATGTTTCACTGCTTGCTCTGACAGCTGCTGCTTGTTCGGGATATCATGTTTCAGTCAATCGGATGCAAAGAGCTAAGAACTGCATATCTCGGGTATATGTTCCATAATGGTTGATGTTGTACACAGTCGAAGACCTGACTGTAGTCTATGAAACAAGCACAATAAACTAGATTGAATTCCAGGCGTTACTCAAAGATGTTTTCATATAGAAGATGTGTGTGTGTGTGTGTGTGTGTGTGTGTGTGTGTGCGCGCGCGCGTGCGTGCGTGCACGACGGACGGACGGATAGATAGATAGATAGATAGATAGATAGATAGATAGATAGATAGATAGATAGATAGATAGATAGATAGATAGATAGATAGATAGATAGATAGATAGATAGATAGATAGATAGATAGATAGATAGATAGCAAATATGGGACATAATCTCGAAACTATGTCATGCATTACATTTTGACATTTTCTGTGTTATGTCCCATTTTTTGACCTACACAGGTGACAAAAATAAGTTACAATCACATCCAAAACTGGGACGCAGGGGTGTTTCCAAGGCACCAGGGCCGGGTTAAATACTAGCCAAGACCTATTGACGCGTCCTCGTCGAGCGTCCTGGGCAACAGGTCCCTTCAGGGTCCTGGCTAAAGTCAGTAGGATCGCCGATTCCTCCGAAGTCGGAGAGTGTCTGCCTGTACGGCGAGGAACCACCAGTCTGCACACCAATAAGCCAGACATGGGACAACGGATACTCACGCAAACCTCAGGTCCTGTATGACATCACACTGATGTTGGACAACAGGATAGCCTTCATCCGACATACAGGACTTCGCGTTGGAGCTTAAGCCAACGAACACAAGCAAGCAAGGAACATCCAAAACTCACAGAGATAGAATAACCATCTAGATGTTGGCCTTTATGTCTTCCTCTTGTTTTCTTCCATCGATCTTGCCTGTTGTGACAAAGTTTTCTCATTTATTTCCTCTCATAACGTGTCCAAACAATTGTGACTGTCTACGTCTAATTTTTATAATCAGTTTACGGTTTTCATCTTCTTCTTGTGGGACTTTCTCTTAGGTTTTTCTGTCTGTTCTTGGTATTATGTGCATTTTCCTCAGAAACCACATTTCCACTGCCATTAGATGTTTTTCAGCTTGTCTGCTCATTGTCCACGTCTCACATTCATAAAATAGTACAGGTTCTATGTAGCTCTTAATCATTCTTTTTCTTGTTGCATTTGGCGTCATTTTATTGGTCAGTATGTTTTCCATCTTGAAAAAGGTTACTTTCGCCATAACGAGTCTTGTTCTAACCTCTTCAAGGCATCCTCCATCAGGTGTTTCGCGATATCTGCGTTTTACATTCGTCTTATTTGTGACTTGTGTCTGAGAATGTGACCACCAAGTGTTTGTGACTTTTAATTTAGTGTGCATAATTCTTCGCTATCAGATAGTAGACTGAGATCATCAGCGAGGCACCGTTTCCCTAACCCTATTTTCATTTGACCTAGAATGTATGAAGCTCGCACAGTTCACAAGCAGACAACGTGAAAGACAGATTAAGAGCGCTCCAGTTTTTAAACTTCCTGTGCTCTGATGAATGGGAGTAGCATCGTTCCCTACACCGGTCAGTTAGACGTGAACGTTGATTTCTGGAAAGAAAGAAAGAAAGAAAGAAAGAAAGAAAGAAAGAAAGAAAGAAAGAAAGAAAGAAAGAAAGGAAGAAAGAAAGAAAGAAAGAAAGGCGGGAGGGGTAGAATAAAATAAAGAAACACACAAACAAAGATGTATGTACTCAGAACAGATTTCATAAAAGGCATCAAGTCCTACCTGCCCTCAGGAACACGAAAAATGAAATCGGGAATCAATATCATTGCACGCCAGACATTCCCATCCGGGCTCCATGTCCTTCTGCTGTAGCCAACGAAGAGTCCCCGCCCCGATGGCACCAGTGGTGGCCTGACTGAACAGGCATTTTCCTCTACGGATTTAATGTCGCCAATATATTCTGTTCAACCACCAGCTGAAACACCCTCTCTAGCTACGGGTCCTTTCTTTTTGTTGCACTTTCCACTTGATCCACTAAAGCTTTCAAAATCTCAGTCATGTTATAATCTAGCACGCCACCCATTGAGGGAATACAGCAGTCGGTCTATCCGCCTGATCATTTCCCCACACACCTGCATGTCTAGGGTAGTCGGTCTATCCGCCTGATCATTTCCTCACACACCTGCATGTCTAGGGTAGTCGGTCTATCCGCCTGATCATTTCCCCACACACCTGCATGTCTAGGGTAGTCGGTCTATCCGCCTGATCATTTCCCCACACACCTGCATGTCTATGGTAGTCGGTCTATCCGCCTGATCATTTCCCCACACACCTGCATGTCTAGGGTAGTCGGTCTATCCGCCTGATCATTTCCCCACACACCTGCATGTCTAGGGTAGTCGGTCTATCCGCCTGATCATTTCCCCACACACCTGCATGTCCAGGGTAGAAAAACCGTGACTTTCTAGTTAATCTATATTTGTTTTTGTTGCATATCCCTTACGAAGAAGGAAATACCACAGTGTAATATACAAGTAAATGGGAATATTCTTCAACAAGTGAATAGGTACAATTATCTCGGAACAGTCATAACATCTGATCGGAGATGCCTTGAAGAGATTAGAACAAGGATCGCCATGGCAAAAGTAGCCTTTAGCAAGATGAAAAACATACTGACCAATAAAAAGATGTCAATTGAAACCAGAAAAAGAGTGTTGAGATGCTACATAGAACCTGTACTTTTATATGGATGTGAAGCTTGGACAATGAGCAGCCAGGCTGAAAAACATCTGATGGCTGTAGAAATGTGGTTTCTGAGGAAAATGCAAAGAATACCATGGACAGCCAGAAAGACCAATGAACAAGTCCTTCAAGAAACAAATGAAGATCGTAAACTGATCAGAGACATTAGACGTAGACAGTCACAATTTTTTGGGCATGTTATGAGAAGAAATTATTTGGAGAACTTGGTGACAACTGGTAAGATCGAGGGGAACAGACCAAGGGGAAGACCTAGAAACAAGTATCTGGATGGCTTGGCCTTGTGGCATGGTCGAGACAAAAACACGGAACTGATCCACGACTCTGTTGATCGAGTGAGATGGCAGAATATGATCGCCCACGCTTACCAGCATGGCACATGATGGATGGATGGATGGATCCCTTACAGGACGTTGCAGTCAACACCAGCATTTTTCAGCTGCTGTTGATGTCTTGGCAAGTTTTACGTTCAGTAGTTTGATCTATATTAGGCAGCATAATTTGCGTGTCTGTCCCAAACGCAACACGCCGTTCTGTACTAAACTTCACCCACTGGAGAGCCACAATGACAGCCTCCACCTCCATTCTCATGCTAGAAACCGTGGTACCATATTCCAGACTCTCGCGTATGTAAACCAAAAAAAATGACCTGCTCAACGTCTTATGGAGCAACTGGCCTGTGGTTATAGATACATATTATTATAACCCAGTTGACACTGTGTGGGAGGTAATGGCTAGTCTCACGCCGGACGCCTTTACTTCTCAGGAGATTTTCTTGCATCAACTCATTCCTACATATTTGTCTAATAACTACAAGATAACCTTGCAGCTCACAAAATGTTCAATGTCCAGCTGCCATGGATTTGTTAACACGAGCTATCCGAGAAGTAGCTTGCCATGTCCAAGGGCCATGGATTTTTTTTAACAAGAACTATCCGAGTCACGAAAGAATGGAGAAAACAATAATGGAGGGGTATATGCCTGGGAAGAGAGGAAGAGGAAGGCCAAACAGAAGATGGGTGCAGGATGTGACGGATGATCTCCAGATGGGTGTATCGGACGCGGGACATCTTGCTTATGATCGAGAGGTTTTCCGGAAGGTTGTTACTGGGAGCGGGGTTTGCAAAGGACATGCTACTGAATGAATGAATGAATCGGAGAAGTAGCTTGCCATGTCCAACTGCCAAGGATTTGTTAACACAAAAACAAAAAACAAAAAACAGTCGCTTAAAAGTCGACAGGGTCGACTTCATTGCACTGCGATTTTATCCCATATGACTCAGTCTCTTTCCGCAGCGCAGAAAGCGTCGCACAAAGCACGAACTCCGTAGCTCCAGCGACGACCCTCTGGAGTCTCCGAAAAAATGCACTCGTGAACCGAAGGACGCGGCTAGAAATCCAACCATGACCTTCAGAGCTCGAGGCAGGCGGTTGGACTTTTCGCCATAGAGACTCCGACACAGAGACTCCGACACAGAGACTCCGACACAGAGACTCCGACACAAAGACTCCGACACAGGGACTCTGACACAGAGACTCCGACACAGAGACTCCGACACAGAGACTATGACACAGAGACTCCGACACAGAGACTATGACACAGAGACTCCGACACAGAGACTATGACACAAAGACTCCGACACAGAGACTCCGACACAGAGACGCCGACACAGAGACTATGACACAGAGACTCCGACACAGAGACTCCGACACAGAGACTCCGACACAGAGACTCCGACACAGAGAACTCCGACACAGAGACTCCGACACAGAGACTCCGACACAGAGACTCCGACACAGGGACTCCGACACAGAGACTCCGACACAGAGACTATGACACAGACTCCGACACAGAGACTCCGACACAGGGACTCCGACACAGAGACTCCGACACAGGGACTCCGACACAGAGACTATGACACAGAGACTCCGACACAGAGACTCCGACACAGGGATTCCGACACAGAGACTCTGACACAGAGACTATGACACAGAGACTATGACACAGAGACTACGACACAGAGACTATGACACAGAGACTTCCGACACAGAGACTCCGACACAGAGACTATGACACAGAGACTCCGACACAGAGACTCCGACACAGAGACTATGACACAGAAACTATGACACAGACTCCGACACAGAGACTCCGACACAGAGACTATGACACAGAGACTCCGACACAGAGACTCCGACACAGAGACTCCAACACAGAGACTCCGACACAGAGACTCCGACACAGAGACTCCGACACAGAGACTCCGACACAGAGACTCCGACACAGAGACTCCGACACAGAGACTATGACACAGACTCCGACACAGAGACTCCGACACAGGGACTCCGACACAGAGACTCCGACACAGGGACTCCGACACAGAGACTATGACACAGAGACTCCGACACAGAGACTCCAACACAGGGATTCCGACACAGAGACTCCGACACAGAGACTATGACACAAAGACTATGACACAGAGACTCCGACACAGAGACTATGACACAGAGACTCCGACACAGAGACTCCGACACAGAGACTATGACACAGAGACTCCGACACAGAGACTCCGACACAGAGACTATGACACAGAGACTATGACACAGACTCCGACACAGAGACTCCGACACAGAGACTATGACACAGAGACTCCGACACAGAGATTCCGACACAGAGACTATGACATAGACTCCGACACAGAGACTCCGACACAGGGACTCCGACACAGAGACTCCGACACAGGGACTCCGACACAGAGACTCCGACACAGAGACTCCGACACAGAGACTCCGACACAGGGACTCCGACACAGGGACTCTGACACAGGGACTCCGACACAGGGACTCCAACACAGGGACTCCGACACAGAGACTCCGACACAGGGACTCCGACACAGGGACTCTGACATAGAAACTCCGACACAGGGACTCCGACACAGAGACTCCGACACAGAGACTCCGACACAGAGACTCCGACACAGGGACTCCGACACAGAGACTCCGACACAGGGACTCCGACACAGATACTCCGACACAGGGACTCCGACACAGGGACTCCGACACAGAGACTCCGACACAGGGACTCCGACACAGGGACTCCGACACAGAGACTCCGACACAGAGACTCCGACACAGAGACTCCGACACAGAGACTCCGACATAGAGACTCTGACACAGAGACTCCGACACAGAGACTCCGACACAGAGACTCCGACACAGAGACTCCGACACAGAGACTCCGACACAGAGACTCCGACACAGAGACTCCGACACAGAGACTCCGACACAGAGACTCCGACACAGGGACTCCGACACAGAGACTCGACACAGAGACTCCGACACAGGGACTCCAACATAGAGACTCCGACACAGGGACTCCGATACAGAGGACTCGACACAGAGACTCCGACACAGAGACTCTGACACAGAGACTCTGACACAGAGACTCCGACACAGGGACTCCGACACAGGGACTCCGACACAGAGACTCCGACACAGGGACTCTGACACAGAGACTCCGACACAGGGACTCCGACACAGGGACTCTGATACAGGGACTCCGACACAGGGACTCCGACACAGAGACTATGACACAGTGACTCCGACACAGAGTCCAACACAGGGACTCCGACACAGAGACTCCGATACAGGGACTCCGACACAGGGACTCCGACACAGGGACTCCAACACAGAGTCCAACACAGGGACTCCGACACAGAAACTCCGACACAGAGTCCAACACAGAGACTCCAACACAGAGACTCCGACACAGAGACTCCGACACAGAGACTCCAACACAGAGTCCAACACAGGGACTCCGACACAGGGACTCCGACACAGAGACTCCAACACAGAGACTCTGACACAGAGTCCAACACAGCGACTCCGACACAGGGACTCCGACACAGAGACTCCAACACAGAAACTCCGACACAGAGTCCAACACAGGGACTCCGACACAGAGACTATGACACAGAGACTCCGACACAGAGACTCCGACACAGAGACTATGACACAGAGACTCCGACACAGAGACTCCGACACAGAGACTATGACACAGAAACTATGACACAGACTCCGACACAGAGACTCCGACACAGAGACTATGACACAGAGACTCCGACACAGAGACTCCGACACAGAGACTCCAACACAGAGACTCCGACACAGAGACTCCGACACAGAGACTCCTGACCAGAGACTCCGACACAGAGTACTCCGACACAGAGACTCCGACACAGAGGACTATGACACAGACTCCGACACAGAGACTCCGACACAGGGACTCCGACACAGAGACTCCGACACAGGACTCCGGACACAGAGACTATGACACAGAGACTCCGACACAGAGACTCCAACACAGGGATTCCGACACAGAGACTCGACACAGAGACTATGACACAAGACTATGACACAGAGGACTCCGACACAGAGACTATGACACAGAGACTCCGACACAGAGACTCCGACACAGAGACTATGACACAGAGACTCTGACACAGAGGACTCCGACACAGAGACTATGACACAGAGACTATGACACAGACTCGACCACAGAGACTCCGACACAGAGACTATGACACAGAGACTCCGACACAGAGATTCCGACACAGAGACTATGACATAGACTCCGACACAGAGACTCCGACACAGGGACTCCGACACAGAGACTCCGACACAGGGACTCCGACACAGAGACTCCGACACAGAGACTCCGACACAGAGACTCCGACACAGGGACTCCGACACAGGGACTCTGACACAGGGACTCCGACACAGGGACTCCGACACAGGGACTCCGACACAGAGACTCCGACACAGGGACTCCGACACAGGTACTCTGACATAGAAACTCCGACACAGGGACTCCGACACAGAGACTCCGACACAGAGACTCCGACACAGAGACTCCGACACAGGGACTCCGACACAGAGACTCCGACACAGGGACTCCGACACAGATACTCCGACACAGGGACTCCGACACAGGGACTCCGACACAGAGACTCCGACACAGGGACTCCGACACAGGGACTCCGACACAGAGACTCCGACACAGAGACTCCGACACAGAGACTCCGACACAGAGACTCCGACATAGAGACTCTGACACAGAGACTCCGACACAGAGACTCCGACACAGAGACTCCGACACAGAGACTCCGACACAGAGACTCCGACACAGAGACTCCGACACAGAGACTCCGACACAGAGACTCCGACACAGGGACTCCGACACAGAGACTCCGACACAGAGACTCCGACACAGGGACTCCAACATAGAGACTCCGACACAGGGACTCCGATACAGAGACTCCGACACAGAGACTCCGACACAGAGACTCTGACACAGAGACTCTGACACAGAGACTCCAACACAGGGACTCCGACACAGGGACTCCGACACAGAGACTCCGACACAGGGACTCTGACACAGAGACTCCGACACAGGGACTCCGACACAGGGACTCTGATACAGGGACTCCGACACAGGGACTCCGACACAGAGACTATGACACAGTGACTCCGACACAGAGTCCAACACAGGGACTCCGACACAGAGACTCCGATACAGGGACTCCGACACAGGGACTCCGAACAGGGACTCCAACACAGAGTCCAACACAGGGACTCCGACACAGAAACTCCGACACAGAGTCCAACACAGAGACTCCAACACAGAGACTCCGACACAGAGACTCCGACACAGAGACTCCAACACAGAGTCCAACACAGGGACTCCGACACAGGGACTCCGACACAGAGACTCCAACACAGAGACTCTGACACAGAGTCCAACACAGCGACTCCGACACAGGGACTCCGACACAGAGACTCCAACACAGAAACTCCGACACAGAGTCCAACACAGGGACTCCAACACAGAGACTCCGACACAGAGTCCAACACAGGGACTCCGACACAGAGACTCCAACACAGAGACTCCGACACAGAGTCCAACACAGAGACTCCAACACAGAGACTCCGACACAGAGTCCAACACAGGGACTCCGACAAAGAGACTCCGACACAGAGACTCCGACACAGGGACTCCAACACAGAGACTCCGACACAGAGACTCCGACACAGAGTCCAACACAGGGACTCCAACACAGAGACTCCGACACAGAGTCCAACAAAGGGACTCCAACACAGAGACTCCGACACAGAGACTCCGACACAGAGACTCCGACACAGAGACTCCGATACAGGGACTCCGACACAGAGACTCCACCACAGAGACTCCAACACAGAGACTCCAACACAGAGACTCCGACACAGAGACTCCAACACAGAGACTCCAACACAGAGACTATGACACAGAGACTCCGACACAGAGACTCCAACACAGAGACTATGACACAGAGACTCCGACACAGAGACTCCAACACAGAGACTCCAACACAGAGACTCCAACACAGAGACTCCAACACAGAGACTCCAACACAGAGACTCCAACACAGAGACTATGACACAGAGACTCCGACACAGAGACTCCAACACAGAGACTCCAACACAGAGACTCCGACACAGAGACTCCGACACAGAGACTCCAACACAGAGACTCCAACACAGAGACTCCGACACAGAGATTATGACACAGAGACTCCGACACAGAGACTCCAACACAGAGACTCCAACACAGAGACTCCGACACAGAGGCTCCAACACAGAGACTATGACACAGAGTATCCGACACAGATACTCTGACACAGGGACTCCAACACAGAGACTATCACACAGAGACTATGACACAGAGATTCCGACACAGAGACTCCGACACAGAGACTCCAACACAGGGACTCCAACACAGGGACTCCAACACAGGGACTCCAACACAGAGACTATGACACAGAGACTATGACACAGAGACTCCGACACAGAGACTCCGACACAGAGACTCCAACACAGGGACTCCGACACAGAGACTCCAACATAGAGACTCCAAGACAGAGACTCCAACACAGAGACTCCGACACAGAGACTCCGACACAGAGACTCCGACACAGAGACTCCGACACAGAGACTCCGACACAGAGACTATGACACAGAGACTCCAATACAGAGACTCCAACACAGGGACTCCGACACAGAGACTCCACCACAGAGACTCCAACACAGAGACTCCAACACAGAGACTCCGACACAGAGACTCCAACACAGAGACTCCAACACAGAGACTATGACACAGAGACTCCGACACACAGACTCCGACACAGGGACTATGACACAGAGACTCCGACACAGAGACTCCGACACAGAGACTATGACACAGAGACGCCGACACAGAGACTATGACACAGAGACTCCGACACAGAGACTATGACACAGGGACTCCGACACAGAGACTATGACACAGAGACTCCGACACAGAGACTCCAACACAGAGACTATGACACAGAGACTCCAACACAGAGACTCCAACACAGGGACTCCGACACAGAGACTCCAACATAGAGACTCCAACACAGAGACTCCAACACAGAGACTCCGACACAGAGACTCAGACACAGAGACTCCGACACAGAGACTATGACACAGAGACTCCAACACAGAGACTCCAACACAGGGACTCCGACACAGGGACTCCACCACAGAGACTCCGACACAGAGACTCCGACACAGAGACTCCGACACAGAGACTCCAACACAGAGACTCCAACACAGAGACTCCGACACAGAGACTCCGACACAGAGACTCCGACACAGAGACTCCAACACAGAGACTCCAACACAGAGACTATGACACAGAGACTCCGACACAGAGACTCCGACACAGGGACTATGACACAGAGACTCCGACACAGAGACTCCGACACAGAGACTATGAACAGAGACGCCGACACAGAGACTATGACACAGAGACTCCGACACAGAGACTATGACACAGGGACTCCGACACAAAGACTATGACACAGAGACGCCAACACAGAGACTATGACACAGAGACGCCGACACAGAGACTCCGACACAGAGACTCCAACACAGAGACTATGACACAGAGACTCCGACACAGAGACTCCAACACAGAGACTCCAACACAGAGACTCCGACACAGAGACTCCGCACAGAGACTCCGACACAGAGACTCCGACACAGAGACTATGACACAGAGACTCCGACACAGAGACTATGACACAGAGACTATGACACAGAGACTCCGACACAGAGACTCCGACACAGAGACTATGACACAGAGACTCCGACACAGAGACTATGACACAGAGACTCCGACACAGAGACTATGACACAGAGACTCCGACACAGAGACTCCGACACAGAGACTCCGACACAGAGACTCCGACACAGAGACTCCAACACAGAGACTCCAACACAGAGACTCCAACACAGAGACTCCAACACAGAGACTCCGACACAGAGACTCCGACACAGAGACTCCAACACAGAGACTCCAACACAGAGACTATGACACAGAGACTCCGACACACAGACTCCGACACAGGGACTATGACACAGAGACTCCGACACAGAGACTCCGACACAGAGACTATGACACAGAGACGCCGACACAGAGACTATGACACAGAGACTCCGACACAGAGACTATGACACAGGGACTCCGACACAGAGACTATGACACAGAGACTCCGACACAGAGACTCCAACACAGAGACTATGACACAGAGACTCCAAAACAGAGACTCCAACACAGGGACTCCGACACAGAGACTCCAACATAGAGACTCCAACACAGAGACTCCAACACAGAGACTCCGACACAGAGACTCCGACACAGAGACTCAGACACAGAGACTCCGACACAGAGACTATGACACAGAGACTCCAACACAGAGACTCCAACACAGGGACTCCGACACAGAGACTCCACCACAGAGACTCCGACACAGAGACTCCGACACAGAGACTCCGACACAGAGACTCCGACACAGAGACTCCGACACAGAGACTCCGACACAGAGACTCCGACACAGAGACTCCGACACAGAGACTCCAACACAGAGACTCCAACACAGAGACTATGACACAGAGACTCCGACACAGAGACTCCGACACAGGGGACTATGACACAGAGACTCCGACACAGAGACTCCGACACAGTAGGACTATGAACAGAGACGCCGACACAGAGACTATGACACAGAGACTCCGACACAGAGACTATGACACAGGGTACTCCGACCAAAGACATGACACAGAGACGCCAACACAGAGACTATGACACAGAGACGCCGACACAGAGACTCCGACACAGAGACTCCAACACAGAGACTATGACACAGAGACTCCGACACAGAGACTCCAACACAGAGACTCCAACACAGAGACTCCGACACAGAGACTCCGACACAGAGACTCCGACACAGAGACTCCGACACAGAGACTATGACACAGAGACTCCGACACAGAGACTATGACACAGAGGACTATGACACAGAGACTCCGACACAGAGACTCCGACACAGAGACTATGACACAGAGACTCCGACACAGAGACTATGACACAGAGACTCCGACACAGAGACTATGACACAGAGACTCCGACACAGAGACTCCGACACAGAGACTCCGACACAGAGATTCCGACACAGAGACTCCGACACAGAGACTCCACAACAGAGACTCCGACACAGAGACTATGACACAGAGACTCCGACACAGAGACTATGACACAGAGACTCCGACACAGAGACTCTGACACAGAGACTCCGACACAGAGACTTCGACACAGGGACTCCGATACAGGGACTCCGACACAGGGACTCCAACACAGAGACTCTGACACAGAGACTATGACACAGGGGCTCCGACACAGAGAGTCCAACACAGGGACTCCGACACAGAGACTCCGACACAGGGACTCCGACACAGAGTCCAACACAGGGACTCCGACACAGAGACTCAAACACAGAGTCCAACACAGGGACTCCAACACAGAGACTCCGACACAGAGTCCAACACAGGGACTCCGACACAGGGACTCCGACACAGAGACTCCGAAACAGAGTCCAACACAGGGACTCCGACACAGGGACTCCGACACAGAGACTCCAACACAGAGACTCCAACACAGGGACTCCGACACAGAGAGTCCAACACAGGGACTCCAACACAGAGACTCCAACACAGAGACTCAAACACAGAGTCCAACACAGAGACTCCAACACAGAGACTCCGACACAGGGACTCCGACACAGAGTCCAACACAGAGACTCCAACACAGAGACTCCGACACAGGGACTCCGACACAGAGACTCCGACACAGAGACTCCGACACAGGGAATCCGACACAGGGACTCCGACACAGGGACTCCGACACAGAGTCCAACACAGAATCCAACACAGAGACTCCGACACAGAGACTCCGACACAGAGACTCCGACACAGGGACTCCGACACAGAGACTCCGACACAGAGTCCAACACAGGGACTCCGACACAGGGACTCCGACACAGGGACTCCGACACAGAGACTCCAACACAGAGTCCAACACAGGGACTCCGACACAGGGACTCTGACACAGAGTCCAACACAGAGACTCCGACACAGAGTCCAACACAGGGACTCCGACACAGGGACTCCAACACAGAGACTCCAACACAGAGACTCCGACACAGAGTCCAACACAGGGTCTCCAACACAGAGACTCCGACACAGAGTCCAACACAGGGTCTCCAACACAGAGACTCCGACACAGAGACTCCAACACAGAGACTATGACACAGAGACTCCGACACAGAGACTCCAACACAGAGACTCCAACACAGGGACTCCGACACAGAGACTCCAACATAGAGTCTCCAACACAGAGACTCCAACACAGAGACTCCGACACAGAGACTCCGACACAGAGACTCCGACACAGAGACTCCGACACAGAGACTCCGAAACAGAGACTCCGACACAGAGACTCCAACACAGAGACTCCAACACAGAGACTCTGACACAGAGACTCCGACACAGAGACTCCGACACAGAGACTCCAACACAGAGACTATGACATAGAGACTCCGACACAGAGACTCCGACACAGGGACTATGACACAGAGACTCCGACACAGAGACTCCGACGCAGAGACTATGACACAGAGACGCCGACACAGAGACTATCACACAGAGACTCCGACACAGAGATATGACACAGGGACTCCGACACAGAGACTATCACCACAGAGACATCCGACCACAGAGACTCCATGACCCCAGAGACTCCGACACAGAGACTCCAAAAAAAAACCCCCCCCAAAAAAAAAAAATCCAAAAAGGGGGGAAAAACCAAAAAAAACCCCCCCCCAAAAGAACCCCAAAAAAAACCCCCCGGGCCCCCCGGGGGAAAAAAAAAACCAAAAACCCCAAAAAGGGGGCCCCAAAAAGGGGGCCCCAAAAAGACCCCCAGAGCCAAACCGGGGGGGAAAAAAAAAAAAAAAAAGACCCGGAAAAACACAGGGACCCGGGCAAGGGCCCCCAAAACAGAACTTAAAACCTAAAAAAACAAGGGCCCCCCCCTTTTTAAAAAAAAAAACCCCCCCCAAAAAAAAAAAACCGAACGGGCCCAAAAAAAATTTAAACCCCCCCAAAAAAAACCCGGGCCGGAAAACCCCGGGAAAACAAGAAACCCAAAAAAGGGCCCCCAAAAACCCCCCCAAAAAGGGCCCCCCAAAAAAAAAACCCCCCCCAAAAAAAAACAAGGCCCCCCCCCCTTGACACAGAGACTTGACACAGAGACTTAAAAAAACCCCCCCAAAAAAAAAAAAAACCCAAAAAAACGGGCCCGAACGGGCCCGGGGCCCCCCCCCAAAAAACAAGAACCCCCCAAAAAAAAAAAAAAAAAACCCCCCGGGGAAAACCCAAAAAACAAGAACCAAAAAAAAAAAACCCCCCCCCCCCCCCCCCCCCAAAAAACCCCCAAAAAGAACCCAAAAAGAACCCCCCCCCCAGAGGGGGGAAAAAAAGAAACCCCCCCCCCAAAAACCCAAAAACCCCAAAAAACCCCCCCCCCAAAAACCCCCCCCCAAAACCCCCAAAAAACCCAAACCCCAAAAAAAAAGAAAACCCCCCCAAAAAAAAAAACCCCCCCCCCCAAAAAAAAAACCCCCCCCCCCCCCCAAAAAAAAAAAAAAACCCCCCCCAAAAAAAAAAAAAAACCCAAAAAAGAACCCAAAAAAAAAAAAAAACCCGGGCCCAAAAACCCCCCAAAAAGGGCCCGAACCCCCCCCCAAAAAGGGGCCCCAAAAACCCCCAAAAAAAAAAAAACCCCCCCCAACCCCCCAAAAAAAAACCCCCAAAAAAACCCCCAAAAAAAAAAAAAACCCAAAAAACCCAAAAAACCCCCCCCCCAAAAAAAAAAAACCCCCAAAAAACCCCCCCCCAAAAAACCCAAAAACCCCCCCCCGAACGGGAAAAAAAAAAAAGGGGGCCCAAACCCCCCCCCAAAAAAAAAAAAAAACCAAAACGGGCCCCCGAACCCAAAAAAAACCCAAAAAAAAAAAAAAAAAAAAAAAAAACCCAAACGACCCAAACCAAAAAAAAACCCCCCCCCCCCCCCCAAAAAAAAAAAAAAAAAAAAAAAAAAAAAAAAAACAAGAACCAAAAAACCCCCCCCAAAAAAGAACCCCAAAAAAGAAACCCCCAAAAAACCCCCCAAAAAAACCCAAAAAACCCAAAAAACCCCCGGGGGCCCCCCCCCCCCCAAAAAACCCCCCCCCCCAAAAAACCCCCCCCCCCAAAAACCCCCCCCCCAAAAAACCCCCCAAAAAAAACCCCCCCCCCAAAAAACCCCCCCCCCCCCCCCCCCAAAAAACCCCCCCCCAAAAAAAAAAAACCCCCCCCCCCAAAAAAAAAAAACCCCCCCAAAAAGGCCCCCAAGAATTCCCCAAAAACCCAAAAAGGGGGGGGGAAAAAAAAAAAAAAAAGACACAGGGGCCCCAAAAAGAAAAAAAAAAAAAAAAAAAAAAAAAAAAAAAAAAAAAATTAAAAAGGGGGCCCCCAAAAAGAATTAAAAAGAATTAAAAAGAATTCCCCAAAAAAAAAAAAAACCCCCAAAAAAAAAAGGGGGCCCCAAAAAGAATTAAAAAGGGTTAAAAAGAATTAAAAAAACCCCCCGGGGGTTAAAAAGAATTAAAAAACCCCCCAAAAAAAAAAAAAAAAAACCCCCCCCCCCCCCAAAAAAAAAAGGGGGGCCCCCCCCCTTTTAAAAAGGGGGCCCCAAAAAGAAAAAAGGGGTTAAAAAGAATTAAAAAGGGCCCCAAAAAAAAATGAAAAGAAAACAAGAAACCCCCAAAAAAAAAAAAAAAAAAACCCCCCCCCAAAACCCCAAAAAAGGAAACCCCCCAAAAAAGGGCCCTTTCCCCCCTTTTTAAAAAACCCCCAAAAAACTAAACCCCCCCCCCACCCAAAATTAAAAAAAAAGGGGGAAACCCTTTTAAAAAAACCCCCCCGGGTTCCCAAACGGCCCTTAAAGGGCCCAAAGGGGGTTTTAAAAAAAAGGGGGGGGTTTTAAAAAGGCCCCAAAAAAAACCCCAAGGGGGGGGGGGGGAAAAAAAAATTTTAGGTTTTTGGGGGGAAAGGGGAAAAAAAAAACCCAAAAAAGGGGGCCCAAAACCCCAAAAACCCCCCCTTTTTTAAAAAAAGCGAAATTTTTTTCCCCCCCCCCCGGGCCCCCCAAAAAATTGGGGGCCCCCCCCCAATTCCCCTTTTTTTTTTTTTAAAAAAAAAAAAAACCCCCCCTTTTTTAAAAAAAAAAAAATTTTTTTTCCCTTTTTTAAAAAATAAAGGAAAAAAAAATTTTCCCAAAAAAAACCCCCCCCAAAGGGGCCTGTACTTTTAAAAAAAAAACCCCCCCCCCCCGGGTTTTTTAAAAATTCCCCCCCCCCCCCCCCCCTTTTTTACAATAAAATTGGAAAACCAAACCCCCCCCCCTTTTTTTCCCCAAAAAAAAAACCCAAAACCCCCCCGGGCCCCCTTTCCCCAAAAGGGAAAAAAACCCCCCCCCGGGCCCCCTTTCCCAAAAAAAGGGCCCCCCAAAACCCCCCCCCTTTTTTCCCCCAAAAGGGAAAAAAACCCCCCCCCCCCTTTTATTTCCCCAAAAAAGGGGCCCAAAAACCCCCCCCCCCCTTTTTTAAAAAAAAAAAACCCCCCCCCCTTTTTAAAAAGGGGCCCCCCCTTTGTTAACACGACCTATCTTAGAAGTATCTTGCCATGTCCAACCGCCATGGATTTGTTAACACGAGCTATCTTGAGAAGAACTAGATGCCCCAGTACACTAGCCCAAGAGATCACCGACGCCTGTGTCTTAGGGGATAATGAAACGCGTAATTTCATAATTTACGACATAACGAGTCGAAGGTTCGAAATCGGCACTGAGCGAATCTGAAGCCGACCGCTGGACGTTAACTGCGATGGTATTTGAGGTCTGCCGTTCAGAAAGCAATGGCAAAATACTAGACGTTGCAATCAACCCGATCATGTATTGGTTGTGTGTGATTGACTGAAGTGATACAATTCCCTATAAGTGCTGGGGTTGATGGTAATGTCGTGTAAATGACATGCAAGCAACCTTTCAACCCAAGAGATCGCGAAGGCATGTGACATCCCTCGGACATTCAGCTTCGCCCTGTCGCTTTTACACACAGATGGGATGCGACACCCAGTCAGCTCGCCAAACCCACTCAGCTAGCCCTGTCACTTTCACAATCAGATTGGACACCAAACCCACTCAGCTCGCCCTGTTATTTTCACAATAAGATGGGACACCAAACCCACTCAGCTCGCCCTGTCACTTTCACAATCAGATTGGACACCAAACCCACTCAGCTCGCCCTGTCACTTTCACAATAAGATGGGACACCAAACCCACTCAGCTCACCCTGTCACTTTCACAATCAGATTGGACACCAAACCCACTCAGCTCGCCCTGTTATTTTCACAATAAGATGGGACAGCAAAACCACTCAGCTCGCCCTGTCACTTTCACAATCAGATTGGACACCAAACCCACTCAGCTCAGCCCTGTCACTTTCACAATCAGATGGGACACCAAACCCACTCAGCTCGCCCTGTTATTTTCACAATAAGATGGGACACCAAACCCACTCAGCTCGCCCTGTCATTTTCACAATAAGATGGAACACCAAACCCACTCAGCTCGCCCTGTCACTTTCACAATAAGATGAACACCAAACCCACTCAGCTCGCCCTGTCACATTCACATAAGAGTAGGATACCAAACCTCACTCAGCTCGCCATGCCACTTTCACAATCAGATTGGACAACAAAACCCACTCATTTAGCTCTGTCATTTTCACAATCAGATGGTACACCAAACCCCACTCAGCTCGCCCCGGTCACTTTCACAATAAGATGGAACACCAAACCCACTCAGCTCGCCCTGTCACTTTCACAATAAGATGGGATACCAAACCCACTCAGCTCGCCATGCCACTTTCACAATCAGATGGGACACCAAACCCACTCAGTTAGCTCTGTCATTTTCACAATCAGATGGGACACCAAACCCACTCAGTTAGCTCTGTCATTTTCACAATAAGATGGAACACCAAACCCACTCAACAATGGCGCGCATATCCACCTCTTATTGGACAAACAAATTACATGATTATGTTGTTGTTGCTGTTGTTGTTGTTGCTGCTGCTGCTGTGACTCCTACTGCTGCTGTTGCTGTTGCTGATGTTGCTGTCACTATTGGCTGTTGCTGTTGCTGCTGCTGCTGCTGTTGTTGTTGTTGCTGTTGTTGATGTTGTTGTTGTTGTTGTTGTTGTTTTTGTTGTTGTTGTTGTTGTTGTTGTTGTTGTTGTTTCGCTGTTGCTGGTGGCTAGTGGCTGTTGCTGTTCTTGTTGCTGTTGCTGCTGTTGTTGTTGTTGTTGTTGTTGTTGTTGTTGTTGTTGTTGTTGTTGTTGTTGCTGCTGCTGCTGTTGTTTTTGTTGTTTTTATTGTTGTTTATGTTGCTCTTGTTGTTATTGTTGTGGTTGTTGTTGTTGTTTGCTACTGCTGCTGTTGCTGTTCTTATCATTATTATTTTCATATTATTGTTGACGTGGTTATTGCTATTGTTGTTGTTATTGTTGTTGTTGCTGCTGCTATTGTTGTTGTTATTGTTGTTGTTGCTGCTGCTGCTGCTGCTATTGTTGTTGTTGTTGCTATTTTATTATTATTATTATTGTCTTCGTTGTTGTTGCTGTTGCTGTTGTTGTGGTGATGTTGGTAAAGGGTGTTGTTGTTGCTATTGTTGTTGTTATTATTGTTCTTGGTGGTATTATTATTGTCATTTTTACTGTTGTTGTTGTTGTTGCTGCTGCCTTTTTTTAGATCTCTTTTATTTATTACTAAAACATATCCCTTATCAGTTATTCTCTGTTAATCTCACATTTACTGCATTTCGTGACCGATTTCTCCCGCTTGCCCAGCCAAATTCCAATACTTATCTGTAACCTTTTCCACAAGTTTCTTATCAATTAATACACTTATGTAGGGAGTGAAAATCAATAGTTACTTACACATAAGTTTAAATGCCCCGTACAAGCTGGCAGATTCTTGCTACTGGCATGAACATAATAGGACGGTTTGAACAATCGCATCAATTCTTTCCTCATTTTTCAGACAGCTGCCCGGGGCAGATTTCTGAGTTATTTTGTTAGGATCTTGCCAGCAAAGTTCAGAAATGGAAGGAAGTGTATAAAGTACAGGCGACCTGTACTAGCTTGACTGTCGGTTGGTGGCTGTTCGATTCCTTGCTGAAGTTAAATAGAGATTGCAACGGCTGGGGCTGCCATCCACTTGTCATGGGATAGATGTGTCCTAGAGGTTGTTTTCATTGCTCAAAGAAAAGTCTGTCTGTCTGTCTGTCTGTCTGTCTGTCTGTCTGTCTGTCTGTCTGGTCATATTATGTATCTGTCTGTCTGAATCCGAAGAGTAGATCTCGGTCAAAAAGTTCCCGAAGAAGTCGTATGTGTCGGCCGAAAGGCCAAAATATTATAGATCTGCTGTAATCGTGCAGAACAAAATTACGTTGGAAACAACAAACAAACTCAAAGAAGAAACTGACGATATAGAAGTCTGCGAACAAAAGTAATCAGGAAAAAGAAGAAGTCGAGTGTGGCAAGGCAATAATGTAGATTGCGAACTAGACAAATTCTGAAACAAACAAAAAAAAAAAAGAAGAAAATTGACGAATAAGAGAGGAGTGCAGGGAAGAGTACAAGGAGAAGAGAAGATCCGT
>JACEFZ010013502.1:0-33676 GCA_014155875.1 Cepaea nemoralis
GGGAAGGCCCAGAGAGAGAAAAAAGACGACCAACGTCAAGTTTATTTTTCTTCTTCTCCTCCTCCCTCCTCCCCCTCCCAAAATACGTAAGTAAATATATGATGATGATGATGAAAGAATCCAGAACCAAAACGCTAGGGAAAGGGAGGAAAATGACGTGACTACAACAGAATCGTCACACGGCAATCATCATCATCAAGTGCCGTGCCGGCTGGCGTAGGCGTTTCATGGGCTCTCCGTAGATCTCAGTCTTTGGTTTTTTGATCAACTTTGCTGCTGATATTCCTCCAGCCACGGCAATATCAATAACAAGTCATCTTTTAGTGAGGAAGATATCTACAGTCGTAGAAGGGAAGAACAGAAGAGATGAATCGGAAGGCGAACCCTCCCCCTCTCTCCTCCCCACCTCCTCCCTCCACCCTTCTCCTCTTCCTCCTCCCTCTCATCCCGTCTCCCTCCTCCCTCCTCCTTCTCCCTTTCCCTTCTCCCTCTTCCTCTCCCTCCTCCCCCTACCCCTTTCCCCCTCCCCTCCTCCCACTCCCTCTCCCCCCCTCTCCCTCCCATCCCTCCTCCCGCCTCCCCTCCTCCTCCTGCCCCCTCCCTCATCAATCCTCCTTCTCCCTCTTCTCCCTTTCCTCTTCCTCCTTCCCCTCCCTCCTCCTCCCCCTACCTCCTCCCCCCCAAACCTCCTCCTCCCTTCTCCTCCCTTTTTTCCTCTCCACTCCCTCTACTCCCCCCACCTCTAATCCTCCTCCCTCCTCCTCTTCCCCACCTTTTCCTTCCTCCCCTCCTCAACCCCTCCTTCCTCTCCTCCTTCCTCCTCCTCCTTCCTCTCTCCCTCTGCCCCCTCCCTCCTCCTTCCCTCCTCCTCCTCCCTCTCCTCCTCCTCTTCTCCCTTCCTTCTCCTCCTCCCCCTCCTCTCCCCCACCCCTCCTCTTTCCCCTTCCCCCTCCTCTCCCCTCCCTCTCCTCCTCCTCCTCTTCCTCCTCCCCCTCTTCCTCCCCTCTCTTCACTCTCCTTCCTCCTCCCGTCACATTCCTCCTCCTCCCTCTTTCCTCCTCCTCCTCTTCCTCCTCATCCCTCCTCCTCATCTCTCCTCCTCCTCCTCTCCTCTCTCCTCCTCCCGCCTCCTGCTCCCTCCTCTTCATCACTCCTCCTCCCTCCTCCTCCCTTCTTCCTCCCCTCCTCCTCACTCCTCCCCTCCTCCTTCCTCCTCACTCCCTCTCCGCCTCCTCCCACCTCCTCCCATCTACCTCCTCCTCCTCCCTCCTCCTCCCTCTAACCTCCTCCCCCTCCTCCCTTCACATTCCTCCTCCTCCCTCTTCCTCCCTCCTCCTCCTCCTCCTCCTCCTCTCTCCGCCTCCCTCCTCCTCCTCCTCCCTCTACCTCCTCCCTCCTCCTCCCTTCACATTCCTCCTCCTCCCTCCTCCTCCTCCCCTCCTCCTCTTTCCCTCCTCCTCCCCCCTCCTCCTCCCTCCTCCTTCTCCCTCTTCCTCCTCCCTCTTCCTTCTCCCTCCGCCTCCTCCCTCCTCCTACTCTCTCCTCCTCCTCCCTCCTCCTCCTCCCTCCTCCTCCCTCTCCTCCTCCTGCTCCCTTCTCCTCCTGCGTTCTCCTCCTCCCTCCTTCTCCCTCCTCCTCCCTCTTCCTCCTCCCTCCTCCTCGCCTCCTCCTCCACCCTACTCCTCCCTCCTCCTCCTAATCCCTCCTCCTCCCTCCTATTCCTCCCTACTCCTCCTGTCTCCCTCCCTCCTCTTCCCTCCTCCACCTCCCTCTTCCTCCTCCCTCCTACATTTACCCAAGACAGACAGACAGTCAGACAGATAGTCGGGAACGGGATCTTATATGACTACTTATATAATTTAAATGAGATGCTCTCCACCATGGGCTGGGCCGGGTCAGACAGACAGACAGATAGATAGATAGACAGACAGACAGACAGACAGACAGACAGACAGACAGACAGACAGACAGTCGGGAACGGGAACTTATATGACTACTTATATGAATTAAATGAGATGCTCCCCACCAGGAGTTGGGCGATGCCGGGCCGGGTCAGACAGACAGACAGATAGATAGTCGGAACGGGAACTTATATGACTACTTATATGAATTAAATGAGATGCTCCCCATCAGGGTCTGGGCGAAGACGGGCCGGGTCAGACAGACAGACAGACAGACAGACAGATAGACAGGACAGACAGACAGACAGATAGTCGGTAACGGGAACGAGAACTTATATGACTACTTATATGAATTAAATGAGATGCTCCCCACCAGAGTCTGGGAAGCCGGGCCGGGTCAGCTAGTATATATATATATATATATATATATATATATATATATATATATATATATATATATATATATATATATATATATATATATATATATATATTCTTACTTTACTCAAACTAATTTGCAAGCATTTGTGTGAGGTTGAACCTAGCGAACACAATACATTGTTCTGTGCAGTTTCACTTCAGAGGCAGAGATTCAAATATGAATGCAGAAACAAACAAGTACTATAGTTTCACATGCGTGATCAACTGACAAGTCTGCGTTTTCAGCAAATAGCAACTAGTTCAAGGTCAGATATTTATTTCGTGGCAATCCCTTTGTTGTGAAGATCGTGCGAGAATACTTGAGACTGCTATCACGAGGAATTTTCATAACCTAATTTAATCTCATAAATGGAAAGATTTACAGACAGCATCATCGTCATGTTGCAGGTCCTATGCAGAACGGCGCCCTTATAACGGCCCGTCGTAAAAAGTCTTGATCCTTTAGCAGTTGACCTACCACATTATCATAGACAATATGTCTTCAATGTCCTGTGTCCATCTTCGTGCTTATCGACACATGCTTCTTCTTTAAGAAATCACCCCTCCCGTCACGGTTCTTATCAAAATATCTGGTAAAGAAATTAACTCTAGACATATCGCTTTTTCCATGTTCATCTGACATAAAACTTTGCTGATTCTGTTCAATGAACTTCAATAGAACACGTCTTGAAAGTCCTAGAAAAGAAAAGAATGCGTGCCGTATGAAACTGAGCGCTTCACGATAACATCTCCAATAAACGCATCCATGATGCCTTTGCATAAAGACATCTCAATGACATTGTGGTAGTTCGTTCGTCATCTATTGTGAAAGAGAGCTGTTAATTTCCCAGTTGTACGTCGTACTGATCTTTGTTCGGCAAATCATGACTCACGCAGGCGTCCACATAGACTTCTATGAGTGTCGATCAGTACCTGTGAATGTATTTCCCATGATATTGCAATGGTGACAAGGGTCCCCAGAAATGTATAGGTTCTGTTGTGATGTCATCTTATTGAATATAAAGTGGTTTAGTGTACGACGTCCGCCACGACCCCGAGTAGACTAGGTACGATTTACGGCGTTGATGACATGTTCCTTCTTCAGCCTGAAGTGGCAGATCTGCGATCTAAACTTCTCGGGTACGGGCAAAAAACAAGAAGGACCTGTGGGCTTGTTGTACACGGTGATAATCCCTCGGCAGCGTGAAAGAGCAGGCCACAAAGGCAGCTAGCTAGCTGCTCAGGCTCTGTTTCAAAAATTAGAAGAAATAAAGCTATACACAGAAAAAAATGTCAGCAGTACAATTGATCCAAAACACCAAGGACAGAGATCTATGGACAGACATGAATGCCTACGCCATGTGTTGTTGATCATACATGACTGCAAAATGATGTTTTCTTTCTACACCGTAGTGTGGTAGCAAAGTGACAAAGATAAGAAAAAAAAAGGGGTAGCATTGTGCAAACACACCATCATTGCTGGTATCTTAAATACTATAGAGGTCTACGCATCAGTGTTTTAGTCACAGTTTAAAAAATATAAAGGCATATGTTCTATAAGATCGTACCCTATTCATATGAAAATACATGTGATAGCAAACTCTCTATAACATCGTACCCTACTCCTAGAAAAGTACATGGGGTATGAAGCTCTCTATAATATACCCTGCTCCTGGAAACAGACACGGGGTAGCAAACTGTTTAAACCATCATACCCTGTTCATATGAATAGACAATGTATGCATACATGGTGTATGAAGCTCTCTATAATATCGTACTCTGTTCCTAGAAACAGACACGGGGTAGTAAATTCTCCATAAGATTGTCCCCTATTTCTATAAATAGACTTGGGGTATGAAGATCTCAATAAAATGGTATCCTGTTCCTAGAAGCATACATGGGAGTATAAAGCTCTCTATAATATCTTACCCTGTTCATAGAAACATCACGGGGTAGCAAACTCTCTATAAAATGGTACCCTGTTCCCAGTAACAGATACAGGGTATCAAGATCTCTATAAGATGGTACCCTGTTCCCAGTAACAGATACAGGGTATCAAGATCTCTATAAGATGGTACCCTGTTCCTATAAACATCACGGGTTAGCAAGCTCTCTATAAAATGGTATCCTGTTCCCACAAACAGACACGGCGTAGCAAACTCTCTATAAGATTATCCCCTAGTCCTATGAATAGACATGGGGTATGAAGATCTCTATAATATCCTACCCTGTTCCCAGAAACATCACGCGGTAGCAAGCTCTCTATAAAATGGTACCCTGTTCCCAGTAACAGATACACGGTATCAAGCTCTCTATAAGATGGTACCCTGTTCATATAAACATATATGTGGTATGAAGCTCTCTAGAAGATGATATCCTGTTCCTATAAACAGACACAGCATACCAAGTTCCAATAAACCGACACTGTGAAGCAAGCTTTAATAGCTCCTAACCTGTTCGTAGGAAGAGACGTAGAGTAGCAAGTTCTCTACAAGATCTTAACGTGTTCCTATAAACAGACACCTGGTAGTTGTACTTTAATCCAAACATAACTATTCTGTTAACTAAAACAGCCACCTGTGATTAATGTGCTAAATTCTTTCTGTCAGATAAGAATGTTTATGGAATTTAATGAGAAACATGTAAATTTTATACAAGCGAAACATGAAAGTTGGACATTTTCAGGGTGATGATGATGATAATGAGATTACAATAATGATAATAACACATTGCAGCACGCCATCGCCGCTGTTTGATTGAAAGTATTAATTGACAATTACAAAGACAATCATTAAATATGTATACTCTAGTCCAGGGGTCACCAAACTTTTTTCACGGCGGGGCCGGATACTCATTCTGTACAATACTTGCGTCGGTTTCCGTGGCGAAGGTCTTACGGACGCAGTTTGTAATCCCGTATACCCGCGTTCGAAACACAGCTGCGAGCGATTTGGCAGTAGACCGCGTTACGCTAGTTTTTTTTAATGCTATGGTAAGGGTGTCGGTCGTTCAGAAAGCAATGGCAAACTACTGAACGTAAACTTGCCAAGACATCAACAATAGCAAAACATGCTGGTGTTGACTGCAAATGTCCTGTAAAGGAAATGCAATTAACTTTAACAATACTTGCAAGCCAGAACGAAAGCTCTGGGGGAAAAGACGAAAATCTAAGTTAATCATGGGTGAGTGACGTGCAATGCACAAAAACAAAGACAACCAACATACTAATTTACTTTAAAAAAAAAAACATTATCAAAGAAGGCGACGTTAGCAGAAGATAGTTACATTAGACATAGTGTGCACATACCCGAATCTCACAATCTAAGCAGCGAAAAAGGTTAGTGAGATTCGTAAAACTGATATTTGGCTTTGAAGATATCATCAATGTTTAGTTTGGAATTGCTGCATCCAATCAAGAGAATTGCTTTCAAATGGTCATCAGTCAATCTCGTTCAATGTGTTTAAACAAATGTTTGCTAACAAACATAAGTTGTTCTAAAAATGGATGCCATCCATCCATCCATCATCCATCCATCCATCCATCCATCATCCATCAAGCCATGCCGGTAAGCGTGGGCGGTCATGTTCTGCCATCTCACTGGATCACCAGAGTCGTGGATCAGCTCCGTGTTTCTGTCTCGACCATGCCACAAGGCCAAACTATCCAGGTACTTGCTTCTAGGTCTTCCCCTTGGTCTGATCCCCTCGATCTTACCAGTTGTCACCAAGTTCTTCAGATTATTTCTTCTCATAACATGCCCCAAAAATTGTGACTGTCTACGTCTAATGTCTCTAATCAGTTTATGATTTTCATTTGTTTCTTGAAGAACTTGTTCATTGGTCTTTCTGGCTGTCCATGGTATTCGTTTGCATTTTCCTCAGAAACCACACCTGCACATCAAGATGCCATACCACCGGCAAATTTCTTCAGTTTCGGAAACTCAACATCAGGTAAGCAGCGGAAACATTCAATAAGTTTTCTTCTCTGTGCTTCTCTTTAAACAAGACATTTGCTTGTAAATCAACGAGCTTCAACTGTAATTCAACTGGCGCATCATCAAGGTTACAATCAAACGGATTCTGGAAAAGAAGAATGTCACTCTCAATTATGTCATGATCTGACAATCTCTTCAAAAAATGCTTCTTCAAGTCACGAATAATTTTTTTTCCGGGGAATCGAGGTTGACATCTTCGGCGATTGTAGCGCAACACTCTTTGAACAGTGAAAATGAGAAAAGTTTTCTCCTTCCAGTTATGCTTCACACAATGACAGCTTCCTCCAAAATCCTTTGATGATTCTGTAGATATCGCAGTTATACTTTCCCTGATGTTTCAAATTCAGTTCATTCATGTGGGATGTGATGTCGACCAAAAATGACAACTTTGACATGCAGGTAGGATCTGACAGCTGCAGATCAGCTTTATCTGTTCAGTGATGAAAAGATATATTTTATTTCGGAGCTTGTAAAAATGAAACATGACTTTACCGCAGCTGAGCCACCTCACTGATGTGTGATGAGGTAAGTCACACAATTCAGAATCAATTTCTTCAAGAAAAGCCTGGAAGTGACGGTGATTGAGTGCATTTCCCTGAATGAAGTTCACAGCAGAAACGACTGGTTTCAGTACACAAGTAATATCTAAGTCTTTCACGCAGAGTTCATGCTGATTTATGATGCAGTGTATGAACAGAGCGCTTGGAATTTGCAAATCTTCCAAATGAGTCATAATCTGCCCCATCAGACCCTTATTCACTCCAGCCATGTTTTTCCGCCATTAACTTGTAACACCTTGAAGCTGATTCCACTGAAGGTTAGAGTCTTGCAAAACCTCTTCAATTCCACGAAGATGTCTTTTCCAGTTGTTATTCCATGCATGCTGCAAACGGATGCCAACTCTTCCGTTATCTGAAAGTCAAATTGACACCACGAATGAATACGAGAAGTTGTGACGTACTCGAGAGATCAGTAGACTCATCCAGAGCCAGAGAATACCACAAGTTCCTAGTTTTCTCGCGTATCTGTAGCACTATGTTCTCGTCCAAGTTATTCTGCTTCATCGCACAATTGAACTTGCTGAAAGGCTGATAGTTCCAAACAAATCGGCTTTCTCAGGACACAAGTCATTTGCTGCTTCCATCATACACTCTTTGATGAAGCTGCCATCAGTAAACGGTTTTCCTCGTTCTACCATCTTATGCACTATTTTGAAAATTGCACGAGTGACAGATTCATTTTCAGCACACTTTCTCGTGAAGAGATTTCTTTGTGTTTCTAAACCACACTTAATGGACTAATTTTTCCCAGAGCGTAACTTTCCAGAAAACTTTGAATATGTTGATTGATGTTTTGTTTTGCAGTGACGCCAAAGATTGTACTCTTTCAAAACGGCAACACTTTCGCTGCATATTATGCAGTTGGTTTTCTTATTATTTGTTTCCACAAAGAAATACTTTATTCCCCATTATTCATTGAAAACGGGACACTCGGCGTCCACTTTTCTTTTCTTAGTAGCCATAATGAAGGTGAAGTACACGGGATCTGTTGAAACACGAGAAAAGCAGAGGACTATGAGTCACTTGTATCTCATAATAAGGTTTACAAAATTTGTAAATAAGGCCGGCCTAAATAAACAGCCTAGAGCAGAGTTTTTCAACCGGTGTTCCGTGAGTGGCAGCCAGGGGTTCCGTCGAAAAGACCGAAATCGCCTAAATGCAACATCTTTGCCCATCTGGTTTATTACACAAAGTAGGACAAACACTTGGATCATCGCACAAAGTTCCTTGAGCAACGTAAACATTTGCGGAAGGATCTGCTCCAGCAGAAAGGTTGAAAAACGGTGACTTAGAGACCAGCTCGATTTACACCTTAACCGGGGAATTCTTCTGAGCAGGGGATAATATTTTCGTAATAACACGAGATTTCTATGGCATGTTTATGCTATTTTTGCTACTCTATTGCCTCTATTCACACTTGTAGTTCACTTACCTATCACTGTCAAACAAATAAATCCATGTTACATACCTATAAAATGAATGGAATGACTGACATAAAGAAGTAATTATTTCTGGAGCATAGGACCTGTGTTAACAGCCGGTCGCATCTGGGGGAGGGAAAGATGCGTATGTGTGTTGCCATGAAAACCATAGTAACGTCAGAGCGTAGGCGGCGCTACCACGAGCCGAGGAAGAACATGGGATAGAGTGAAATAAGCAAACATTACAATAAATACGAAAATCTAGATACAATAACTTACAACTGAAAATAGTAAATTTAAGACACATAGCAGCCAGGAGGTCTCCGCCGCTTGAAGATATCCTATTATTCTAAACATAATATTTACATTTAAATTGTATCACAACGTCTCGTGTTACATACGTTATATCAAGCAAGTTCGAGTACTGGCGGCGGGCCGGATGAAATGACGTCGCGGGCCGGATCCGGCCCGTGGGCCGTAGTTTGGTGACCCCTGTTCTAGTCTAATATAATAGATTTGCGGTTGTCCCATTGACCAGCAAGCTTGACTATTGGTCGGGTGGTCGTGTGTTCAAATCATTATTTAGGCGAATTAAAAAAGAAAGCCTGTACTCCCAGGTCGACCCAGGTAATATGGGCACCAGAAAATGTCCAGGGAAGTAAAGGCGACTGGTATGATATTGACCGCAGCACCAAAGCAATGTCGATTCGTCAATAACATGAAGGGCTACTAACGTTTACTGTAATGCCTCACGACGTGTGAAAGGGCCTTTACTTTACTTAATCTTACTTATTCTAATAAATGGTACATGGTCATGTGCACTGGTGAGAAAGCATTATTGACGAAATCATTGATGTCTGAAAAAATGACGCTGTTGGGAATAATCCGGCGAATATGATAATAAAACATTTGAACAAAAGACGACTGAGTAAACTGTGAAGTTTGCTAGACTCTCGATTACCGTGATTGCCCAGACATATTTATTTAAGCACATCGTGATAAAATGAATGAACACAATCTTGGAGAATTGAATGCACAAAACATTTTGGTGAATTGAATGCACAACATATCTTGATGAATTGAATGCACACATTATTTTGGAGAATTGAATACATAAAACATCTAGATAAACTGAATGCACAAAACATTTTGAAAACTGAATGCACAACACGTCTCAGTGAAACGAATGCACAAAACAACTCGATGAACTGAATGAACAAAACATATGGGTGAACTGAATGCACACAGAATCTCGATGAACTGAATTTAGAAAAATAACACATCACCGAATTTCCACGCTAGTATGATATATTGGTGACGTATTTCTAGAATAATGTTTTCTGAAGCAAACATCACTGGTTGAGTGATGTGATTGGTATCACACTGTCCGTTCTACCTACCATCACAATCTGTGAGGTCATATTGTTAGATCTACCGGGAGCTGCCGTAGTGCAGTGGCTAGACGCACGTGTGTGGGCTCGAACATGGATTTCATTCGCATCGGGATTTATTCAGATTTTAGAAGAACAAATATGAGTTTGGTTTCTAGGTCGAACCAGCTTAAAAATGGTACCAACAGATGTCTTGGGAAATTAAGTCAACCGGCGTGGATACAGACCACACCAGGCACACTCGCGCCGATTGGTCTGTAAAATATAGTGTAGCACTGTATGTACAGTGTACCCGAAGGTGTGTAAAGGGTCTTTTTGTTTACTTTACTTATATTATTAGGTTGGGAGGCTCACGGTGTGTGATGACACCACATGATAGGCTGGGGGGGGGGGGGGGGAGGGTGATTATCCCAATGACCATTGGGTCGACAGATGAATATACTGGCAACTACGCTGCAATTATATACATAATTATATGCGTAAGCACTAACTTTTGTTGTTTTTACATTCTGGTTATGCTTTAAAAATTCAACACCTAGTTCATATTTACTAAATTCCCTAATGAGAAATGAAATATCTTCATTTTGTAAAATTAGTTATAAAATTACATTGATCATGAAAATAAATGTGAATATCTTTCAGGGAAATAATCTATTCTGAAATGGTATTTTCTTTTAAATTCAGATCAGAATGGCCAGCATTGTAACCAACACTATGGTTACGCCAAACAGATCATTGCTCTACAGAAATACCAGTGAATCATATCTGGCAAATGAAGATGTCTTCGACGAAATTATTGGTGAGCAAGCACGAGAAATATCCAGAATTCTCAATTATATTGTAATATGCACCATTATTGCTTGTTTCGGTATCGTCTCTAATATAATAAACCTGCGGATATTCGCAATCCAAGGATATGAAAATACAATGAATATCAGCTTGTCAGGCATTGCGATATCTGATATATGTACATTGGTGTCAATGTTATGGTTTACCATATGCGCGAATCCATTGTTCGACAATTCGGATACCTCTGTCGCATTTTCGGAAATCTTGTACCTTACAGCAGCTTGGCCTCACTGTTTATTTGCACGTATAACCTGTTTCATTACAGTTTTCATAACTGCTGAGAGGTGCCTTTGTGTTGCCTTCCCTTTGAAGATAAAAACCATCATAACCAAAACAAGAACAGCAGTTATTGTAGCCTGCCTATTCGTCAGCCAGCTTGCTCACGTCCATTCCGTCGTATTATACAACATATATAGACTGGAAGTTCTTCCCGAAGAAGAACAGGTCTATGTTAGCACTGAAACGTATTCAGGACCGAGAACATGTGGAGAGTATAAGCTTTGTGTTACAGGCAACAATGCAAGCAGGCTCCTTCTTTCTTCTTATAGTCTTCACCACTGCCCTGCTGATCAATCTCAAAAGACACACGAAATGGAGAGAAACCTCGACTTCTGATTCACGGAAGGAAAATTATTCCACAAGGGACAAGAAACTCGTGAGGATGGTGGTCCTGATTGCCCTGATACTGATCATTTGTTTCACGCCAGGAATGATATGCTTCACAGCCATGGCCCTTGGTACCAGATTTCATGATGGGAGCCTCATACGACAATATATTTTGGCTGGTTTGGTCGTTTCCATTCATGTTTCAAACAGCTAACTCCAGTGTTAATATCTTTGTCTACTATCATATGAGTTCTCGTTACAGGGAGACCTATGATGAAATATTTGGGACATTTAGAACATTTCTGAACAAAATGAAGATGAGAAATTGTTGAAAAGCCACTCGTTTACATAATTATATATGCTATATTTCTTTGCAATTTAGGTTTTATATAACATTGTTTTCAAAAAGAAGACAATATGAATTAATATTTTGTTCTCTACATATCATCCTATTATTAATGTCCATTTTGACAGTAATCACCACACAAACATAATGACTCGGAAAAAAATGAAGCCATACGGATCATCCTTGGATGCACCAGGGATACAATTTGTTGAGCCATATTGGCTGTGATCAAGGGACAGCAGAGTGTCCGGGCATTCGAGCAAGTACAGCAAGCATACAAAATATGCAAAACTGTCAAGGAAGTAAGTGGCGCCTTTGCAGTGACAACAAGCAGCCTTACAAATTAAACAATAGATGTAAGAAATGCCCTGATTTGGCTCGGGACACAAAAGTATTCACACACATGCATGGTGAGAAACTCAATCTACATTCTCAAGAAGGCTCACACTGGCATCATATGCCACGAGTGGCTCGACACACTGAACACATCACAATTAACCATGCTACGTTTCATCTATGTACTCCTCCGAAGTTGGAGAGTGTCTGCCTGCACGGCGAGGAACCACCAGTCTGCACACCAATAAGTCAGACATGGGACAACGGATACTCACGCAAACAGGTCCTGTATGACATCACACTGATGTTGGACAACATGATGTCTTCATCCGACATACAGGACTTCACGCTGGAGTTTACAGCCAGCGAACACAAGCAAGCAAGCATCTATGTACCAGGGTACTTAGCAGTGAAAGGCAACTAGCGAGCCGGTCGTTAGGCGGACATAGCGGTGATCCAGAAGGAAAGGGAAATGGATGGATCAGACATCATCAATGCCATAAAGTATGCAGGACAAACAGACGACTTTAAGTACGCTGAGAATCTGCTTCCTGTTGCCAAACCCCTGAGTATTTAGATAGAGTCTGTAGTGAAATAACTAGAACCTGTGGATCAAACATTACCAACGAAGGCCTGTTCCAAATAGTTTAAATGTGCTGTGCTGGATCACAGCTTGGTTACACCCGAATATGTCTCTCTGCAGACGCGAATTTCCAGCACCAGTCTAGCACACCCGTCGCTGTCTTGGCTTGAAGAGCATGTAAACAACGTTCTTTCTTCCCCAGCTGGTTTCATTGCCCGAATTTTTCCAGCAAGGTCATCAGAGTTTCAGGCTCAAGGTCTTTGCTTTTCCATGACAGGTGTGAAAGACTGTATTCACCTTGAACGAAACGTTTATCGACTTCGGCGTGTTTTCTTCATTGACGATGACTATAACTCTTTGAACCTCTCAGGCACCACACAAATCCAGCCATGAAGTCTTGATGTTGAACAATGAGCATCTTTTTTGTATCTGCCTCCCCTTCAGATAAATGGGGACCAATTGTCACGTCCTCATTGCTCAAATCCCGCTCGAATGCCACTAACAAAGACATCATGTACTGGGTCAAACGCCGGCAGAAATCAATGACTGTTGTCGGTAAAGGCCACTGGGTTAGAATTTGGTCGTTCAGAATTTGGTCGTTGGTGGTCATGTTTCTTACAGCTCGGAATGAGTGCTGCAGTGATATACGAGTTCTCAACATCTCCAGTTTTACACGACAAATAGGTCGGTAGTGTTTCTTTGGTAGGACACTTAGTCAGTCAGTTAGACAGCATTAGACTGTTACAGTATGTATAGTTTTCTTGACCTTCTCCTTCCTCTTCTTTGTTACATCCATCATCAGCGCATACCAGACATGCAGACTTGAATTCCTTTTCCCACGCAGAATCGTAAAACATACTCATTGTCAGATCCTTGTATTTGACAAAGGCATGAAAGTTATCATCGTCCAGCCCAACCACTTTCTGACCGTCATGGAAAACATCATAGGATAGGACCGGATCTTTATCTTCTAGAGTTGAGTAACCTAGAATTGATTGTTGACCTGGGCGTAAATGTTCATCGCAGACAAATTGTTCATCACCACTCTTGTCTAGAGCTTGGAATAGTTGAAGGAGTGGCCATAGCATCGTATGCGTTTTCATCGACCGGTACATTGCCGCTCAAGTTCCCATATATCGAGCTACTTTCTGGGGTGGAGTGTCTTACGGGTGGTAAATCCACATGTACACTGCCTCGAGATTCTGGAGCCGAGGTCCGTGTGCCCGGATAGTTCGAGTAAATGCTCTCGTCAGGGATCTGGCTTAGGGGTTCCTGGGGAGGCATGTTGTGGGTATGCGCCTAGCGTCGGCTTGAGAGCTTCTGGTGATCATTTAAGGGGGAAGCCTCTCACAGATGTGGTGTTGTTGTGACTAAATTTCGACACATAATATGTAATTGAGGAGACCCAGGATCTCGTGGGGAGTCTAGCAGCTCGTCATGAATGTGTGGTGGCTTTAACTACTTGTTTCACGCAGGATGGCAAACGTCTGGCCGCAACTGACCGACCAAAGGAATAGAAGGTGGGCGTTCTATGAAAACTCTGGAATTTTGGTGACGACTCTAAAGTCCCCTTGGAAAGAATCACATCTTCTTGGTTTACAGAACTTCTAGCACTTCATAAGGATTTGCTGGTGAGACTTGTGCAGCACCGTAAGCTTCGGTCCCCATGTATAATTGATCCACAGACGTCACGCTTTGTGAATCAGTAAACTACTGGTGTGTAGATGATCTTTGTCTGTGCGAAACAGCTGTTGATAGCGATTGATCACTGAAACCGATATGCGATTGTGACCATGGGAATGCTTGGCTTGAGAACTGTAGCTCGCGATAACCAGCTGGGAATCTCAGTTTACTTACTAGGCAACATTACCCAGGTTCTACTGATAGGAGTGTAGATTACCGTCCAACGAGGGGCGACCGCTATGAGTGTCACTGGAAGTGCTACATTGGAAGCAGGCATCATAGGTGCAGCATCATTGTTTAATAATGTCCCAGTTGACATGGTGAGGGGGTGTGGGGGGGGGGGGAGATTGCTTTACGGGTAAGGGAAGAAACAAATTATTATAGTTAGCAACATTTGCATTGGAGCAAGGGTTGCTATTCATGACATTGCATTCCTGGGGTATGAGCAAGGGTGGTGTGGGAAGAGAGGTAGTGTTTTCTGAACACTGAGAGATGGCTGTTGCCGGAGGTGAAGCTCGGTTTACTTCTTTCACTAGTACTGATTGTTGTGCACGTTCGGGATATTTTATGTTCTTCGCTAGTATGCTGCTTCCTAGCTTGGAACATGTATGTGATCCCTATATAGTTTTTTCTTAGGAGCCCCTGACAGCGATGTAAAGTTCGGAGTATTAGTAATGAAATTAATGTTGTTACCTTTAAAATATTTACACAGAGTTAGATATGCAGCGTCTGTAGTACGACACTGGAACCCGTAACACGGTGGAATGATTGATGAAATGAACATGGATGATTTAGGAAATTTATTGCGCAACAACACCTCCAGGTCTGTAATTTCTTTTGCAGCGACTGGTAGGTGTCATGTATTGGTTTGTGGGTATGTGACAGTCATGTTACGGTTTGTGGGTATGTGTCGTAAAATGCAGCCTTTACATCCCAGAACAAGTTTCGGTTCACTTTTGATAGACCATGTAGAGAAGTTGCAGAAGAACAAAGGCAATTCTCTATAATAAAGAACAATAAAGGAGAAATTGAAGACAGAACAATCATGCCTGCACACATAGAGGCATACAATGTTGTAGCAAAAGGAACCCATTCAACTGTGAAGTGTCAGAACAGATGGCTGCTGGCTACTAAAACAGGACGGTGGGAATTGCACTAAACCTAGAATGAAATCACACAGACAGTCCTGCTTAAAGGTGTTACATGTCAAACTGATAATTACCTACCCCCACTGAGGGCAGACTGTGAAACTGATCTGGGCTGGCAACTCAAAATCGCCCAGGTGTGACGCTATGGTGATGGTTAGTGGTTCAGAAAGAATTTATGACTGGACAGACAAGGAGATAATGTGTCTGCCCTGTAGGAATGTGTGAAACAGATCTGACAAGGCAATTAGTGCAGGACTGGAGGAATGTGAGCCATGGCCAGTTTTGAAGTGAGAATTGCAATTAACGCCATGGGGAGATAAGGAAGAATTTATGACTGGAATTCCTGGGAGATAAGTGTCTACTTCTAGTCTAGGTATAAAAACCCATGCTAGACCTGTTTCATGTTAGTTACGAAAATTAGTCGAAACAGGTAGGCAACCATTTCAATGTCTGTAGTCATATGTCTGCTAGATTTCACTATGAAAGTTATTTCTTAGTAACTAGTCATGTATTTTAGATGTATGTACTGACTTTCAGTCTATATCTGACCTAGGTTATTGTAAGAATTACCCTTGTCTCAGGTTACTCGAGTGTGCACTATTATTTCTCAGTTCGGTGTATACTTTTATGTGTTTTAGCAGAGGTTTGCCATCCCTTTCTAAACTAGACTAGTCTCTTTTTGGTGTGTGCATTTTTTTTTGGTACAGAATATAGTCAACTGACTATATTCCTTTTAATTCTTACCACAGAAGTGACTAAGTGGTGACTAAATCGGGAAGATCAGCAATATGGCTGTTCTGTATGGTCACTTCAATTAGACTTGTTGTATATCTCATTTTGTAGTATACTTTATTAAAGCTATCTGTTGCCCTTTCACACTTGTAGTTTCACTACCTATCACTGTCAAACAAATAAATTCCATGTTACCTACCCTATACAATGAATGGAATGACTGACATCACGAAGTAATTATTTCTGGAGCATAGGACCTGTGTTAACAGCCGGTCGCATCTGGGGAGGGAAAGATGCGTATGTGTGTGCCATGAAAACCATAGTAACGTCAGAGCGTAGGCGCGCTACACGAGCCGAGGAAGAACATGGATAGAGTGAAATAAGCAAACATTACATAAATACGACAATCTAGATACAATACATTACAACTGAAATAGTAAATTTAAGACACATAGCAGCCAGGAGGTCTCCGCCGCTTTGAAGATATCCTATTATTCAAACTAAATATTACATTTAAATTGTATCACAACTTCTCGTGTTACATACGTTATATCAAGCAAGTTCGAGTACTGGCGGCGGGCCGGATAAATGACGTCGCGGGCCGGACCGGCCCGTGGGCCGTATTTGGTGACCCTGTTTCTAGTCTAATATAATAGATTTGCGGTTGTCCCATTGACCAGCAAGCTTGACTATTGTCGGGTGGTCGTGTGTTCAAATCATTATTTAGGCGAATTAAAAAGAAAGCCTGTACTCCCAGGTCGACCCGGTAATATGGGCACCAGAAAATGTCCAGGAAGTAAAGGCGACTGGTTATGATATTGACCGCAGCACCAAAGCAATGTCGATTCGTCAAAACATGAAGGGCTACAACGTTACTGTAATGCCTCACGACGTGTGAAAGGCCTTTACTTTTACTTAATCTTACTTATTCTAATAAATGGTACATGGTCATGTGCACTGGTGAGAAAGCATATTGACGAATCATTGATGTCTGAAAAATGACGCTGTTGGGAATAATCCGGCGAATATGAATAACATTTGAACAAAAGACGACTGAGTAAACTGTGAAGTTGGCTAGACTCTCGATTACCGTGATTGCCCAGACTATTTATTTAAAGCACATCGTGATAAAATGATGAACACAATCTTGGAGAATTGAATGCAAAAAATTTTGGTGAATTGAATGCACAACATATCTTGATGAAATTGAATGCACCGATTATTTTGGAGAATTGAATACATAAAACATCTAGATAACTGATGCACAAAACATTTGAAAACTGAATGCACAACACGTCTCAGTTAAACGAATGCACAAAACAACTCGATGAACTGAAATGACCAAACATATGGGTGAACTGAATGCACACAGAATCTCGATGACTAGTTAGAAAAATACAAATCACCGAATTTCACGCTAGTTATGATATATTGGTGACGTATTTCTAGAATAATGTTTTCTGAAGCAAACATCACTGGTTGAGTGATGTGATTGGTATCACACTGTCCGTTCTACCTACCATCACAATCTGTGAGGTCATATTGTTAGATCTACCGGGAGCTGCCTAGTGCAGTGGCTAGACGCACGGTGTGGGCTCGAACATGGATTTCATTCGCATCGGGATTTATTCAGATTTTAGAAGAACAAATATGAGTTTGTTTCTAGGTCGAACCAGCTTAAAAATGGTACAACAGATGTCTTGGAAATTAAGTCAACCGGCGTGGATACAGACCACACCATGGCACACTCGCGCCGATTGGTCTGTAAAATATAGTGTAGCACTGATGTACAGTGTACCCGAAGGTGTGTAAAGGTCTTTTTGTTTACTTTACTTATATTATTAGGTTGGGAGGCTCACGGTGTGTGATGACACACATATAGGCTTGGGGGGGGGGGGGGGGGAGGTGATTATCCCATGACCATTGGGTCGACAGATGAATATACTGGCAACTACGCTGCAATTATATACATAATATATGCGTAAGCACTAACTTTTGTTGTTTTTTTACATTCTGGTATATGCTTTAAAAATCCAACACCTGTTCATCTTTACTAAATTCCCTACTGAAAATGAGAAATCTGTATGTTGTAAAATAAGTTATAATATCACATTGATCATGAAAATAAATGTGTATATCTTTGAGGGAAAGAATCTATTCTAAAATGGTATTTTCTTTAAATTCAGATCAAAATGGCCAGCATTGTAACCAAGACAATGGTTACGCCAAACAGATCATTGATTTACAGAAATACCAGTGAATCATATCTGTCAAATGAAGATGTCTTCGACGAAATTCTTGGAAAGCCAGCACGAGAAATATCCAGAATTCTCAATTATATTGTAATATGCACCATTATTCTTGTTTCGGTATCGTCTCTAATATAATAAACCTGCGGATATTCGCAATCCAAGGATATGAAATACAATGAATATCAGCTTGTCTGGCATTGCCATATCTGATATATTTACATTGGTGTCAATGTTATGGTTTACCATATGCGCGAATCCATTGTTCGACAATTCGGATACCCCTGTCGCATTTTCGGAAACTGTACTTAACGCAGCTTGGCCTCACTGTTTATTTGCCGTATAACCTGTTTTCATTACAGTTTTCATAACTGCCGAGAGGTGCCTTGTGTTGCCTTCCCTTGAAGATAAAAACCATCATAACCAAAACAAGAACAGCAGCTATGTAGCCTGCCTTTTCATCAGCCAGATGCTCACGTCCATTCCGTCGTATTACAACATATATAGACTGGAAGTCTTCCCGAAGAAGAACAGATCAATGCTCGCACTGAAACGTTTTCAGGACCGAGAACATGTGGAGAGTATAAGCTTTGTGTTGCAGGCAACAATGCAAGCAGGCTCCTTCTTTCTTCTTCTAGTCTTCACTGCTGCCCTGCTGATCAATCTCAAAAGACACACGAAAGGGAGAGAAACCTCGACTTCTGATTCACGGAAGGAAATTATTTCCACAAGGGACAGAACTCGTGAGGATGGTGGTCCTGATTGCCCTGATACTGATCATTTGTTTTCACGCCAGGAATGATAGGCTTCACAGCCATGGCCCTGACCAGATTTCATGATGGGAGCCCCATACGACAATGTATTTTGCTGGTTTGGTCGTTTCCATTCATGTTTCAAACAGCTAACTCCAGTGTTAATATCTTTGTCTACTATCATATGAGTTCTCGTTACAGGGAAACTATGATGATGAAATATTTGGGACATTTAGAACATTTCTGACACAATGAAGATGAGAAATTGTTGAAAAGCCACTCGTTTACATAATTATATATGCTATATTTCTTTGCAATTTAGGTGTTTATATAACATTGTTTTCAAAAAGAGACAATATGATTAATATTTTGTTCTCTACATATCATCCTATTATTATGTCCATTTTGACAGTAATCACCACACAAATATAATGACTCGGGAAAAATGAAGCATACGGATCATCCTTGGATGCACCAGGGATACAATTTGTTGAGCCATATTGGCTGTGATCAAGGGCACAGCAGAGTGTTCGGGCATTCGAGCAAGTACAGCAAGCATACAAAATATGCAAAACTGTCAAGGAAGTAAGTGGCGCCTTTGCAGTGACAACAAGCAGCCTTACAAATTAAACAATAGATGTAAGAAATGCCCTGATTTGGCTCGGGACACAAGTATTCACACACATGCATGGTGAGAAACTCAATCGACATTCTCAGAAGGATCACACTGGCATCATATGCCACGAGTGGCTCGACACACTGAACACATCACAATTAACCATGCTACGTTTCATCTATGTACTCCTCCGAGTTGGAGAGTGTCTGCCTGCACGGCGAGGAACCACCAGTCTGCACACCAATAAGTCAGACATGGGACAACGGATACTCACGCAAACAGGTCCTGTATGACATCACACTGATGTTGGACAACATGATGTCTTTATCCGACATACAGGACTTCACGCTGGAGTTCACAGCCAGCGAACACAACAAGCAAGCATCTATGTACCAGGGTACTTAGCAGTGAAAGGCAACAAGCGAGCCGGTCGTTAGGCGGACATAGCGGTGATCCAGAAGGTAAGGGAAATGGATGATCAGACATCATCAATGCCATAAAGTATGCAGGACAAACAGATGACTTTAAGTACGGTGAGAATCTGCTTCCTGTTGCCAAACCCCTGAGTATTTGGATAGAGTCTGTAGTGAAATAACTAGAACCTGTGGATCAAACATTCCAACGAAGCCTGTTCCAAATAGTGTAATGTGCTGTGCTGGATCACAGCTTGGTTACACCCGAATATGTCTCTCTGCAGATGCGAATTCCAGCACAGTCTAGCACACCCGTCGCTGTCTTGGCTTGAAGAGCATGTAAACAACGTTCTTTCTTCCCCAGCTGGTTTCATTGCCCGAATTTTTTTCAGCAAGGTCATCAGAGTTTCAGGCTCAAGGTCTTTGCTCTTCCATGACAGGTGTGAAAGACTGTATTCACCTTGAACGAAACGTTTATCGACTTCAGCGTGTTTTCTTCATTGACGATGACTATAACTCTTTGAACCTCTCAGACACCACACACAATCCAGCCATGAAGTCTTGATGTTTAACAATGAGCATCTTTTTTGTATCTGCCTCCCCTTCAGATAAATGGGGACCAATTGTCACGTCCTCATTGCTCAAATCCCGCTCGAATGCCACTAACAAAGACATCATGTACTGGGTCAAAAGCCGGTAGAAATCAATGACTGTTGTCGGTAAAGGCCACTGGGTTAGAATTTGGTTGTTTCTTACAGCTCGGAATGAGTGCTGCAGTGATATACGAGTTCTCAACATCTCCAGTTTTACACGACAAAATAGGTCGGTAGTGTTCTTTGGTAGGACCTTATGCAGTCAGTTAAACAGCATTAGACTGTTACAGTATGTATAGTTTTCTTGACCTTCTCCTTCTCTTCTTCGTTACTCCATCATCAGCGCATACCAGACATGCAGACTTGAATTCCTTTTCCACGCAGAATCGTAAAAATACTCATTGTCAGATCCTTGTATTTGACAAAGGCATGAAGGTTATCATCGTCAGCCCAAACACTTTCTGACCGTCAAGAAAACATCAATAGGATAGTGACCGGATCTTTATCTTCCAGAGTGAGTAACCTAGAATTGATTGTTGACCTGGGCGTAAATGTCATCGCAGACAAATTGTTCATCACCACTCTTGATCTAGAGCTTGGAATAGTTGAAGGAGTGGCCATAGCATTCGTATGCGTTTTCATCGCGGTACATGCCGCTCAAGTTCCCATATATCGAGCTACTTCTGAGGTGGAGTGTCTTACGGGTGGTAAATCCACATGTACACTGCCTCGAGATTCTGGAGCCGAGGTCCGTGTGCCGGATAGTTTCGAGTAAATGCTCTCGTCAGGGATCTGGCTTAGGGGTTCCTGGGGAAGGCTAGTTGTGGGTATGCGCCTAGCGTCGGCTTGAGAGCTTCTGACGATTCATTTACGGGGTAAGCCTCTCACAGATGTGGTGTTGTTGTGACTAAATTTCGAAACATAACATGTAATTGAGGAGGACCCAGGATCTCGTGGGGAGTCTAGCAGCTCGTCGCTGAATGTGTGGTGGCTTTAATCTACTTGTTTCACGCAGGATAGGCAAACGTCTGGCCGCAACTGACCGACCAAAGGAATAGAAGGTGGGCGTTCTATGAAAACTCTGGAATTTTGGTGACGACTCTAAAGTCCCTTGGAAAGAATCACATCTTCTTGGTTTACAGAACTTCTAGCACTTCATAAGGATTTGCTGTTGAGACTTGTGCAGCACCGTAAGCTTCGGTCCCCATGTATAATTGATCCACAGACGTCACGCTTGTGAATCAGTAAACTACTGGTGTGTAGATGATCTTTGTCTGTGCGAAACAGCTGTTGATAGCGATTGATCACTGAAACCGATATGCGATTGTGACCATGGGAATACTTGGCTTGAGAACTGTAGCTCGCGATAACCAGCTGGGAATCTCAGTTTTACTTACTAGGCAACATTACCCAGGTTCTACTGATAGGAGTGTAGAATTACCGTCCAAGAGGGGCGACCGCTATGAGTGTCACTGGAAGTGCCTACATTGGAAGCAGGCATCATGGGCTCAACATCATTGTTTAACAATGTCTCATTTGACATGGTGGCGGGAGATTGCTTTACGGGTAAGGGAGGAAACAAATTATTATAGTTAGCAACATTTGCATTGGAGCATGGGTTGCTATTCATGACATTGCATTCCTGGGGTATGAGCAAGGGTGGTGTGGGAAGAGAGGGAGTGTTTTTTGAACACTGAAAGATGGCTGTTGCCGGAGGTGAAGCTCGGTTTACTTCTTTCACTAGTGCTGATTGTTGTGCACGTTCGGGATATTTTATGTTCTTCGCTAGTATGCTGCTTCCTAGCTTGGAACAATGTATGTGATCCCTATATAGTTTTTTCTTAGTAGCCCCGGACAGCGATGTAAAGTTCGGAGTATTAGTAATGAAATTAATGTTGTTACCTTTAAAAAATTTATACAGAGTTAGATTTGCAGCGTCTGCAGTACGACACTGGAACCCGTAACACGGTGGAATGATTGATGAAATGAACATGGATGATTTAGGAAATTTATTGCGCAACAACACCTCCAGGTCTGTAATTTCTTTTGCAGCCACTGGTAGGTGTCATGTATTGGTTTGTGGGTATGTGACAGTCATGTTACGGTTTGTGGGTATGTGTCGTGAAATGCAGCCTTTACATCCCAGAACAAGTTTCGGTTCACTTTTGATAGACCATGTAGAGAAGTTGCAGAAGAACAAAGGCAATTCTCTATAATAAAGAACAATAAAGGAGAAATGGAAGACAGAACAATCAGGCCTGCACACATAGAGGCATAAAATGTTGTAGCAAAAGGAACCCATTCAACTGTGAAGTGTCAGAACAGATGACTGCTGGCTACTAAAACAGGACGGTGGGAACTGCACTAAACCCAGAATGAAATCACACAGACAGTCCTGCTTAAAGGTGTTACATGTCAAACTGATAATTACGCCCCACTGAAGGGCAGACTGTGAAACTGATCTTGGGCTGGCAACTCAAAACCGCCCAGGTGTGACGCTATGGTGATGGTTAGTGGTTCAGAAAGAATTTATGACTGGGCAGACTGGGAGATAATGTGTCTGCCCTGTAGGAATGTGTGAAACAGATCTGACAAGGCAATTAGTGCAGGACTGGAGGAATGTGAATGATGGCCAGTTTGAAGTGAGAATTGCAATTAACGCCAGGGGGGAGATAAGGAAGAATTTATGACTGAAATTCCTGGGAGATAAGTGTCTACTTCTAGGCTAGGTATAAAAACCCATGCTAGACCTGTTTCATGTTAGTTACGAAAATCAGTCGAAACAGGTAGGCAACCATTTCAATGTCTGTAGTCATATGTCTGCTAGATTTCACTAGGAAATTTATTTCTTAGTAACTAGTCATGTCTTGTAGATGTATGTACTGACTTTCAGTCTATATCTGACCTAGGTTATTGTAAGAATTACCCTTGTCTCAGGTTACTCGAGTGTGCACTATTATTTCTCAGTTCGGTGTATACTTTTATGTGTCTTAGCAGAGGCTTGCCATTTCTTCTAAACTAGACTAGTCGGTTTTTGGTGTGTGCATTTTTTTGTACAGAATATAGTCAACTGACTATATTCCTTTTAATTCTTACCACATCAGTGACTAAGTGGTGACTAAATCGGGCAGATCAGCAATATGGCTGTTCTGTATGTTCACTTCAATTAGACTTGTTGTATATCTCATTTTGTAGCTATACAATATTATTACTAATTAATAATGCATTATGCTATTATGTTAAAGTACTTGATGTCAGAATCTCTATGTCTCCAACCGAGATGCAGGAACATCGTTACGCCCGCCAGGCGAATAGTCTCCAGCCGGGATGCAGTAACATCGTTACGGCCGCCAGGCGAGTACCAGTTACCTGCCCACAGGTTGCTGGCTGACGCGATCGTCAGCGGTCAGGCAAGGACAAAGCAAGACGCACGCAGTCCTCGTGAAGCCAGTCCACAGGGCAAGCACTGTGTGAGGAAACCGGCAGACTGCTTGGGAACTCGGACATGACAAGACGTGTGGGTTGAGAAAAGCTTCGTATAGTTTCTGTGCCCGAAAGTAGAGTGCTTGTTTATCTTGTGAGATAGACTGTGATGCTGTGGGTTTTGTCTGTAAGTGTACTGATGTATTGTATATGTATAGTAATGATCATCACATGCCAAACTAGATTGTCTTGCATGTGAATTGTAAATAAATCCATTGAACTTCGTGTCATTGTGTGTCAAGTCCAATCACTTTGTACTTGTACTTGTCTCACATATGTTAGGTCCAACGAGCCAGGTTTAAGACCCTGACATGTGTGAACGTGGGGCTCGTCCTCATTGAACATACTAACGTAAATTACATGCATTTGATTGTTTAAACGTGTAAAACATCTGTGATTGTAAAACTTGTCGCCATTTTGAACTTGTCGTAGTTTGACCTTGTCGCCATCTTGTAAGCATGATGTCTATGTCCTTACTGAATGTCATCTTGATGTAAGTGATGTGTCATCATTGTTATAGATTGTTGAAATATATCTAGATTGTATTTGTGAAGTTAGTTGTGGAAAGCAGAAAGTTTAGGAAAGAAAGTGACTTGTGATTTGAAAAAATTGTTGACCGACGACATTACGACCTACAATTACACTCAACGCCATACAAACCTAATCAAAACTTAGTGACAAGCATACACAGCACACAAAGATAGATTCTAATTTATTTCCTCCCAAAAAGAAAGCAGGTTTTCTGTGCCATCTGAAACCCTTGCCCGTAGAGGTCAGTTTGTCCTTGAAGTAGCGACCCTACAGTTCCTAGCCCTGGTTTGAACCATTCTTCACCGCATCCAGTACACTTGAGTATATTTTTTCTATATACTTTCGGATGCAAATTTGGGCATAAATTGTAAGTCAACAATATTGTAAAATTGTTCACGTTACTAACACCTTGTAACAAATTGTGTGTCTGATAACTTATTTTCATTTAAACATTCCATCATGTCTTCGTTAAATGACTTCATCGAAATGGGTTTAAAGATAAAGTTAACGGGTGACGAGTTAACAAAATGGAGTGAAACAAAATATTCTGAGCACCTCCTAGTACAAGAAAAAGCTAGCGAACGCGAAGAAAGAGCGGCAGAAAGAGCATTAAAGCAGGCAGAGGCAGAAAAAGCATCAAAGCAGGCAGAGGCAGAAACAGCATTAAAACAGGCTGAGCTAGAATTAGCTGCGAAAACGAAACAGGCTGAGCTAGAATTAGCTGCGAAAACGAAACAAGCAGAGTTAGATACTGAATTGAAGAAGGCAGAAATAGCAGCTCAAAGCAAACGCGAAGAGCTTGAATTACAACTCAAAATTAAACAGCTTGACACCGAGACTGCCATAAACAAAGAGTCTAAGAAATCTGAAAGACTGGAAAAAGAGAACCAGTACAAAAAGTATCAAGGTATTGTGAGAAATTATACCTCAGGTGACTGCATTGCAGCGTTCACCCAAAATTTTGAAACCTTAATGGACCATTATCAGGTTCCAGTTTCTGAATGGAACATTATTTATATGAGGAGTTTGTCAGGGGAACCTCTGAAAGTCATAGAGACTATCCCCAAAGACCTCAGAAAAGATTACCACTATCTAAAGTTAAAAATTATGGCACATTTTATGCTAGATGAGGCAGGATACAGAGAACAGTTCAGCAAACTGAGTCCAAAATCTACTCAGACGTTCTCTGACTATGTCTCTGTAGTCCGAGACGTATTTACAAAATGGAGTTCAGCAGCCAAAGTAAATAAAGACTATTATAAGTTAGAAGATCTCATTATCAGGGATAAAATCATCACATCCCTTCCACCAGCATTTTCAAAATTTTTGCTAGAGAATGAATGTACGAGTGTAGAAGAGATTGAGAGACGTGGGTCGGCTTACTACTCAGCCAATAAACATTGTTTTGCTAGTGAAGCTACTGATACAAACTTCGTAGCAGCTGCAAACTATGACAAACCTCGATCAGAAACCTACAATAGGCAAAGAACTTATAAGCCTACTTCTGAGAAATACAATCATTGTAGATTTTGTAACACGTCACACCACCAAGGTGAAATGTGCGATAAGAATGCAGCATATTTTACATACTTACAAAACTACATAAATAGTCAGGATAAGGAACGTAAATCCTTTAAAAAGGTACGAAAATGCTTCCTCTGTAAAGCGTACGGCCACTGGCGTCAGTGATTGTAAAGGAAGGCAAATGACCAAGAAAGCAAATGCCGCCTTATTTGACAGTTCATCATCAGATGAAGAACATTCAGAAAAACTCCCTGTGAACTCAGCACAGGCTTTTGACATGTTTAATTCACATAAATGTACTGTTTGTAATACCTTTTATGAAGATGGCATTTTAACATGCGGCCATTCCATTCCTATTGCCAATGAAGAAGCTAATTTGGTAATAGATTCCAAAGGCAGAATAAACATCCATCAGGGATATGTGAATGGCAAGCCTGCTACAGTACTTCGTGACACCGGAAGCTCTCTTATAGGGCTAAAGAGACAGTTCATAATGCCTACAGACTATACAGGCAGGCATGTAACATGCAGAACATTCTCTGGAAATATTGAAAAGTACCCATTAGCATGGGCATATATTCAAACACCTTTCCTCACTGGGAAAGTAAAATGCGCTGCATTAACTAACCCTGTGTGTGATATTATCATTGGTAATTTACCAGAGGTGAATGATATGCCTCATGATATTACATCTGTTTGTATTGATGATAACACAACATCATCACCATCACATGTCATCATATATATAGTATAGTATCACCAGATGAATGTATGGTAGCTAATGGAGCACTAACATCTCATGAACCCATTGACCATAATGTTTCATCACCATCTGATATCATTGAATGTGTGAACGCAGTAACCTAGATCTACTGCTAGAGTGCAAGATGAAATTAATCAAACTGAGGCTATAGAAATGCTTAGCCCAGTGATACTACCTCCTAAAACCATGAAGGAGAACTTTGTAGCAGCTCAAAAGGCTGATCCTTCATTATGTAAATATTTTAATCTGATCGGCCAAAAGCCAAAGGTAACCAAAAATGCAAGATGGCATTTTGCTCTGAAGAATTGCATCCTCACCAGGTACTATACCAGAGGTAACAGCACCACAGAGCAAACTGTGTTGCCAATTGAATACCGTAAGCAAGCCTTACATCTTGCCCATGATATACCTCTTGCAGGGCATATGGCATACTCTAAGACCAGATCAAGATTATTAACACAGTTTTATTGGCCAAGATTCTGCAATGACATTAAGAAATATTGTAGAAGTTGTGATATCTGCCAAAAACTAGTGAAAAAAGGTAAAAACCCACAGGCCAAATTACAAATTACCGACTTAGCCAGTCGACCTTTTGAGAAAATATCTGTCGACATAGTGGGCCCTCTGAATCAAGTAACATCCAGAGGGAATAGGTTCATCATTACCATCATTGATTTATGTAGCCGCTGGCCGGAAGCGATTCCGTTAAAGAACATAACTGCCAATGATATTATGGAAGTTTTCTTCCACATATTTTCACGAATAGGATTTCCAGACACTATCCTATCAGATAGGGGAAGTCAATTTATTGCTGCATCTACTCAAGCTTTCACCAAAATGTTAGGGGTGAAACAATGTTTCAATTCTCCATACCATCCTCACTCAACGGGAATCATCGAAAAGTTTAACGGTGATTTGAAGCATATGCTTGCTAAAGTCACGCAAGAACATCCCAAAAACTGGGACATATATTTGCCCGCTATACTTTTTGCTTATCGCGAAGTCCCACATTCTAGTACTGGATTCTCTCCTTTTGAACTTATCTATGGTGCCAAACCACGTGGCCCATTGAGTATCTACCATTCAATGTTAACTGAAGCCACCCCTGTACTTAAACCCATATCATCATACGTGTATGTTACATCATTGCGCGAAAGAATCATCAAATCTTGTACTATTGCAAAAGAAGCACTAAAACTATCTGGTGCTACATATAGACAATATGCAGACAAAGGTAACAGGACAATAACGTTGACACCTGGACAGGACGTACTTCTTCTCTTACCTAGTGACCGACACTTATTGACTGACTCTTGGCAGGGACCATTTAAAGTAATAAGACAGATTTCAAATGTAGACTATGAGATTCAAATAAAAGACAAACATAAAATATTCCACATCAATATGCTAAGACCATACTACAACAGAGACAACGAACAAGACGATACAACAGCCTGTACAGTGATAATAGACCATGAAGATGACGAAGATAGTGACGAAATTCCAACACCTGCATTAGACACGACAAACTGCTTGAAAGAAATCAAAATAAACCCAAACTTAACTCAAGCAGAAACAGACAGTTGCAAACATCTCATACAACAGTACAACACCATCTTCTCCAACAACCCAGGACAAACAGAAGTTAGTACAACATCACATCACGCTCACTTCAAACACACCAATAAAATGCAGACCTTACACCATTCCATTACATTACAAAGAAAACTTAAATCAAGAGATCATTAGCTTAGAGAAAAACAACATCATTAGACGATCCCAATCACATTTTTCATCTCCAATGGTCATGGTACGCAAAAAGGACAACACGATAAGACTCTGTGTAGACTATAGAAAATTAAATAAAATAACATCTTCTAGATCTGGAACCAATGACCAACTGCGAAGACCTACTGACAGAACTGACAGACTCTAGATATTTTACGAAATTAGATATGGCGAAAGGTTACTGGCAGATAACGGTAGACGAACAGAGCAGACATCTGACAGCTTTTGCCACACCTTGTGGACTGTACGAATGGTGCAAATTACCATTTGGGCTAGTCAATGCCCCAGCGACATTCGTACGTATGACACGACTATTACTTGTGGACATAACAAACATTATCTGTTACATGGACGACATTTGTGTTCACACAAAGACGATGACAGACCACATAAAGACATTACAGCAGACATTTGAACGAATTAGACAGCACGGACTGACTGTGAAGCCGACAAAAGTAGACATAGCCTATCAGGAAATCTCCTTCTTGGGTTATAGAATATCTAATGGCTTTGTCACGACAGACGATAACATCGTGTCCAAAATACTGAAACTCTCACTTCCGACTACCAAGAAACAAGTCAGAAGTGTATTAGGACTATTAAATTATTATAGGCAGTTCATACCAGATTTTGCTGAACTGACAGAAAAATTTACTAACCTACTAACGAAAAACCAACCTGAAAAGATTGTAAACAACGAATGCCTAAAATTTGCATTCCAGAAAGTGTTATCTTATTTTTCTGAGAATAGTTTAAAGAATCCCATTCTCAAATTGCCAAATTTACATATTCCTTTCAGATTACGCACAGACGCGAGCTCCGTGGCGATTGGGGCTGTTCTGTTACAGGAACATGACAACATTCTACATCCTGTATACTACGTCTCTAGAAAATTGAAACCAAGAGAACGCGCTTGGTCCACACCTCAGTTAGAAGCTCTTGCTCTAGTGGTGGGTATAACTAAATTGTCCAGATTCCTTCTGGGACGGCATTTCATTGTAGAGTCCGACAATAGTCCATTAAAATTTATTACTTCAGGAGTCCCAACAAACCAGATGATAGCGCGCTGGTCTCTTTTACTTCAGGATTACAGCTTTGAAGTTCGACATATCGCTGGCAGAACCAACACGATTGCTGATCTTTTGTCCCGTTGTCCGAACGACCCAGTAAGCACTAATGTCTGAGTGCAGTGTGTTAGAAAACACTCAGACCAACACAGCCATCAATGAAATTTTTTCAGAAAAGCTGTGTACATCGATGATGTGATGTGATAGGGTTCATTCCCACTGTAAATATTGTTTCTTATTTTATTATTAATGTAGTAATCGTCGTGAATAATTGTGTAGTGTGTGGTAGAAAGCGAACAATATTAATTGTATATATTATAAAACAAGAACAGTGCCACATGCGCTTTCAACTTACCTGAAGCGAACTAGTCAAGTTATCAGTGGTATCTGCGAGTGGATCATATCCAGTGACATTTTAATCCGTGAACGAAAGTGTGAACTGAACTTTGACATTTACACCACTGCAGTTAATCAGAATCCAGAAGTTTTCCAGCGAAACAACGAACACATTAACTATCAGAACAATTTCGCATTGCTACACCAGAGCGGAACAAGTGTGTGATAGAATTGTTAACAACATCAGCTGTTCGTGTGTACTTCCGGATGATTTGTAAATTTAGATCAAAAGTAGCAGACGATAAACAAAAACCTTAAAAATTTATGACGCTTCTAAAATAATTATGAAACACCAATTTCGAATACACGAATTGTGTATTAATATTTTTCGACTAATGTAATCTTAGAATCATATCTTGATTAACTTATTCACACTACCGACATTTTTTCGCTAGTATGGAAAAGCATCAAGCTATGACGCTGAGAAATAGAATAATAATTGTAATAGTTTAGAGTTGACATCTTTTCAAATTATGTCCCTTTCATTTTTGTTGTTATTACTTTATTACACTAAGGGCGGTAAATTGAAATGTATTCAGAGATGTGTTGTATAAAAATAGCCATTGTGTTGCCAGATGGTCAGCACTCCAAGAGGTCATCAGCTGGGTATGGTATAGGGTTACCGAAGTTGTAGACCAACGGAAGAGCTCCCGGCCAAATGAGGTCGGAACTCGAGCGTTGAATACGGCTTATAAAAAGTCGTATTACGGTCTTACCCGATGTTTTTTGTTGCAAAAAGCATATTATTCAGTTTTTTTTAGAGGTTGCGAGGTAGTTGCATTGTTGCTGGTGCTACCGATCTGACTGGGTCAATATTGCAACTCAGGTGATCATCCATCGAGAGGATGAAACTTGGAAAGTGGTGAAGATTGAACACCGCATGACTTAACATACAACTTGCATTTCTTATGTATTTCTATGCCAATGTACATGACAACAGAAAGGTCGATTCTGACATGGTTAAAATATAAACCCTGTGTCTAGGTAGATTATGCATGAAATATAAAATCTTTCATGAATAAGCCCCGGGGGAGCGTGTCAGAATCTCTATGTCTCCAACCGAGATGCAGGAACATCGTTACGCCCGCCAGGCGAATAGTCTCCAGCCGGGATGCAGTAACATCGTTACGGCCGCCAGGCGAGTACCAGTTACCTGCCCACAGGTTGCTGGCTGACGCGATCGTCAGCGGTCAGGCAAGGACAAAGCAAGACGCACGCAGTCCTCGTGAAGCCAGTCCACAGGGCAAGCACTGTGTGAGGAAACCGGCAGACTGCTTGGGAACTCGGACATGACAAGACGTGTGGGTTGAGAAAGGCTTCGTATAGTTTCTGTGCCCGAAAGTCGAGTGCTTGTTTATCTTGTGAGATAGACTGTGATGCTGTGGGTTTTGTCTGTAAGTGTACTGATGTATTGTATATGTATAGTAATGATCATCACATGCCAAACTAGATTGTCTTGCATGTGAATTGTAAATAAATCCATTGAACTTAGTGTCATTGTGTGTCAAGTCCAATCATTTTGTACTTGTACTTGTCTCACATATGTTAGGTCCAACGAGCCAGGTTTAAGACCCTGACACTTGAGATTTGATATATTTGAATTGCCGTATGCATCATTGATGTTATACTCTGGGCATGCACTCGGCAGACAGTATTTGGTCTGTTACATATATGGAAACTATGTTTCCCAGTTGGTGTAGATAAGGATATTACTTACTTTCTTGCATTATACAATGTATGTAAGAATAACCTCATATGCCATTTTGAATTCGCATACCTTAGGTTTATTTGATGTTGATTTGTTATAGGGTAACTCACTAAGAATAAATTGGTGTTATGCTATTGTGTGCGCATTGGCACATTGGCCATCGATTGTGTTGGGAGCAGAGGTGTAATGGTACAGACATTACCCACAATTGGTATAGGGTATATGGTGCTAAATCTTTTCAGTGTATTGTGGGCGTGCGTTCACGGTAATTCACGAAAACCTGGCACAGGTACTGGTCACGGCTTGTAAGCCCGGATGATCAGGTACTATTATGATACCATTACCGAACCTGTGAGCTGCTAAACCAACTTTGGACGGAGCGGATATACGACCCAGAATGTCGGTATTAGCGACATGGACATGGGACGGCAGAAATATAATAATTACAGGCGTGTGAGACAATTGAAAAGCCCGTCCCAGACTAAGACCGTAGGACAGAGATATGGAGGGAGAAGAAGGTTGGTGAACGCAGTAAAGCTGGAAGATACACTTGGCCAGACTGGTCATTGTATATAGGTGTGCTAGTACTTAGGATTGTACTGATGTAGAACTAGATATAACACATTCTTGACTTTCTTCCTAGCTCTCAATAAGAGCGCCTGGGTATAGATCTCAAGAACGAGTGACAACCAGGTAGTGCCAGGACTGACAGGCGTCAGAATACCAGCAAGCTGTTTTGTTTCTACTGGAGAGACGGGATCTGAACCACAGATCCAGATAGTTCAAGTAACATTGAAGTTATGTAATATTTGTCATCACTATCAATATGTTATATGATTTCATCATCATCATCATCTTGAAAAACATCAGATGCATAATAATAATGATAGCCAATAAATGTTGTAGTTTGTTGTAACTCATAGTTCTGTCGTTATATTTTTAATTCCAATTGTGCATACATGTTGTGTGTGTACATTGGTGGAGGTTCACTTAGACACCAAGGAAGGGAGCAGTCAGGGAGAATAACCTGTACTGGGATAGTTGTCAATTACCCGTAATTTTGGACTTAAAAATCTATCTTAGCTAACCTTCTCTTTCCTATTCCTTGGAGAATATTCAGCACAGTTCATTTCAATTTAGTAACGAGCCATTTGGCGCTGTATGTTGGATATTCAGGGCTTAATCTGTAGTTCAGCCATATAGATTTTGTCCCTAGTCAGTATCTGACTATTTGGGGTTGCCCGCCAGTGAATAATACTTTCATCTAGGCGGTGGAGCACCCCGACTTCTGACAGTATGTGACAGTCATGTTATGGTTTGTGGGTATGTGACAGTCATGTATTGGTTTGTGGGTATGTGACAGTCATCTATTGGTTTGTGGGTATGTGACAGTCATCTATTGGTTTGTGTGTATGTGACAGCCATGTTATAGTGTGTGGGTATGTGGCAGTCATGTTATAGTGTGTGGGTACGTAACAATCATGTTATTGCTTGTGGGATTGTCATGCAATATGTGTCAGTCTGTAACTGTAATGTTATGGTTGGTGGGCCAGTAACTGTAATGTTATGGTTGGTGGGCCTGCAATTGTAATGTTATGGTTGCTGGGCCTGTAACTGTAATGTTATAGTTGGTGGACCTGTAACTGTAATGTTATGGTTACTGCCACACAGCAGTCGGGCGAACATTCTGTGATGCAACTCCGGTTATCAGGTACAAAACCACACCGATCTCCACCCCAGCAGTTAAAGAACCTATAGCTTTGTACACCAAATCGAATTGTATTTACCAATTTACATGTAGGTGCGAGGCCATCTACACGGA
>JACEFZ010013503.1:0-23794 GCA_014155875.1 Cepaea nemoralis
ATTTCAGGACAGTCGACCTGATAAGGGTGCTTGAAGATCTACAAATTGATGGAAAAGACCTTAGACTGGTAAAACATATATATTGGAAACAACAAGCTGCCATCAGAATTGATAATGAAGTAGGTCAATATCAGCCTATTAAAAGAGATGTGAGGTAGTGATGTGTAATGTCTCCAGATCTCTTCTCCCTGTTCAGTAGAAATAGCTTCAGAAATGTAGAAGATATGAAAGGAATCATCATTGTGGGTGGTATTGGGGGAGGGGGGGGGGGGTATGTAACACCAATAACATTAGATATGGAGATGATACAGTATTGATCGCATATAATGAGCAGGACCTGCAACATTTAGTAGATGTTGTTGTTGCACACAGTGAACAACTTGGGTTAGAATTAAATTGTAAGAAGACACAGATTATGGTCGCAACTAGGAAGAAGGAAATATCATAATGCAATATACAATTAAATGGTAATATTCTTAAGCAAGTGAATCGGTATAATTATCTCGGAACAGGCATAACATCTAATGAGAGATACCTTGAAGAGATTAGAACAAGAATCGCCAAGGCGAAGGTAGCCTTTTACAAGAGGGAAAACATACTGACCAATAAAAATTTGTCATTTGCAACGAGAAAAAGAGAGTGTTGAGGTGCTAAATAGAACCTGTTCTTTTGTATGGGTGTGAAGCGTGGACAAAAACCCGTCAACCTGAAAAACATCTGATGGCTGTAGAAATGTGGTTTCTGAGGAAAATGCACAGAATACTGTCATGTTCTTATATGTGTAAGGAAGAATGTAAGTGCCGGTATGTAAGCGAGAGTCAGTGTAAGCATAGCTGAGGTAAAGGGCAGTAAGAGACACCACGGCTTGGCTAGTGGACGGTCAGGCAAGAAGCCCGTGAACAGAGCCACGTGAAGTGGGAAGGTCAACGAGAGGAGAGTCAGAGTGTGTGAGGCAGCGAATAGGGACGGACGTGTGGAGATCTGGAGAGCGATAGAACGATAGAACGATAGAACGATAGTGTTTGTGACGGATAGATGGAGATGAACGTTGTGTATTGATATTCGAGGAATGTACTAACTGTGATATGTGCGGGATGATGTGAAGTTGTGATTGTGAATGATCATGCGGGCGACAGTGTAAAGATCGCCATTGTGAGCTAGCGCGTGGCTGTTGGTGGTGAACGATTGTTTGGGCGTGAAGTGCGATCATGTTGTCAGTCTGTAATATATATTGTAATAAATGATTGTTCAGGAGATAGCTCCTGCCAGTTTCCGATTGCATTCATGTGTTCTTAGTAGATGTGTTGTAGATGTTGTAATTTGCCTGTCCAAGTCCAGCGAGCTAGACAGAGCTACTAATTAGGACTCTGACAGGTATAATGGTGTCAGAAGTACACATGAACCACACTCCCATATAGAACGCACAAAAGAACGCTACTTTTGTAAAGAAGAAGAAGACCTATTGCAGAATATATATAAGAAATTGTAAATTAAAGATGTGTCAATAGAGTCAGAACGAAAATAACATCATTTCTTTCCACAGCAGGTTTCAATTCTACAAAGCGCCCGACGTAACCAGACCAGGTCAGCGGTAACCAACACGAGAATCACGTTCCTGTACATCAAGCGTTCGAGTAGTCAGCAGAGAAAGATAAGTTGATTAATTTTGATTGCTAAGTACCCAAATCTGCATTCCTTGATTTTCTTGTGTAAACATCATCATTGGTGGAGGTAAATATTAATTAACAGAAAATGAGTTCAGATGATGAACACCTCCAAGATCTATCATACTTCTGGGGCACAAAACATTTCAGTAGGTTGTGTGAGGCTTTCGATAGTACACAGACACAAGACAAAGCAAACTGTAATATGAATCATGACCTAATACGAGTGTGGACACAGAATTTCGAAAAGAAAATGCAAGACTACAAAATCCCCAAAAAATATTGGAATCAATGGTACACAGCATACTTACCAATAAAAAGTAAAAAAATACATGAGCTCATACCAGATTTGGCATGTAATGACTATGAATATTTTAAGACAAACATATTAAAACATTATCCAACCTCTTGTGAGACTCTAAACGTAGAAATACAAAATGTGAAACCAGCCACAGACAAGTCATTCACCCAGTATATAAGTGAATTAGAAGAATCTTTCAGAAAACTAATATTGGTAATTAAACATTCAGACAACAATCAAGGAGTAATAAATTTCTTGCTAATAGAAAAACTAAAAGCAACACTACCAGCCGAATGCGGAAAATATTTAAAAGAACACAAAACAGAACCTATCAAAAATTTACTAGAGAAATGCCGCGAATATTACAACCAAAGTTTAAACCTGGTTAAGAACACTCAGCAGAAAAGTACTGTGAAAGCAACGGCATCTGCAGCCACAGATTGTCATAACAAACCACAGAAAACAAAACCAGTACTGTGCAAACATTGTAGCACTCCACATACAGAAAATGGAATATGCGATAAGAATCCCATTTATCAAGAATACCTAAATACTATAATAGCACAAAAACTGGGGAAGGTAAATCAAAGGAAATATAGAACAAAATGTCATTTTTGCCTTGCTTATGGCCACAGACGTTTTGAATGTGAGGGAGTAAAAAGAATACAGATAGCAAAAGCAAATGCAGCCATAAATATTACAACAGACATGCCAGCAAAGAACTTAGAAAAAGTAAACATCACAGAGACAAAAACAAGACCAAACACTGCAAAGTCAGAACAAGCTGAGTTTTACCCATCAGACTTTGTACCATATTTTAATAATGTTGTTAACATCACTCAGCCTCATTCCTTATTTAAAGAGGGTAATACTCAACAAGAAAGTGAGGAAATAAACAAAACCTCAAGACTGTCGTTAGGAAAACTAACATTCCATGAAGGATACATCAATGACACAGTATGCACATGTGTACGCGACACAGGGTCCTGTCTTATCGGTCTTCGGAAGACCCTAGCTGATCCTAAAGACTACCTAGATGAGTACATCTATTGCAAAACTGTTTCAGGGACAGTAGAGAAATATCCTATGGCATGGGCCAATAAAAAATCAACCTTTCCTATCAGGCAGAGTAACTTGTGCTTATTAAGACAATCCATGCTGTGATTTATTAATTGGAAATGTATTAAATGTGACAGACTACACAGAGTCCAAAACTCACACAGGGGAAAAAAGTTAACACCACAACAAGCACTGCCTTAACTACACCACTCATCATACAACAACATGATGAAAAGAACAAAGTACCACACCATACCATCTCAAAACAAGAAAAAACAGAAACTGGTGTGTATCATCACAAGGGAAAAGGTGCAGAAAACAAACAGTTCACAACAGCGAGGAAAGATCACAAATCACCATGGTATATACTATACCTCCTGTACTCCCTGTTAACTACACACATAACCAAGTGCACACAGTGGATGGTTATACTCGCACTACTCATTGTAAATACAAAACAAATGTCTTCACAGACAGTTTTATTCACACATCATCATGACGCAACACAGATGATATTACTCACGACAAACCATCAAACCTTGTTACTTATATCATTACTGTTGAACCAAAGTTTGTTGTTACCACTGATAAACTCTATGTCAAATCAACTCAGACACATACTTATGCTAAACAATGTAAATCTCCAGTCGGTGGAATTACTGACAAAAATCAGCAACAAATTACCCTACATATTTTGGAAAACATACATAAATTGCAGAAAAGCATACAAACATGCACGATTACATTTCAAAACTATACATGGTGTATTATTATTATTTGAACTATTGAATGTATACACACATGTACGAGTGCAGGTTTGGAGATAGCACTCAAAATGATCTCAACATGAAATTTGAAAATCCCCACCCTTCGGAAAACTTTAACCGTAACCCACTTTATATCCTTAGATCCAGTAACTCCAGAGTTGCCTTGTCTGCTGTACAACTCCAGCGCTATGATACTAGCACACTCCTTTGTACGGACCTACAAAAACATTCCTTCAACGTGAAAATTGTCATCAACAGAACAGTAAGACACAACATGTGATTTCAGGTATCAAACAGTAAGATATACCCATATTGACTGTGTTTTCAAACGAGTATCTACAGAATCTACCTTTTGAAATCGACTAACAACGACGACAGCTTCACAAGTACAGACATTCATTTCCGGTGATCAGTTTAATGAACCAGATGCCAACCTACAAACTATGGCAAAGACAGTCACAGACAGACGCATCTTGGCCGCACTCAAAATTAAAGCCACCGAACTTAATTAATTCTTATTTTATACGTGTGTATTCCAGCAATTTTACAGAACAGACTTGCAGATTGTCCAAACTGGATGGAATGTGTTGATCACTATAAGGAAGGAAAGACAATATCATGATATACAGAAGACGTCAATAATCGTATGAGAATGAAGACATGCCAAACATTCCAGCACGGAAACGAACATTGAACACTGTTAATGTAATTCCGTGTGCATAACTTTCACAGGACAGGAACAGTTTTCCTATACGTGTATAAAGGCATCGATAATGTATATTTTATTGTAGATGTATTAACTGTATCACGTCTAATGTCTAATTTTATTATTATAATACTTTGTATTGGTCTAATGTGATATGTACATATGAGCGTAAGTATAGTGGCGAACAGAATAAGGTATAAGGCTGAGAATCAACGCCTGGCAATCCCAATGCGCGAATGTTACCAAACTTGCCTTCGCGTATGCTGGATAGCCCGACGAATGACGCTTAGCAATAGTGATATAGAATTAACATCATAAGATGGTAACAAGCAGGAACATACTAACAGGGTGATGCTAACCAAAGAGATTGATAACAAATCTCCATAACAGTAAACGAGGTGTGCTCACAAAGGGAAACAACTCACGGTCCGACATAAGATGAGGTAAGGGGGACTATGACATACATGAAGTATATTCGAACCATTACCACAACATTGACATAGCGTGCTCATAAAGAATCGAGTAGTGTGCATTAAATAGAGACGAGGGGAACCACGTCTGAATAGAGAGAAAAGTTAAGAATGCTGTAAGAGGAAGTTGTAGCCTTATTCCAGGCGTAAACCAATGGAGATTCCTTAAACCAGCATAGCTACAATAACTATGAGATGAGAATGCACAGACAATCGATTGAGAAATATGAACAGAATGTAATGTCACGGAGTGGTGGTTGAATAATATAACGAGGTATGACAAGTACACCCAACCAGAACATTTGTCAGACCACGACAAAACCTTGAGAGAAACCTCAATACTGAAAAAGAGAGAACAATATTGGAAGTTAATCTCGGAAAAGATTAGAGCAAAAAGGGACGCATACTTATGATCATATAATCCCCTGACAAGGTTAGAAAGATGGACCAAGAGTAACAACAACAGAATGTGTCACATTTCCAAGAGTAAGTGCCACATTGGTTGTGCGGGGGGAGAGTGTCATGGTCTTATATGTGTAAGGAAGAATGTAAGTGCCGGTATGTAAGCGAGAGTCAGTGTAAGCATAGCTGAGGTAAAGGGCAGTAAGAGACACCACGGCTTGGCTAGTGGACGGTCAGGCAAGAAGCCCGTGAACAGAGCCACGTGATGTGGGAAGGTCAACGAGAGGAGAGTCAGAGTGTGTGAGGCAGCGAATAGGGACGGACGTGTGGAGATCTGGAGAGCGATAGAACGATAGAACGATAGAACGATAGTGTTTGTGACGGATAGATGGAGATGAACGTTGTGTATTGATATTCGAGGAATGTACTAACTGTGATATGTGCGGGATGATGTGAAGTTGTGATTGTGAATGATCATGCGGGCGACAGTGTAAAGATCGCCATTGTGAGCTAGCGCGTGGCTGTTGGTGGTGAACGATTGTTTGAGCGTGAAGTGCGATCATGTTGTCAGCCTGTAATATATATTGTAATAAATGATTGTTCAGGAGATAGCTCCTGCCAGTTTCCGATTGCATTCATGTGTTCTTAGTAGATGTGTTGTAGATGTTGTAATTTGCCTGTCCAAGTCCAGCGAGCTAGACAGAGCTACTAATTAGGACTCTGACAAATACCATGTACAGACATAAAAACTAATGAACAAGGCTTATAAGAAACAAATGAAAATCGCAAACTTATTAGGTAATTTAGACGTGGACAGTCAAACTTGTTTGGGCACGTTATGAGAAGAATTACATTGGAATACTTGGTGACAACTGGCAAGATCGAGGGGAGGAGAACAAGAGAAAGACAGAAAAGTAAACAGCTCAGATGATCGATTGAGATGGCGAAACATGACCGCCACACTTACCGGCATGACGCATGATGAATGATGTCACCGGAAACCAGAGCCAGCCGGCATGTCACTAGGTCAGCCGAACATATAAGCCTACATCATATCTAAGAGCTAATATATGGCTTGTCTTCGTCGTCGTTGTCGTCTTCTTCTTCTGCATTTAGAGTCTGCAACGGAGTGCACTGACCCAATCACCTTTCTTGTGTTGAAGGTCTTTTAAAGATATGTGGTTTTGTAAATAAGGGATTGGTGAGGCCGGTAAAGAGCCTATTTAGTGTGTCTTCTTAACTTCACAAATTGAAGCCGTGGTAATTCTGGCCTGGGGGACATAGGTTCCAGTTAACGTCTAGGCAAGGCTGTTTGACCCTTAACCTTTGATCTCAGGTCGATCCTGTTTAGGTGGTTACGGGGAAGTTGCCTGGGAAGTGACATTTATCAAGTCACCAATGGAGAGCCGATTGATCTACACATATGGGACAGGCATAATATACTCGTTTCACATTCTCCCCTTCTCCTCCTCCACCACTTCTTCCTCTGTTTCACCATCACTACTACTACTACTACTCCTGCTGCAGCGTCTTCTACACGGGGTGCAGAATCCAGAAAGGTCTGTTACACCAATACGTTTGTAACATCAATACGTCTGTCACACCATTACGTTTGTAACATCAATACGTCTGTCACACCATTACGTTTGTAACACCAATAGGTCTGTTACACCAATACGTTTGTAACATCAATACGTCTGTCACACCATTACGTTTGTAACATCAATACGTCTGTTACACCAATACGTTTGTAACATCAATACGTCTGTCACACCAATAGGTCTGTTACACCAATACGACTGGAACAAGATATACTGCTGAATCTGCTGCCAAGCAATGCTTTAACTGTCCGACTCTCGGAGCTTCGATCCTAGACCAGTTGCCGATCAGGTCTTACGGCGTGGTGTTCCCTGCCTTGTCATTTAGTTGTTAGGTTGCATTTCCTCTCACCAGGATAAGGCTTGTAGCCTCCCAATTGCGCTCCTCCGCCCCGAAGCCCTAGCACAATGTGGGGCATCTGGTTTGGTGAGCGCCGTGCAACATTTGGAGCTAACAGAAAGCAGGTAGTACCGTCTACATTCATACGATAGTTCAGTAATATTGGACTAAGTCCTGATCTGGTGTACATTATATAATCACACACGTTATCACTGATATCACTAAACAACAACCATAATGTAACAGATATGAAAATATCCGATCTTAACTAATTTTGGTGTGCTGAAAATGAAAATGGCATTAAAATGATTGGCTCTAGTTGTCAAGATATATGCTACTGGTTTATTTAATTACAATCAATTTATTTATATCACGCAGCTGATGCAGTAACTTACAGGTGGTCGTTCTTTTGCTATGACTACACGGGGGATACACCAAGTACTGTTGCTTTCTGTATGAGTGGGATAGACCATTACATCAGAAGACATTTGCCAATCAGGTAGACATTGCAGCCTGGCAGTAAGAACGTTGAGAACCCAGCAATTGTCGACACCAGCAAACTTTTGTTGCCACCCTTGCGCACTAAGCTGGCTCTCATGAAAAAAATGTGTCCAGGATGTGGAGAAAACAGATGAGGCTTTCAAATACCTCATCAGAAAATTCCCAAGGCTGAGTGAAACTAAAATAAGATATGGCGTATTTGTTGGTCGATGACGAGTTTCTGTACGTGTTGCATGGGAAGGAAATAGAAGCATGGCTAACATTTAGGTCAGTGGTGGACAATTTTCTTGTAAACAACAGATCTGTTAATAAAAATGAAATTGTAGAACGTCTCCTTCTGAAGTATAAGATTCTTAACTGCAACATGTCTTTGAAAATTCATTTTCCGGATGATTCTTATATGGATTACTTGACTTTTAATTGTGGAGCTGTCAGTGATGAGCAAGGTGAACGAGTTCACTAAAACATTGCTGCTGTGGAGACAAGGTATCAAGGCAATTGGAGCCCTTCAATGCTTTCTGATTACTGTTAGACTGTGACAAGAAACACCTCATCGATTGACTACAAGATGCAATGAAAAAAAGCTCGAACAGCGGCTGAAAAATGATTGAACGGGTTCAAATGTGCCTTTTTAAACATTATATACAAACTTTAAATAATTTGTTGTTGTTTTTTTCTATCATTTTATGTATTTTATTAATTTATCAATTAATTGACTATGTTACCACAATTGTTATAATGCTAAAGTAGAAAGACTAACTGTTCACCCCAGAGAATTAAACAAGCATACAGTATTTGTATTACTGTAATGTAAATTCATCTTTAAAACACAAGCAGAGCCAATTGGTGAATTTCATTATGATATTTGAAATCAGCAAGTAAAAATCAATCAGAAATCAATCAATCAATCATGTGCCATGCCGGAAAGCGTAGGCGGTCATGACTCGCCATTTCACTCGATCACTAGAGTCGTGGATCAGCTCGGTGTTCCTGTCTCATCCATGCCATGTGGCCAAGCCATCCAGGTATTTTCCTCTCGGTCTTCCTCTTGGTCTGTTCCCCTCGATCTTGCCAGTTGTCACTAAGTTCTCCAATCCATTTCTTCTCATAACATGTCCAAAAATTTTGACTGTCTACGTCTAATTTCTCTAATCAGTTTACGATTTTCATTTGTCTCCTGTAGTACTTGGTCATTGGTTTTTCTATCTGTCCTTGGTATTCTTTGCATTTTCCTCAGAAACCACATTTCTGCAGCCATCAAATGTTTTTCAGCTTGACTGCACACTGTCCAAGTTTCCTATCCATATAAAAGAACAGGCTCTATGTATCCCCTCAACACTCTTTTTCTCGTTTCAATTGACATCATTTTATTGGTCAGAATGTTTATCATCTTGCTAAAGGCTACTTTTTTCTTGTTCTAATTTCTTCAAGGTATCTCCCATAAGATGTTATGACTGTTCCGAGATAATTGTATCGATTCATTTGTTGAAGAATATTCCCATTTACTTGTATATTACATTGAGGTACTTCGTTCTTCCTAGTGACGACCATAACCTTTTTCTTCTTACAATTTAATTCCAACTCCAGCTGCTCACTGTGTACAACAACCGCATCTACTAATTGTTGCAGATCCTGTGCATTGTCTGCAAACAATACTGTATCATCTGCATATCTAATGTTATTGATTTTTCTTCCACCAATGCTGATTCCATTTATATCTTCTACATTTCTGAAAATATTTTCACTATATAGGGAAAAAAGATCTGGAGACATTACACATCCCTGCCTAACACCTCTCTTAATAGGTTGATATTGTCCCACTTCATTATCAATCCTTATGGCAGCTTGTTGTTTCCAATATATGTTTTTTTATAAGTCTAATATCTTTCCCATCAATTTGTAGATCTGCAAACATATCCACCATGTTGACATGTCTAACTCTATAAAAAGCCTTTGTGTAGTCAATAAAGCAAAGATGTATATCCTTGTTTACTTCTATAGCACGTTCAATAACTGTTCGCAGCAAATACACAGCATTTACTGTACCCTTTCCTTCTACAAACCCACATTGTTCTTCTCCTATTTCAGGTTGTATTTTCTTCCTCACTCTTTGCATGATAATTCGTCACAAAATCTTTGTGATGTGATTCATTATACTAATTGTCCTGTGTTGATCACATTTTAAGGTTCCTGATTTCTTTGGGATTACAATAAATACAGAATTACATAATTCAGAAGGTATATCTCCAGTATCATATACTGTGTTCAGCAGTCTGGTGACTTGCTCTAATCCAAATTCTTCTAAAGTTTTAATCATTTCTGTTGTGATGTTATCTGCACCGGGGGCCTTGCCAGCTTTCATATGCTTAAGAACATTTTGAACTTCCATCTTTAAAATTGGCGGCCCTTCATTATTAAATCTAATATCACACTATTCCTCTCTGTTATCATCATAAAGGTGTTTCACATACTCTGTCCATACATGTAGAATCTGATCTTTTTCTAATTATGATTTTGCCATCTTCAGTTTTTAGACACCCTGTTGATGTACTTGTTCTTTTATTAGTAAGTGCCTGAATTCTTTTGTGCACTAATTTGGTATTTTGACTGTTGTGTTGTTTTTCAATTTCTAATCACTTTTCTTCAAGCCATGATTCATTTGCCTTCCTACATAATATTCTGACTTGTCTGTGAATTTCTTCATATTTGGCAGGATTATTTTTGTTCAGTCTTCTTGTTTACATTAGGTGTAAAATTTCTTCAGTCATCCATTTCTTACGACCCACCTTCTTTAATTTTGGAATAGTTGTTTCTGCAGCAAAACTGATTGAATTATTTAACATTTCCCATTGATCATTCACATCCTGGAATATTATCTCTAGATCAGACAGTATATCAAAATTGTTCTGTACTTCTATGTTGAATTTGTTTTGTATTTCCTTGTCATTACTCAATGTACAAAAATCACATTTAGTGTTTCCTGTTATATATTTGACTTTCTTCAGCTTTATCCTCAATGTTCCTGTAAGTAGTCTGTGGTCACTATAACAATCAGCACTGGGAACTGTTTTTGCTACTGTTAGTGCGTTTCTAAATCTTTTGCTAATCAGAATGTAGTCAATATGGTTTCTGATCCTGCTATCAGGACTCCTCCATGTCCATAATCTTCTAGGGTGTTGCTTAAACCAGGTGTTTCCTACAATCATTTCCTTTTCTTTTGCCCACTCTACGAGTCTGTATCCTCTTTCATTTCTCTCTCCTAAACCATAGTTTCCTACTGAGTATCTATCACCTTGATTTCCTACTTTTGCATTGAAGTCTCCTATTATGATGTTTATTTCTAAATTTTTACATTTATTTAAGGCAAACTCTATGTCATTATAAAATTCTTCTACACTATCTTCACTGGATTCTCCTGTTGGGGCATATTGTCAGGGTCTTAAACTTGGCTCGCTTGCCTAACAAGTGTGAGACAGTACAACTACAACGTGATTTGACGTAAGACTCAACGACACATCGTTCGATGGATTTATTAACATATCAAATACAGAACGATGATCACAAATATATATAATGGATACTTTACAACTTACATCCACAATACAGTTCACAAGTCTGACTCGCAAGATGTCCAGACACTCGCCTTTCAATACCGAAACCATACAACGCCTTTCTCTCCATCACACGTCCGTCATGTTCCGTGTCCCCAGAGCTGTCTGGACTTGGTTCGCAACTTGCCTCCCGCCTGACGTGGCGTCACGTGGCAGGCGTGCGTCTTGCGTTGGCGGCCTGACCGCTGGTCAGCCAGCGATCTCGCAGGCCGGTAACTCCTATTCGCCTGGCGTCGTAACTAAGTTGTTGTATCCCTTACTGGGAGCTAAGTCGCCTGGCGGTCGTAACGATGGCACTGCATCGCTGTCCCCTGTTGGACTCTGACACGCTCCCCCGGTAAAATCCATGAAAGATGTCGTCTTTCATGTATAATGTCTGTACCTGTTGGGTTAATAGTATACCCTTGTCAGAGTCTACCTTTCTATTGTTATACACAACGTTATCAAAAATACACATATGCCATAGAAATATATAAGAACTGGGAGTTGGGTACAACGACATGTGGTGTTTCATGTTTAACACATATCAGGGTTCACCCTCTCGATGGCTGGTTACCTCAATTGTATTATCACCCAGTCAGATCAGTAGTTCCAGCTTCACGCATCTACCTCGCAGCAATTTGAAAAAAATAATAATATGGTTCTTGAAACAAAAACCATCTAGCCAGACTGAAATACGGCTTTATATAAGTCGTATAAAACACTCCAACCCTGTCCCTACTTGGCCAGGAGTTCTTGTGTTGGTATACAATGTTGGCAACACTCTGCCATGCCCAGTAGATGCCTGCCTGTGGTGTCAACACTTTAACAACAACATGTTATATTACACACAACACATTAGCATATACATTTCAAATTATGGCCCTTTGTGTGAAAATGTAATAACAATAAATGAAAGGGAAATAATTTTAACATTAGTGAAACACAATAATTTACAATAACTATTTAATTTCTTAGTGTCATTGCTTGACGTTTCTTCATATTAACGAGAAAAAGTCGGTAATATGAATACGTTAATCAAGATATGATTCTAAGATTACATTAGAGAAATAAATAAACACACAATTCGTGTATTCAATTTTATAGAATCCTAAACATTTTAGAATCGTCAAAACTTTTTAACCTTTTATATGTTGTCTGCTATTTTTGTTCTAAATTTCTAATTAATCCGGAAGTACACACGAACACTAAAATCAGCTGATGGTAAAGCTTGCAGAACACACCTGTTCCGGTTTGATGTAGTTTAAGGAAGGTACAATGTTCTCAAAGTTCGTGTTGGATGTTGCTACACAATCTTCTGGATTACGATCGAATGTTCATGTGTTAGATGTTTCAGTCGAACATTAAAGATTTCGGTTCACTGCAGAGGTGTAGAAAAGTCGTCACTGTTCAGTTTTTACTTTCACACTCGTAATTAAAATATTCCTGGAAGATTCCACACGAAGTTGTCACTGTCACGTTGGATAATTCGCTTCAGGTAAGTGCGAATGTGACACTGTTCTTGTACGTAATATATACAGTTAATAAAGTTCGCTTTCTACCACATACTGCACATTTATACACGACAATCACTACATGAACTAGTAAAATAAGAACACTATATATAATGGGAATAATCCCTATCACAATATTGTAGACATTACACAGCTTTTTGTGAATGAAAAACCACTATTCACTGCTAAATGGCAGTGTCGGTCTGAGTGTATTTCTACATACTGCACTCAGACATTGGTGCTCACTGGGTCGGTCGGACAACGTGACAAAAGATCGGCAATTGAATTGGTTCTGCCTGGGATATGTCGAACCTCAAAGCTATAATCTTGAAGTTTCAAAGACCAACGCGCTATCATGTGGTTCGAAGGCACACCTGAATTCGTCCATCGTAAAGGGCTGCTGTCCGATTCTACGATGAAATGGCGTCCTAGAAGAAATCTAGACAATTTTGTAATACCTACTACTAAAGCTAGGGCTTCCAATTGAGGAATGGACCATGCCCGCTCTCGGGCCTTCAGCTTCCTGGATACAAAATAAACGGGGTGGAGGATGTTGTTATACTCCTGCAATAGGACTGCTCCAATCGCCACGGAGCTAGCATCTGTGCGTAATCTGAAAGGTAAACGGATATTGGGCAATTTAAGGATAAGATTGCGTTCATTCTTATCAGAAAAACATGATAGAACTTTATGAAATGCAATTTGTAGGCATTGATCGTGTACAATTTTCTCTGGTTTATCTTTTGTTAGTAGATTAGTAAACACCTCGGTCAGTTCAGAAAAATCAGGAATAAACTGCCGGTAGTAATTTATTAAGCCCAACAAACTTCTGACTTGTTTTTTTGTAGTCGGAAGTGAGAGTTTTAGTATCTTGGACACAATTTTATCGTCTGTCGTGACAAAGCCATTGGATATTTTGTAACCCAAGAATGATATTTCCTGGTAGGCTATGTCTACTTTTGCAGGCTTCACTGTCAGTCCATGCTGTCTGATCCGTTCAAATGTCTGGTCTAAAGTTTTAATGTGCTCAGTCATTGTCTCTGTGTGAATACATATGTCGTCGATATAGCAGATTATGTTAGGAATGTCTACTAGAAGTAGTCGCGTCATACGTACAAATGTGGCTGGGGCGTTAACAAGCCCAAATGGAAGTTTGCACCATTCGTACAGTCCCCAAGGTGTGGCAAATGCTGTCAGATGTCTGCTCTGTTCGTCTACAGCAATCTGCCAATAACCTTTCGTCATGTCTACCGTCGTAAAGAACCTAGCGTCTGTCAGTTCTGTCAAAAGATCGTCAGTGTTTGCCATTGGCTCAAGATCTAGAACAGTTATTTTATTCAGTTTTTGGTAGTCGATGCACAGTCTTATTGTATTGTCCTTTTTGCGTACTATGACCATGGGAGATGAGTAGTCTGATTGGGATCGTCTTATGATGTTATTTTTCTCTAAGTTGATGATTTCTTGATGTAAATGCTCTTTGTAATGTAATGGGATGGTGTATGGTCTGCATCTAATGGGTGTGTTTGATGTGAGTGTGATGTGATGCTGTACTAATTCTGTTTGTCCTGGGTTGTTGGAAAAGATGGTGTTATACTGTTGTATAAGTTGTTTGCACCTGTCTGTCTCTGCTTGAGTTAAATTTGGGTTGATTTTGATCTCCTTCAAGCAGTCTGTCGTGTCTAATGCAGGTGTTGGAATTTCGTCACTAGCATCGTCATCTTCGTGATCTATTATCACTGTACAAGCTGTCGTATCGTCCTGTTCGTTGTCTCTGTTGTGGTATGGTCTTAGCATATTTATGTGAAATATTTTGTGTTTGTCTTTTATAAGGATTTCGTAGTCTACAAGTGAAATCTGTCTCGTCACTTTAAAAGGTCCCTGCCAAGAATCAGTCAGTAGATGTCTGTCACTAGGTAGTAGCAGAAGAATGTCCTGTCCAAGTGTCAATGTTATCGTCCTGTTACCTTTGTCAGCATACTGTCTATAAGTAGCACCAGATAGTTTTAGTGCATTCTTTGCAATAACACAAGATTTGATGATTCTTTCACGCAATGATGTAACATATAAGTATGATGATATGGGTTTAAGTACTGGTGTAGAGTCAGTTAACATTTGGTGGTAAATGGTCAATGGGCCACGTGGTTTGGCACCATAGATAAGTTCAAAAGGAGAGAAACCGGTACTAGCATGAGGTACCTCGCGATAAGCAAAAAGAATAGCTGGTAGATATACATCCCAGTTGTTGGGGTGTTCTTGCGTTACTTTTGCAAGCATGTGCTTAAGATCCCCGTTAAACTTTTCTATTACTCCGCTACTGTGAGGATGGTAGGGTGAATTGAAACACTGCTTCACTCCCAACATTTTGGTGAAAGCTTGGGTGGATGCGGCAATAAACTGAGTGCCCCTATCAGATTGGATAGTATCTGGAAAACCTATCCTAGAAAAAATATGGAAGAACACTTCCATTATGTCATTGGCAGTTATGTTCTTTAACGGAATAGCGACTACATTGATCAATGACAGTTAGAATAAATTTATTTCCTCTAGTTGTTGTATGACTAAGAGGGCCCACTATGTCAACCGATAGCTTTTCAAAAGGTCGACTGGCTAAGTCGGTAACTTGTAACTTTGCCTGTGGGTGTTTACCTTTTTTAACCAGTTTCTGGCAGGTGTCACAACTTCTGCAATATTCTTTAATGTCATTGCAAAATTTTGGCCAGTGAAACTGTGTCAATAACCTTGATCTGGTCTTAACGTATGCCATATGTCCTGCAAGAGGTATATCGTGTGCAAGATGTAAGGCTTGCTTGCGATAACTAGTTGGCAAAACAGTTTGCTCTGTGGTATTGTCACCTCTGGTGTAATACCTGGTGAGTATATCATTTTTCATAGCAAAATGCCATTTTGCATTCTTGGTTACTTTTGGCTTTCGGCCGATCAGGTCAAAGTATTTTGACAATGAAGGATCAGCTTTTTGGGCTGCTACAAATGCTTCCTTCACGGTGTTAGTAGGTAGTGAAACTGGGCTGAGCAATTGTATCGCCTCAGTTTGATTTATTTCATCTTGCACTCTAGCAGTAGCTCTCGTTACTGCGTTCACACACTCAATGATGTCAGATGATGATGGAATAACAGTTTCAATGATGTCATGAGAACTTAGTGCTACATTAGCTACTTTACAATCAATAGGTGGTGTGACATTTTCAATGATGACATTTGATGGTGATGTTATGGTATCATCAATACATACAGATGTTATGTCATGAGGTTTATCATTTACCTCAGGTAAATTACCAATAATTATATCACAAACTGGACTGGTTAGTGCAGCGCACTTTACTTTCCCAGTGAGGAAAGGTGTTTCAATATAAGCCCATGCTAATGGGTATTTCTCAATATTGCCTGAGAATGTTCTACATGTTACGTGCCTGCCTGTATAGTCTGTAGGCATTATGAACGTTTTCTTCAGGCCAATGAGTGAACTGCCCGTGTCGCGAAGGACTGTAGCAGATTTGCCATTTACATATCCGTGATGGATGTTTATTCTGCCTTTTGAGTCTACTACCAAATTAGCTTCTTCATTGGCAATAGGGATGGCATGACCGCATGTTAAAATACCATCTTCATAGAAGGTGTTACAAACAGAGCATTTGTTTGCGCTGAATATGTCAAAAGCCTGTGCTGAGTTCACAGGATGTTTCTCTGGCTCTTCTTCATCAGAAGACGAACTATCAAACAAGGCGGCATTTGCTTTGTTGGTCATATGCCTGCCCTTAAAATCTTTCCGATGGTGTCCCCACGCCTTGCAGAGGAAACATTTTCGCGAGTTTTTGAAGGATTTACGTTCCTTGTCCTGTCTGTTTACCATGTTTAATAAGTAAGTATGGTACCCTGGGTTCTGATCGCACATTTCACCCTGATGATGTGAATATTTACAATAGATGCAATGATTAAATTTTTCAGAGGTAGGCTTATGAGGTTTCTGCCTACTATAGGGTTGTTTGTCATAGTTAGCCGCTGTTACAAAGTTAATGTTAGTATCTTCAGTAGCAAAGCAATGTTTGTTAGCTGTGTAGTAAGCCGAACCACGTCTTTCAATCTCATCCACACTAGAGCATTTATTCTCTAACAAAAATTTAGCAAAGGCTGAAGGAATAGATGATACAATTTTGTCTCTAATGATTAGATCTTCTGTAACCCATTGAAGAGAGAATACAAGTTTGCAGGGCACGCGCCTACCTCAAAATTAACGCAAACACACAACATCCACTGCATAGCGAAATTAGGAAGGTGAAGGGCAGCAGGTTAAAAAGAGGACGGTCGTGGATGGGTCAAGCCGAAGACATTCTTCAACAGGTGTGTTCACTTGAGGACTTAGAACCTGGCGAGGAGTGGGTGCAAGTGCCAACAGACTTCTGCACATCCTTTTCAGTTTGCATCCAACTAGATAGAAAATGCAGACAAGAAAATCCGGCTGCTGTTGAGGCTGAAGTACAAGCGTTGATTTTCGAGAATTCGCTAGACGGTGACGCGGTCATCTACACAGATGGGTCGGTCGTCCGACATGTGAGAAGCTCATGGGCCTTTACAGCTCGGGCCGGAGGGAGAATTGTGAAGGAGGACTCTGGTGCTTTCACTGAAACCACAAGTAGCCTGACCATGGAAGTCATGGCAGTAAGTAAAGCAATAACATGGCTCGAGACACAGACATTCACTAGGGCTTGTTTCCTTAGTGACTCAATGAACATGATCAAGAGGATAGAGGAGGGGTCGATCCGAAGAGAGTGGTTGCTGCCTCTGAAGCGGTCTCGGCTGGCAAAGATTAGTTTCATCTTCGTGCCAGGTCATGCGGGAGTACAAGGAAATGAGCGGGCTGACAAGCTCGCAGGTGAGGCTACTGTGGAGGGCGGACGCGCCATGGACCAGGCTGACATTCTGAATGCTCTACGAGAAGTGAGACTTTTGCGAGAACCAAGTGATGACTGTGAATCTACAACAATGACCAGACTGCGGGAGCAGCAAATTAAAAGAGGGGTGGCCAAACAAGAACACTACGCAGGAAGCCAAAGAAGATTGATAAACCAACACAGAACTGGCGTCGTTAGCCGCTACACGCTGCGGGATTTGCTGAGGAGGGGATCCGAGCACTTATGGACTGAATGGTTCGATGTGCAACGAGGATGATCTGTCGACTAACTAACTAACTAACTAACTAACTAGATCTTCTAATCTCTGATAATTTCTGTCAATTTTAGCTGCTGACGTCCATTTGGTGAAAATATCTCGGACTAAGCAGAGGTAATCAGAGAACGTCTGAGTCGGTTTTGGGCTCAATTTACTGAATTGTTCTCTGTAACCCGCCTCATCTAACATAAAATGTGCCATAATCTTAGATTTCAGATAATGGTAATCTTTTCTGAGGTCTTTGGGGATGGTTTCAATAACTTTAAGAGGTTCCCCTGACAAACTCCTCATGTACACAATATTCCATTCAGACAGTGGAACTTGATAATGTTCCATTAAAGTTTCAAAATTTTGGGTAAAGGCTGCAATGCAGTCACCCGAGGTATAATTACGTACAATACCTTGATATTTCTTATACTGGTTTTCTTTCTCCAGTCTTTCAGATTTCTTATGTTCTTTGTTAATCGCAGTCTCAGTGTCAAGTTGTTTTATCTTCAACTGTAACTCCAGTTCTTCTCTCTTACTCTGAGCTGCTATTTCTGCCCTTTTCAGCTCACTATCTATCTCAGCTTGCTTTGTCTTTGCAGTCAGTTCTAATTCGGCTTGCTTTGTCTTTTCAGACAATTCTGCTTGCTTGGCAGCCCTTTCAGCTTCTGCATGTTTTAAAGCTGTTTCTGCCTCTCCTTGTTTGGCAGCCATCTCTGCCTGCTTTAATGCTCTTTCAGCTGCTCTTTCTTCACGCTCAGCCGCTTTTTCCTGTACTAGTAGGTATTCAGAGTATTTCTGCTCACTCCACTGTGTTAATTCATCACCATGTAACTGTAATTTTATCCCCATATCAATGAAATCAAATAATGAAGACATGATGGACAATGTCAATGAAATACCAGCCACACAAAATATGTTATAAGTGGTTAGTAAAGAACAATTTACAATCGATTTCTATTGACGATGCGTGCCTAAAATTGCATAGGTAAAGTATGTGAAAAGAAAAAATATACTCAAGTGCCCTGGATGCGGTGAAGAATGGTTGGAAATCGGGCTAGGAACTGTAGGGTCGTTACTTCAAAACCACGAATGACCTCTACGGCAAGGTTTCGGATGGTACGGAAAAACCTGCTTTGTTTTTGGAGAGAAATAAATTAATGTCTATTCGTTGGTGTGTGCCTGCTTGTCACTAAGTATTGATTAGGTTTGTATGGCGTTGAGTGTAATTGTAGGTCGTAAGTTTGTCTGTCAACAACTTTTTTTTTCAAAATAAGTTACTTTCTTTCCAAACACTTTTCGCGTTCCACAACTCAATGCACAAAGACAATCTACACTTATGTTAACACTTTACAACATTGATGATACATCACTTACATCAAGATAACATTCAGTAAGGACATAGACATCAAGTTTACAAGATGGCGACAAGGTCAAAATGGCGACAAGATCACAATGTCGACAAGGTCAAAACGGTGACAAATTTCACAAATCACAAATGTTTGACACGGTTACACAATCCAACAATATGTATGCATTGTACGTTTACAAATAGTCTTACACATGTTTAAACAATGTAGTTAATAATGAAAATGAGCCTTCCACGATCACATTTACATGTACTATAAAGTTTGACAAAAATTTCACGTTTACAAACTCTAGTTTTAAATCGTTAGTCAACAAAACACGTTCATATCAAAGCCGGACGAATGCCACCACGTTCAACAAGGACGAGCTACCCACGTTCACACATGTCAGGGTCTTAAACTTGGCTCGCTTACCTAACAAGTGTGAGACAGTACAAATACAACGTGATTTGACGTAAGACTCAACGACACATCGTTCGATGGATTTATTAACATATCAAATACAGAACGATGATCACAAATATATATAATGGATACTTTACAACTTACATCCACAATACAGTTCACAAGTCTGACTCGCAAGATGTCCAGACACTCGCCTTTCAATACAGAAACCATACAACGCCTTTCTCTCAATCACACGTCCGTCATGTTCCGTGTCCCCAGAGCTGTCTGGACTTGGTTCGCAACTTGCCTCCCGCCTGACGTGGCGTCACGTGGCAGGCGTGCGTCTTGCGTTGGCGGCCTGACCGCTGGTCAGCCAGCGATCTCGCAGGCCGGTAACTCCTATTCGCCTGGCGTCGTAACTAAGTTGTTGTATCCCTTACTTGGAGCTAAGTCGCCTGGCGGTCGTAACGATGTCACTGCATCGCTGTCCCCTGTTGGACTCTGACACATATACTTGAATAATATTTATGTTAAAAGGTCTGCCACTTAATTTAACTAGTAGAACTATGTCCGACACGGCCCAATATCCTTGAACAGACGTTGATGTTTTCCGGTCCAAAATTATTGCCTCTCCCTTGTGTCGATCTTCAACTCCAGAATAAATAATCTTATAATCTTCATCTATCTTAATGCCTGCTCCTGTCCCTCTCGTTTCGCACATCCCTAATATATTAATTTTTTTCTATTTGTATTTCTTGTTTTATGTTCTCTAATTTTCCGTCGTTGTTTAACGTCCTAACGTTCCATGTTGCTAATTTTAATGTCTCTGTACTTGTCTTGCGATGATCAGTCTTTAAGCGAATCATAATATACTAGGCACTTTCAAAAAGGTAGTTTGCCGTTGCTTTCCTCTATGGCAGTGACCATACTGGCCGGATGACCGCAACCATTGTCTCTCGAAAGAGATCCTCTGCTTGCCGTCTCGAAACTCGAGACCATAACCAACAAATATCTGTCGGCTGCCCTCAAAATTTCATCAACCACCTGCTTTCCGTGGCTTCTTTTGAACACTTCCAATAAATGAACACGAAATAACATCACATAATCCACAGGAAAAACACTATCCACACGAATTCCACAGGAAATCCACAGAAAAATACTGAACAGCGTCTCCCCGAAGAAAGCGAGTCATCTTGTCGCCATTGTACCGGAAGTAATCAGAAATGGTGTATTCAAATTCTGATACAAAACAATTTTGGAAATGTTACTAGTGTAATGTAACTTACATAAGAGATAGTTGGGCCATTCTGTCGATGTACAGTGAGTTGAGACACGAAGTTCTCTGACAGACAAAAAAATACAATCTTGTCTCCTCTGTTTATGCTGGTACTGCTAGATATACTATATATCCAAAACTGCGACACAGTTGCTGGATCTGAGGGTATCAAAATCATGATAGTATCAACACAAGCATAACTGCCTTTATCATCAAGACCATCATTGTTTTCACATTATTAGCAACCTTACACTGTTCCTCCTCCTCCGTGTCTTCTTTCTCCACTTCCACTTCCTCCTCCTCTTCCTCCTATCTACTTCATCCTTCTTCTTCGTCTTCTTCCAATCCTTCTTCTTCTTTTGTATAAATACACACAGAGATACACGTCTCAAAACACTATTGCGACAGCTCTACTGTCATTTTCCTGTGAAAATTCTTGTACTTGCAACTCTCCCAGTTCATAACACCAGTCTACGTTCCCTGCTCAACATAACACCAGTCTACGTTCCCTACTCAACATAACACCAGTCTACGTTCCCTGCTCAACATAACACCAGTCTACGTTCCCAACATTGTGATGACCTCTCTTTTTGTTATGTTTGTTCGCTCGCTCGTGTTGAACTCGAGCGTACTCCATACACGTGCTGGTGTTACCAATAGTTACTGCTGCTAGCGAGTGTTGAACTCGAGCGTACTCCACACACGTGCTGGTGTTACCAATAGTTACTGCTGCTAGCGAGTGTTGAACTCGAGCGTACTCCACACACGTGCTGGTGTTACCAATAGTTACTGCTGCTAGCGAGTGTTGAACTCGAGCGTACTCCACACACGTGCTGGTGTTACCAATAGTTACTGCTGCTAGCGAGTGTTGAACTCGAGCATACTCCACACACGTGCTGGTGTTACCAATAGTTACTGATTCTGGCGAGTGTTGAACTCGAGCGTACTCCATACACGTGCTGGTGTTACCAATAGTTACTGCTGCTGGCGAGTGTTGAACTCGAGCGTACTCCATACACGTGCTGGTGTTACCAATAGTTACTGCTGCTGGCGAGTGTTGAACTCGAGCGTACTCCATACACGTGCTGGTGTTACCAATAGTTACTGCTGCTGGCGAGTGTTGAACTCGAGCGTACTCCATACACGTGCTAGGTGTTACCAATAGTTACTGCTGCTAGGCGAGTGTTGAACTCGAGCGTACTCCATACACGTGCTGGTGTTACCAATAGTTACTGCTGCTAGCGAGTGTTGAACTCGAGCGTACTCCATACACGTGCTGGTGTTACCAATAGTTACTGCTGCTAGCGAGTGTTGAACTCGAGCGTACTCCATACACGTGCTGGTGTTACCAATAGTTACTGCTGCTAGCGAGTGTTGAACTCGAGCGTACTCCATACACGTGCTGGTGTTACCAATAGTTACTGCTGCTAGCTCGTGTTTAACTCGAGCGTACTCCATACACGTGCTGGTGTTACCAATAGTTACTGCTGCTAGCGAGTGTTGAACTCGAGCGTACTCCATACACGTGCTGGTGTTACCAATAGTTACTGCTGCTAGCGAGTGTTGACCTCGAGCGTACTCCATACACGTGCTAGTATTACCAATAGTTACTGCTGCTAGCGAGTGTTGAACTCGAGCGTACTCCATACACGTGCTGGTGTTACCAATAGTTACTGCTGCTAGCGAGTGTTGAACTCGAGCGTACTCCATACACGTGCTGGTGTTACCTAATAGTTACTGCTGCTAGCGAGTGTTGAACTCGAGCGTACTCCATACACGTGCTGGTGTTACCAATAGTTACTGCTGCTAGCGAGTGTTGAACTCGAGCGTACTCCTACACGTGCTGGTGTTACCAATAGTTACTGCTGCTAGCGAGTGTTGAACTCGAGCGTACTCCATACACGTGCTGGTGTTACCAATAGTTACTGCTGCTAGCGAGTGTTGAACTCGAGCGTACTCCATACACGTGCTGGTGTTACCAATAGTTACTGCTGCTAGCGAGTGTTGAACTCGAGCGTACTCCATACACGTGCTGGTGTTACCAATAGTTACTGCTGCTAGCGAGTGTTGAACTCGAGCGTACTCCATACACGTGCTGGTGTTACCAATAGTTACTGCTGCTAGCGAGTGTTGAACTCGAGCGTACTCCATACACGTGCTGGTGTTACCAATAGTTACTGCTGCTAGCGAGTGTTGAACTCGAGCGTACTCCATACACGTGCTGGTGTTACCAATAGTTACTACTGCTAGCGAGTGTTGAACTCGAGCGTACTCCACACACGTGCTGGTGTTACCAATAGTTACTGCTGCTAGCGAGTGTTGAACTCGAGCGTACTCCACACACGTGCTGGTGTTACCAATAGTTACTACTGCTAGCGAGTGTTGAACTCGAGCGTACTCCACACACGTGCTGGTGTTACCAATAGTTACTACTGCTAGCGAGTGTTGAACTCGAGCGTACTCCACACACATGCTGGTGTTACCAATAGTTACTGCTGCTAGCGAGTGTTGAACTCGAGCGTACTCCACACACGTGCTGGTGTTACCAATAGTTACTACTGCTAGCGAGTGTTGAACTCGAGCGTACTCCACACACATGCTGGTGTTACCAATAGTTACTGCTGCTAGCGAGTGTTGAACTCGAGCGTACTCCACACACGTGCTGGTGTCTAAACCGCTACGA
>JACEFZ010013504.1:0-5000 GCA_014155875.1 Cepaea nemoralis
CCCCCTGTCATGGTCTTACTCTTATCTAAATAATGGTTCGGGTTCATACAGGCAACAATACACTATTCGCTAGGATATAGAACATTTATTGTGTAAAGTGTACAGTTGGCGCAGTGGGTAACAGACCCGCGCTCTCTTATATTACATATCACAGATAGTTAAACATCCAACATATAGTTGTCATACAACAATCTAGCACACTATCTAGCCTAAGTATATCTATGAATATCTATGAGTCCCTCTCAGGCAGGCCTTGTTGTCTCTCTCCAGTCCGTTTGTCCTCTGACCGTCCCCGCGTGTCCTAACTCGACACGGGCGGTAACTCTGTCCGAGGTTCCTCGTGGACCCCCGCATTAGGCGGGCCACATCAGTGTCCACGGAATCATGGACTTAGTGACCATCTCTTTCGAGAAGGTTCTAGATTACTCGGGTCCTGCTCGACTCAATGGTTTCCCTTGGGCTGGAGTTGCAGCCCTTTATTATAGGTGAACGTGAGGCGGTGACAATCATTAGCACCATCATCGTCTGATCGTAGAATACGACATAGTAAAGCACTGTGGATTAACGCAAGTGGCGCCCATTTGTGGGCATGGATTATTTTGGTCTTATTTGTCGTAAACTGAAAGCTACTTAATCTGTCCTGTTTTTTAAAAAAAAAATGTCTAAAAGCAGTTAAAATAAAAAATCACACTTAAACATCTGTTACAGAGTTCTGTTGCTAACAAAATCATCGTCATTTGGCACTTTGTAGAGCATCGTACTCATCATGACTCGGGGACAAGATCCACGTTAAATATTCTAAGGTGGTTGTTGTTGTTGTTGTTGTTGTTGTTGTTGTTGTGTTGTTGTTGTTGTTGTTGTTGTTGTTGTTGTTGTTGTTGTTGTTGTTGTTGTTGTTGTTGTTGTTGTTGTCTTCAAATTATGTCCTTAGGCGACATGTGGAGGAGTAATTGAAGTTCCAGCGTCTGTTTTCCTTAAATTTCCTCCACATTTTCGTCAACAGTATTGTCCACTATTGTTTCTTTCTAAGTTTGCTCGCTTTTTAATTGAACTCTAGTGTCGTCCATACATTTGCTATTACGTCTAGTGTACTGGACTGATTTTGCGTGTGGATGAGCTTTCCCTATTACCAGTGTCCCTCGATGTCAGGCCAGTCCACGCCGATTTCACAGGTACTTATAATTTAAGTCCTCAAGTCAAGGACGAGAAGTCCACATTTTAGTAACACTGACTGGTGTAAGGGTTGAACCCGCTACCTCGACACAGCACATCGGCTGTTTTTAACCGAGCGCTTTTATCCATTCAGCCATGCTGACCTCCGTCCACATCTTTTAATGTCTTTTTCCTCCCAGAAATCTCCTAGAGATATGAAAGTTCCTGTTGCATGTTGTATTCTTATTTGACTATCTCTATCTGCTAACTCATTTGCGTCTACATTGGTATCTATATGCGTGTGTTATTCAACTGATTGAAATGATGTTACACCAAGGAGAATCGGGTTATCATTTGCTTTATTTATTCTCATTATCTGTCTCTGTCCCATGTGAATTTCAAGGTCTAATTTGAATTCATGTCTGTGACAGGAGGGCAATATTGTCAGCCAAGTCCAGAACACGCCTGGACAGTAGTTACAAGACCACACATTTCTGTTTTCTCCAGTCTCTACTTTGAATTGTTCAAATTTTTTAGACAAAACTTCTAGATACTAATTTTCCTCCAGCAGCCTAAACACCAATGTTCAGAATAAGCGTCTCTTGTTATTTACACGGCGGGGAAAATATAGAAAACCCGGACAATCTGTCCACATATAAGAGCCTGCAATTCTTCAAAATCTAAATAAATAAATGAGAGAGCGGAATAATAACAGGGACGATATGTGCATAATCTAGACAGCCCCGACAGTGCAGGGATCGTGTGTGCTCCAGGATGTCCTTTACGTTAGCCCCGCCAGTCTATGCATAGGTCAAGATTACGGTTTGTAGTGCTATGTCTTTGGCTATATTTAGCAGTGTGGTACTTCTGTATGGATGATGGTCCGTGGTCCACATTTGCTGTTAAGGATATGAGGTCGTTTGAACTTAAATCAAATGTGCCGTCCCAACTGTATTGATTTTGTTTAGTATGACTTTAATCAGATCTATTTCTGTGATTCTTGGTCTTTATAACCAGGCGTCCTTGGCTTTAGGCACAGCGCGGGAGCTGAATGGACTTCATTCTCACACGTTATTCGAACCACCACTATTTATTGTCTGTATCAGTTCTATGTAGATAGTGGTGTCTGTAATATTTATGATATCACAATTCAAATTCTGTCGCTTCTAGTTAAGCCAGTTGCTTTTCATGCGCATTTCATTTCACATATAATGCACTTCCGCCTCTTGCGATTTAGGCCAGGGTTGTATGACTGGCATTTTTTTTAGCACTAAATTCCGGAAAATGGCTTTTTGGCACTTTGGTTGGCGTCTTAGAATTGATTTGACCTTTAGATGTTCCCTGTGTTCTGTTTTCCATTCTTTAAAATTATTAGTATTCCAGTTGTAATAAATCCAACGTCAGAACACGTGTGGTAAAACTATAATTCACAGTAAGATTTCGATTGGCTAGAGGTACATTTCAAGATCTGTCAATACTGAGACCTCTCGTATAGCTAACCAAGTGAAACGTTTTTCGATGTGCATTGTACACACGTTGCAGGCAGGAAATATGGATAGGAAAGGGAAAATCAATACAGAAACATGCTGGTTGTTAATTAAAAGGAAGAGAAATCAGTAAAGATGATGGACTTCCTACAAACAGAGAGCAGTTTATGATAAATATTCTTAAACACTGAACCAGGCAAAAACTGGCAACCTTTGGCCTTACTTGTCTATTAAGCGCAAGTCAGGGAAGTGTGCAGTATTGACTTTTCAGAAGTACAGTTTTATACAGTTTATTCTGTGATCGAAGCGAAGAGACCAGGAGGAAGACCGAGAAGTAAATATCTGGATGGCTTGGCCACGTGGCATGGTCGAGCCAGGAACACGGAGCTAATCCACGTCTCTGGTGATTGAGTGAGATGGCAAAGTATGACCGCCACGCTTATCGGCATGGCACATGATGGATGGATGGATTCTGCGTCATCATCATCATCATCATCCTGTACATGTCGCAATCGTATCTCAGTTTAAAATAATAATAATAATAATAATAATAATAATAATAATAATAATAATAATAATAATAATTCGGCAGTAAATTACTAAAGCTCTTCTCTTATGGGAATGTCCCGAATGCTGTGATGTCGGTTCCTAAATCAATCAATCAATCAATCAATCAATCAGCTCTTCTCGACCCATTAAGACATTTCGGGCGTAGATTGTATGAGCCATATTTTGGTGACCGAACACGTCACACACTATCTACACGGTCAGTGAAACATCTGAGAGGGATATTTTCTCACTGACCTTGGCCCGAGGTCCACCAGTCTAAACTGGGTGGGCGGAAATTTTCGACCAAGAGATGGCGGTCGGAATCGTATTGAACACAATCTATCGAATGCTTATTGGTCTTTAAAATACGGGGTCTAGCACCATATACTATATACCCAGTACACTCATGGCGTAAAATGTATTTTTTAAATCTTTTCTGAACAAACACACATACACACCTACTTGCCTTCCTACCTACACATCCTTCAGTCTATCCTCTCCCCAAATCCACCCACACACACACACACACACACACACATAATATATATATCTATATATAATATATATATATATATATATATATATATATATATATATATATATATATATATATATATATATAAGGATGTGTGTGGGTGGGTGTGTGTGTATGTCCTTTATGCGTTCGCGAATGGCCCATCCGATTGAGATGAAATTTTCTACACGTCTTCCTTTCATTCCAGCGCAGCCAACTGTGATATTTTTTTAGTGTGAAATCGGCTACTTACTTAATATTATTTAATTTTTCATTTTACATTGTAATTTATATACAGCGAGGGGACTTAACTCTAGAAACGTTATTTCAAGGGGCATAACTTTTAATAACATTGCTGTATAACCTATAGTCATATTGTTGCATCGTTTTCAAAGATTTATAACTCTTTGTCTGTAGTTATGTACCGGCATATGAGTTATAATAAATAATGATACAATCTTTAAGCCATTTTCAAAGTTTTCATAAAAATAATGCATAATGCATAACATTGTAACTCATCTTTTTATGCTTACGAAGTTATTACAGTCATGCAGGTGATTAGAAGCGGTTTTCATTAGAAATAATGGATGTTGTGTGGAAGGACATTCTTTTAAGTTACTTTATTTTGTTGTATGAATTTAATGAGACGCTCCCCGCCAGGAGCTGGGCGAAGCCACGCCGGGTCAGATAGATAGACAGGCAGACAGACAGACAGATAGTCAGGAACGGGAGCTTATATGACTACTTATATGAATTAAATTAGATGCTCCCCACCAGGGACTGGGTGAAGCTGGGCCGGCTCAGACAGACAGACAGTCAGATAGACAGACAGACAGACAGTTAACTACAGGCATATGCGTTATAATCCTCCTCCCCTCCTCCTCCTCCTTCTACTCTCTTCCTCCTCCCCTCCCCCTCCTCCCTCTCCCTCCTCCTCCATCCTCTTCCTCCTCCTCCCTCCTCCTCCTATTCCTCTTCCTCCTTCCTCCTACCTCCCCCTCCTCCTCGCTCTCCTCCTCCTCTCCTCCTCCCTTCTCCCCCTCCTCCGTTCTCCCCCTCCTCCTCCTCCTAACCTCTCCTCCTCCCTCCTCCTCTCTCTTCCTCCCTCCTCCTCCTCCCTCCACCTCCTCCTCACTCTTCCTCATCCTCCCTCCTCCTCCTCCTCCCCTCCCTCCTCCTTTTTCCCTCTTCCTCCTCCCTCCTCCTTTTCCCTCTTCCTCCTCCCTCCTCCTCCCTCCTCCTTCTCCATCCGCCTCATCGCTCCTCCTCCCCTCCTCCTCCTCCCTCCTCCTCCTCCT
>JACEFZ010013504.1:7500-24087 GCA_014155875.1 Cepaea nemoralis
GAGCATCTAATTTAATTCATATAAGTAGTCATATAAGCTCCCGTTCCTGACTATCTGTCTGTCTGTCTGCCTGTCTATCTATCTGACCCGGCGTGCTTCGCCCAGCTCCTGGCGGGGAGCGTCTCATTAAATTCATACAACAAAATAAAGTAACTTAAAAGAATGTCCTTCCACACAACATCCATTATTTCTAATGAAAACCGCTTCTAATCACCTGCATGACTGTAAATAACTTCGTAAGCATAAAAAGATGAGTTACAATGTTATGCATTATGCATTATTTTTATGAAAACTTTGAAAATGGCTTAAAGATTGTATCATTATTTATTATAACTCATATGCCGGTACATAACTACAGACAAAGAGTTTATAAATCTTTGAAAACGATGCAACAATATGACTATAGGTTATACAGCAATGTTATTAAAAGTTATGCCCCTTGAAATAACGTTTCTAGAGTTAAGTCCCCTCGCTGTATATAAATTACAATGTAAAATGAAAAATTAAATAATATTAAGTAAGTAGCCGATTTCACACTAAAAAAATATCACAGTTGGCTGCGCTGGAATGAAAGGAAGACGTGTAGAAAATTTCATCTCAATCGGATGGGCCATTCGCGAACGCATAAAGGACATACACACACACCCACCCACACACATCCTTATATATATATATATATATATATATATATATATATATATATATATATATATATATATATATATATATATATATATATATGTGTGTGTGTGTGTGTGTGTGTGTGGGTGGATTTTGGGGAGAGGATAGACTGAAGGATGTGTAGGTAGGAAGGCAAGTAGGTGTGTATGTGTGTTTGTTCAGAAAAGATTTAAAAAATACATTTTTACGCCATGAGGTGTACTGGGTATATAGTATATGGTGCTAGCCCCGTATTTTAAAGACCAATAAGCATTCGATAGATGTGTTCAATACGATTCCGACCGCCATCTCTTGGTCGAAAATTTCCGCCCACCCAGTTTAGACTGGTGGACCTCGGGCCAAGGTCAGTGAGAAAATATCCCTCTCAGATGTTTCACTGACCGTGTTAGATAGTGTGTGACGTGTTCGGTCACCAAAATATGGCTCATACAATCTACGCCCGAAATGTCTTAATGGGTCGAGAAGAGCTGATTGATTGATTGATTGATTGATTGATTTAGGAACCGACATCACAGCATTCGGGACATTCCCATAAGAGAAGAGCTTTAGTAATTTACTGCCGAATTATTATTATTATTATTATTATTATTATTATTATTATTATTATTATTATTATTATTTTAAACTGAGATACGATTGCGACATGTACAGGATGATGATGATGATGATGACGCAGAATCCATCCATCCATCATGTGCCATGCCGATAAGCGTGGGCGGTCATACTTTGCCATCTCACTCAATCACCAGAGACGTGGATTAGCTCCGTGTTCCTGGCTCGACCATGCCACGTGGCCAAGCCATCCAGATATTTACTTCTCGGTCTTCCTCCTGGTCTCTTCGCTTCGATCACAGAATAAACTGTATAAAACTGTACTTCTGAAAAGTCAATACTGCACACTTCCCTGACTTGCGCTTAATAGACAAGTAAGGCCAAAGGTTGCCAGTTTTTGCCTGGTTCAGTGTTTAAGAATATTTATCATAAACTGCTCTCTGTTTGTAGGAAGTCCATTATCTTTACTGATTTTTCTTCCTTTTAATTAACAACCAGCATGTTTCTGTATTGATTTTCCCTTTCCTATCCATATTTCCTGCCTGCAACGTGTGTACAATGCACATCGAAAAACGTTTCACTTGGTTAGCTATACGAGAGGTCTCAGTATTGACAGATCTTGAAATGTACCTCTAGCCAATCGAAATCTTTACTGTGAATTATAGTTTTACCACACGTGTTCTGACGTTGGGATTTATTACAACTGGAATACTAATAATTTTAAAGAATGGAAAACAGAACACAGGGAACATCTAAAGGTCAAATCAATTCTAAGACGCCAACCAAAGTGCCAAAAAGCCATTTTCCGGAATTTAGTGCTAAAAAAATGCCAGTCATACAACCCTGGCCTAAATCGCAAGAGCGGAAGTGCATTATATGTGAAATGAAATGCGCATGAAAAGCAACTGGCTTAACTAGAAGCGACAGAATTTGAATTGTGATATCATAAATATTACAGACACCACTATCTACATAGAACTGATACAGACAATAAATAGTGGTGGTTCGAATAACGTGTGAGAATGAAGTCCATTCAGCTCCCGCGCTGTGCCTAAAGCCAAGGACGCCTGGTTATAAAGACCAAGAATCACAGAAATAGATCTGATTAAAGTCATACTAAACAAAATCAATACAGTTGGGACGGCACATTTGATTTAAGTTCAAACGACCTCATATCCTTAACAGCAAATGTGGACCACGGACCATCATCCATACAGAAGTACCACACTGCTAAATATAGCCAAAGACATAGCACTACAAAACCGTAATCTTGACCTATGCATAGACTGGCGGGGCTAACGTAAAGGACATCCTGGAGCACACACGATCCCTGCACTGTCGGGGCTGTCTAGATTATGCACATATCGTCCTGTTATTATTCCGCTCTCTCATTTATTTATTTAGATTTTGAAGAATTGCAGGCCTCTTATATGTGACAGATGTCCGGGTTTTCTATATTTTCCCCGCCGTGTAAATAACAAGAGACGCTTATTCTGAACATTGGTGTTTAGGCTGCTGGAGGAAAATTAGTATCTAGAAGTTTTGTCTAAAAAATTTGAACAATTCAAAGTAGAGACTGGAGAAAACAGAAATGTGTGTCTTGTAACTACTGTCCAGGCGTGTTCTGGACTTGGCTGACAATATTGCCCTCCTGTCACAGACATGAATTCAAATTAGACCTTGAAATTCACATGGGACAGAGACAGATAATGAGAATAAATAAAGCAAATGATAACCCGATTCTCCTTGGTGTAACATCATTTCAATCAGTTGAATAACACACGCATATAGATACCAATGTAGACGCAAATGAGTTAGCAGATAGAGATAGTCAAATAAGAATACAACATGCAACAGGAACTTTCATATCTCTAGGAGATTTCTGGGAGGAAAAAGACATTAAAAGATGTGGACGGAGGTCAGCATGGCTGAATGGATAAAAGCGCTCGGTTTAAAACAGCCGATGTGCTGTGTCGAGGTAGCGGGTTCAACCCTTACACCAGTCAGTGTTACTAAAATGTGGACTTCTCGTCCTTGACTTGAGGACTTAAATTATAAGTACCTGTGAAATCGGCGTGGACTGGCCTGACATCGAGGGACACTGGTAATAGGGAAAGCTCATCCACACGCAAAATCAGTCCAGTACACTAGACGTAATAGCAAATGTATGGACGACACTAGAGTTCAATTAAAAAGCGAGCAAACTTAGAAAGAAACAATAGTGGACAATACTGTTGACGAAAATGTGGAGGAAATTTAAGGAAAACAGACGCTGGAACTTCAATTACTCCTCCACATGTCGCCTAAGGACATAATTTGAAGACAACAACAACAACAACAACAACAACAACAACAACAACAACAACAACAACAACAACAACAACAACAACAACAACAACAACAACAACAACAACAACAACAACAACAACAACAACCACCTTAGAATATTTAACGTGGATCTTGTCCCCGAGTCATGATGAGTACGATGCTCTACAAAGTGCCAAATGACGATGATTTTGTTTAGCAACAGAACTCTGTAACAGATGTTTTAAGTGTGATTTTTTATTTTAACTGCTTTTAGACATTTTTTTTTTAAAAAACAGGACAGATTAAGTAGCTTTCAGTTTACGACAAATAAGACCAAAATAATCCATGCCCACAAATGGGCGCCACTTGCGTTAATCCACAGTGCTTTACTATGTCGTATTCTACGATCAGGACGATGATGGTGCTAATGATTGTCACCGCCTCACGTTCACCTATAATAAAGGGCTGCAACTCCAGCCCAAGGGAAACCATTGAGTCGAGCAGGACCCGAGTAATCTAGAACCTTCTCGAAAGAGATGGTCACTAAGTCCATGATTCCGTGGACACTGATGTGGCCCGCCTAATGCGGGGTCCACGAGGAACTCGGACAGAGTTACCGCCCGTGTCGAGTTAGGACACGCGGGACGGTCAGAGGACAAACGGACTGGAGAGAGACAACAAGGCCTGCCTGAGAGGGACTCATAGATATTCATAGATATACTTAGGCTAGATAGTGTGCTAGATTGTTGTATGACAACTATATGTTGGATGTTTAACTATCTGTGATATGTAATATAAGAGAGCGCGGGTCTGTTTACCCACTGCGCCAACTGTACACTTTACACAATAAATGTTCTATATCCTAGCGAATAGTGTATTGTTGCCTGTATGAACCCGAACCATTATTTAGATAAGAGTAAGACCATGACAGGCTTTTTGGGGGCTAGTTTTCCGGTTTTGGCATAGAATGTTTTCTTAAAAACCTGTTAAATGCCATGTAAAATTAATTATTTAAGCATATCACATTGATTTTTGATAACATATTGATTTGTTTAAATCAAAGAAATTATTAACGTTACAAGTTTACATAAGACTAGTAGCTATCTAGCAATAAAATAGAAATAATCTGAGTCCCTCGGCAATGTCTCACCATTGCCTCCGTAGTGCCTCTTTATTTTGATTCTGTAAACAATTTTTTTTTCCTGACATGTTACTATTTTGACATTTTTTTTTGTGTGACAGTGACTAATGTTTTCTCGCTCCACGAGCAGATTGTTCCGCAACAAGTGCCGCGTCCAACCGATGAAACCTTTCCAACAGTGACTAGAGTACAAGACAACATCGAGGAGCTTCAAAATTCAGAGCTAAGTTTCACCTCATACTTATTGGACTTCTAAGCTGTACTTCTCATGTTTCATCAATGTATTATTTTGTATCATATTGATTTCTTTGCATATTCATAAGCTTATCACCAACATAACCTTGCATTTTGATTTACACATTAATAATTAGGGGAGTAAACCAAATTTTCGACCACACCACATATTTTTTCTAAGGGATTTAACTCTATAAACCTAATAAACAACTAAACCCAAAATGTCTAGTTTAGATCAATGCATTGAGCAAGGAATAAAGTTAGGTTATAAAGAAGAAAAACTGTCAGAATGGGCCCAGAAAACACACGCTGAAAACATTGCCCGTGAAGAAAGAGCGATAGAACGAGAAGAAAGGAAACTGCAAATGGAGGCCGAGGAAAAGAAATTGCAAATGCAAGCAGATGAAAAGAAACTACAAATGGAGGCCGAAGAAAAGAAATTGCAAATGCAAGCAGATGAAAAGAAATTGCAGATGGAACTTGAGGCCGCCGCCAAACAGGCCCAACTAAATGCCGAGACACAGATTAAACTAAAACAGATGGAAATGGAGGCCAACGCAGAAATATCAATAAATAAGTTAAGAAGCAAAGAAGAAGAACAAAAATATAATAAATATAAAGGTCTCGTGAAGGCTTTCTGTTCTGGAGATTCCATCTCCGCCTACTTAGAAAATTTTGAGTGTCTCATGTCTCATCATAAAATCAGTAAATCAGATTGGGCATTTATTCTAATGAGAAATTTAGCTCTTGAACCACTGAAAGTAATAGAGACAATACCACAGGAAATGCGAAAAGACTATGAGTACCTAAAACAACGCATTCTCAAACATTTTTCTTTAGACACTGCAGGTTACCAACAACAATTTGCCAAATTATCTCCCCAACCAAACCAAACCTTTATAGATTACGTCAGTACAGTCCAAGACATATGCACAAAATGGATTAACTCGGCTAAAACCAACAATAGCCATGATAAACTTAAGGAGCTGATTATAATAGATAAAATTGTTAGCACCATCCCCACACCTTTTGCCAAGTTCTTAAAACAAATGGACTGTAAGAGCATTCAGGAAATCGAGGCGAAAGGGAATGCATTTTTCACAGCAAATAGGGATATTTTTCAACATAACATAAGTCACAATGATACAGCAGCTGCAGTAGTGAACACCAAATACTCCAAACAATCACAGAGTAGATTTAAACCACGATCCAATGTCGGTAAAGTAGTAAGATGCCAATATTGCAATTTTCATCACGACAGTTACGGGATGTGTGACAAATCACCCACCTACCCTGAACACCTCAAAAAGATGGTGGAGAAGCAAACAGCTAAACGCATGGCTTACCACAGAGCAATTAAATGTTATTTCTGCAATAGCTGGGGTCACTATAATAAGGATTGTGAAGGCCGTAAGTTATTGAAACAAGCCAATGCGGCATTAGTAGAAACGTCGTCTGACGAAGAGCTTGAGTCACTAAATGAATGTGACAATCAACACGACAGTGAAAGCGAGCTTGGGAATGCTGTACACATTCAAACACCGTTCATATCTGGGCGAGTATTGTGTGCTATCCTTGAAAATCCCTTCGCGGATATTATACTTGGTAATTTACCCAACATACATCCATGCTCTGAAACAGAGATCAAAAGGTGGGAGCAAAAACACGGTATCCACCACAAAAATAGCGACACAAAAGAGAAACACCATTCTTGCTTGTCTCAAACTGCCAAAATACCAAGGGAGACAACCACTGAGGTAATTCAGGAAGAATTTACCGAGGTGTACAATGCAGGGGCGGTCGAATCAAGAAACGATACGACCGAATTAAAACCTCGAATTGAGGATGCTACCAAACTACCAAGTACCGAACCTGTAAATGTGCAACAAAACACACAACACACAAACGCAATAACACGACAGACAACCCACAAAACCAACACCGACCAACTGCAGGAATCATTAGAAATAGTAGCGCCAAACTTAACTAACATCACTTTTGGTAATGAACAGAAAGCAGATACAACACTTGCACCATACTTTAAATTAGTAGGACTTAAACCAAAAGTCACTAAGAACGCATCGTGGACATTTAGGCTACAGAATAACATCTTAACGAGATTTTACACAACAAACCAGACCACGACACAGCAAGTAGTGTTACCACAAGCACATCGAGACAAAGTGCTAAAATTAGCCCATGACTCCCCTTTTGGAGGTCACATGGGATATGAAAAGACCAGGGCTAGAGTCCTCACCCAATTTTATTGGCCAAAGTTTTGCCAACATATAAAAACCTTCTGTAGATCTTGTGATGTATGTCAAAGACTGGTGAAAAAGGGAAAAAACCCTACAGCAGAAGTCCAATCAACGACAACTGCCTCGAGGCCTTTCCAAATCGTGGCAGTTGACCTAGTAGGTCCGTTGAATCACATATCGAATAAGGGAAATAGGTACATTTTTACTCTTGTGGATTTATGCACAAGATGGCCCGAAATGCTGCCATTAAGATCTATCTCCTCTAAGGATGTGATGGACATATTACTAAATATTTTCTCCCGTTTTGGCTTCCCGGAGAAAATCATTTCTGATAGAGGTACCCAGTTCATATCTAATGCCACCCAATCAGTAACTAAGTTACTAGGCATCAAGCAGTGTTTCACCAGTCCCTATCGACCGGCCGCAAATGGTATCTGCGAAAAGCTTAATGGGGACCTGAAACATATGCTATCTAAAGTGACAGCTGAAAATCCAGCCGATTGGGACATACTTCTCCCAACGGTGCTGTTCGCATACAGAGAAGTCCCTCAATCAAGTACAGGGTTCTCTCCCTTCGAATTGATGTATGGAGCGAACCCAAGAGGACCTCTCACCATTTATAAAGAGATCATCTCACAACCTGTAGATAGCCAACTTCCCATTTCCACCTATGATTTGGTCACTGATACCAGAGACAAAATCATACGTTCGTGTATATTGGCCAGAACATCACTACAGGAGAAAGGTTTTAAATACAGGCAGTACGCCAATAGAGGTGCAAAAACCATTGTCCTACATCCAGATCAGGATATTTTACTCCTACTACCTGACAAAAGAGATTTACTGTCAACCTCCTGGCAGGGACCTTTTAAGGTCATTAGAAGAATTTCAGAAGTAGATTACGAAATCTCTTTAAATGGAAAGTTAAAAATATTCCATGTAAATATGTTGAAACCATACTATGCTAGACAGGACAATGAGACAAATGAACAGACGCAACAAACTGTTGACGGAGACGAAACGACAATTTCCCAACATAATAACACCTCGACAAACGAAGCATCGTTAACGACACACGCGTACGACGACGAAAACTACGAAGACAGATGGACATTACCGACAATCTGTGATATTGACAATGACGACAAATTTGACGACATATTGACGATCGAGTTCGACGACGACGACAATGACATTGAAGACAATTTACAAACTGTAGCATCTGTGATAAATCAGACGGACATGGACAACACTGAAATCCCTGTGCCAATTATGACTGATGACGGAAGTATAAAGGACATACATATCTCTGACACTTTGACACAACAACAGCGACAGGACATTTTGACGCTCCTAGACGACTATAAGACGATCTTTTCCAACAAACCTGGACGCACTGATAGAATAACACATTCAATTGTGCTAACAGATCTGAGACCGGTCAAATGTAGACCATATTCTATTCCTCTCCATTACAGATCTAATTTAGATAAAGAAATTTTAGATTTAGAGAAGAATGGCATTATTCAAAAATCTATGTCTCAATATTCTTCACCGATTGTCTTGGTGAAAAAGAAAGACCAGACAATCCGCTTGTGCATCGACTATAGAATATTGAATACCAGAACAACAACGGATGCAGAGCCTATGAACAGTTGTGAAGATCTTATTTTAGATATGGCTCAATCATCCTTATTTTCTAAGACAGATTTAGCGAAAGGATATTGGCAAGTTCCTCTACACCCTTCTTGTAGACATATAAAAGCATTCGCAACACCTCTCGGGTTATACGAATGGCTATATCTTCCTTTTGGCCTGAAGAACGCACTCGCCACATTTGTGAGACTAACAAGATTGTTATTACACGGAATTAATGACGTAGTTGCTTATATTGATGATATATGCGTCCATTCTTCTGATATGACTTCTCACTTACTCACCCGTAAACAAGTCTTCCACCAAATCTCTCTTTTTGGACTTACTATCAAACCTTCCAAGGTTGAAATAGGCTATACACAAATAGACTTCCTTGGTCATAGAATTTCTGAAGGGAAATTGTTGACTGATGATAAAATTGTTTCCAAGATCCTTAATCTAGAAGTACCTACCACAAAGAAGCAGGTTAGAAGTTTACTAGGTCTGATTAACTATTATTCTAAATTCATTCCACATTGGGCAGAACTCACCTCAGTTTTTTCTGATATGTTAACTAAAGATCATCCATCAAAAATTTGTAAAAGTACCAGCTTAGATGATGCAATGTGTAGGTTGAAACATATTTTTGCTAATCCACCAGTCTTACGATTACCCAACATAAATTTACCCTTTATTTTGACCACAGATGCGAGCGCTATCGCAATAGGAGGATGTTTAATGCAGGAAGTGGATGGCGTTCGACACCCGATCCTCTACGTAAGCCGCAAACTGAAGAAGGCTGAGACTCGTTATGCCACAGTTGAATTGGAGTGTTTGAGCCTTTTGTTCTGTATATTGAGACTATCTAAGTTCCTCTTGGGAAGCCATTTTGTGGTCCTCACAGACAGTTCGCCATTATTAGTCCTGAACCATGGGTCGCCCAAAAACAACAGGTTACAAAGATGGTGTCTTCTACTTCAAGACTTTGACTTCGAAATTCGCCATATTAAGGGCACCGAGAACATAGTGGCTGACCTTTTATCACGGCAGACAAATGCGCCAGTAGAATGACTCTAATCACATTGGCCAGTAGCCACACTATAAACTGTGATACTTTTATTCCGTTATATATAACAGTGTGACTCTACACCTGCTAGAGTACTCTCAGTGATTAGGTTAATTACGTCACCCTTAAACATACGTTAAGAGCTATATTGTAAGAACTATACCATCAAATGCCTAAGCTCTAGAACGATTCCAGCAAGAAACAGTAACTGTGTGTTCATTTCAACCAATTATATCAACCAGTGAACTATCTCTGAACAATGTTATATTTCATACGGGACAGTGAGAGCAATCCATACTTGCTGTTGCGACAAAACTTTGCAAACAGCCGAAACAGAACAACATCGACGACAACACTCAAGAGACAGCCATACTAACTTTAACATTCATGGCATAACACACGAACGAAGGGACGTCAACGCGAACATCATCGTTGGAGTTATTTAATTAATTAGTTTACTATTAAATATGTATTATATTTCCATTAATGATGTATATAAATTGTGTTAACCTATAACTTGTACATATTCTACTTTAATATTACAGACGGTACCATTCACATGCTAAATAACCGTCCTATACAAGTGTCTCTAGTTAAATTATAACCTATTTTTCATTTATCGTACAAAAAGTACGTATTTTCTTAAAGGGCAAATATCGCCTAGCCCATTTTTTTCTAAGGGCAATAACGCTTACCTCAACTTTAAATATATATTTTAGCCAATTACTATTTTGAATGACAGATGAGTGAATGACTGCGTGAAAGGATTAAATGAGAGAACGATACACTTGGCGGACAAATTGTACGCAAAACGTATTCATTGTAATTTGTCTGCGTCTTCCATGTAAAAGTGCATGACTTGTCTAATTTGTCAATACATGTGTAGAACTTAGTTTAGTAGGGAGTTAATTTAGTAGTTATGTTAATATACTTAGATTAGCAGTTAGGATACATCTAAGCACCACTACTTGGAATACCTAGTCAGGTATTGCACACAGTGCAGTATTACATGATTGAGGTTATCCCAACTCGTGACGCTTGGAATTACATCACACATTCAGCACGCACGTTACACAAACCTCAAAACTCAACACTATCAATTTAAAATACAGTCACTTTATTAGATACATCAACTTATTAAACACACTAACAAGCCAACAGGGACACATGTAGTCTGAGGGGGATAAAAGAACAAGGTAACTACATATTTAGCATTATATAACATACGGGAGTAAAAGTGTATAGAAATACACACACAGATCAAGATTTGAAGGTGTACTTATTTAGCCAAGACTTCGGTCTTGTTAACCCTCTTTTATATAGGGGTTATTTGTCTGGGTACCATTTCGGGTACTATGAGAAGGGCGAGTTGTCAATACAACTACTAAAACGCCACGTAACTTCGGTCTGATAAGCATATTTAAGCACACGAGAGACAGGGATCTCTGCACCAAATCAGAGAAGTGTTGTATGGTAGAATACATGAGTTTTTAGTGCTAATAGGTAGGTTACCAGGTTACTATCCACCAAACTACAAACACCAACTTTATGTGATTCGGTGACAGAATTAGAACGGATCTAATTACCCAACAACAAATCATGTCAGGGGGGAGGAGGGATCCTGTCACCGCCTCACGTTCACCTATAATAAAGGGCTGCAACTCCAGCCCAAGGGAAACCATTGAGTCGAGCAGGACCCGAGTAATCTAGAACCTTCTCGAAAGAGATGGTCACTAAGTCCATGATTCCGTGGACACTGATGTGGCCCGCCTAATGCGGGGTCCACGAGGAACTCGGACAGAGTTACCGCCCGTGTCGAGTTAGGACACGCGGGGACGGTCAGAGGACAAACGGACTGGAGAGAGACAACAAGGCCTGCCTGAGAGGGACTCATAGATATTCATAGATATACTTAGGCTAGATAGTGTGCTAGATTGTTGTATGACAACTATATGTTGGATGTTTAACTATCTGTGATATGTAATATAAGAGAGCGCGGGTCTGTTTACCCACTGCGCCAACTGTACACTTTACACAATAAATGTTCTATATCCTAGCGAATAGTGTATTGTTGCCTGTATGAACCCGAACCATTATTTAGATAAGAGTAAGACCATGACAATGATGATGATCATTATGATGATGGTGCTAATGATGATGATCATTATGATAGTGATGATGATCATTATGATAATTATAATCATATGATCAGGATGATGGTTGTGCTAATGATTATCAAAAGGATGGTGATTATGCTAATGATTATCATCGGGATAGATGATGATTGTGCTAATGATTATCATCAGGATGATGATTGTGATAATGATTATCATCAGGATAAGGATTGTGCTAATGATGATGATGATGAAAATGATGCTGACAAAAACTAGACAAACACTAAACATAACTAGACTTCTCAAATATCAGTATTGCAACCTCCAATGACTTGCGCTTGCTAAGGCTACCCATTTGGACTGATATCATTTCTGAAGCCACGGAAACGATGCCTCTAACCACAGTTCTAATCTGATGGCTCTATCTTGACTAGACATCCTATAGCAGATAGAGAGCTGGCAATTCAGTATCTGTATTCACAGAGAAACTAAAAATAAGCCCCGAACCGTGCGGGTAGCCAGAGGGCTGTCAGAAGAAATAGACATTTGAAAAGTTCTAAATTATTTAGTCTTGTCCGGCAGGCTGCCAGGAGTAACCTATCCTATCATTTTCTCCCCAAGGGTAAGGAATTCGCAAGGAAGCTGTTCATTGGCAGAAAGTGAACGAAACGCCATTTACACAACGTAATGAGGTGGAGAAATAGGTTTTGGAGAAAGGGATCTCAAGCGGAAGTAAAAGGATTAAGTGCTTAGTAGGATCATGGGATAAGAGGGTGACTTTTAATGACGTCATTCTTCTTGTTAAATAACGCAAGGGAAAGTAAGTTTTCTTAGGCTGTACAAAGGACACTCTATGAATATTGTTCCTGTCAATTGGCCCAGCACAATGGTACAGACAATTTGGCTTGTTGATTCGGGTGGGATAAATGATTCTGGCTGGTTTGGCGTCGACCTACGTTATTTCTTTCCTCGAAGCTTCTATCTTATTTCAAGATGAGGATTGGCTTTGCACTGTGCATTTCAGATGTATATGTTGTTTAGTATTGTATAATGCCAAATTTATAGCACTTTTCTTCCCCTTCCCTTATGACTAAGCCTCTCTCTATATGAATGAACCAATAGTTTAAAAACACGCTACTATTGGTATAAACTCGGATACTTTCGATAGTCCATTGATATACAGACACTGTTATGAGTTCAATTTCTCAATATTGGGAACTTTTATTGGGTACTTTTTCAAATGGACATGTCTTAGATAGCGCAACCGATCAGGGAGTCTTATGTAAAATGTGGAAAAAACAACAATCCTTGGCCAGACTTAAAAAAAAAAAAAATAGTTAGACATCGCAATCAATCTCCAGGATTTTAGGCTGTGATTTACTAGGTATATTTTACTTTCAATAGTTAGCCATTGAATTCTGAATGATCGACGCTCATACCATCAAAAACAACGCAAGGCGGTCTACTTCTAAATCGTCTGCTGCTGGTTTCGAACCCTCGACTCTGTGTGTCGGGGAATTGTGAAACGCGTTCACTGCCAATAGTCCACAGTGCTAGAAAGCAGACTACAGGAACATCAAACACTCAGTAGAACTAGTGCTACATGTGGTCTGTGCTTATGTATGCAGTCAGAGTGCGACAGATGTCATTTGTTTATGTATGCATTTGAATAACGAAGACACAAACCATAGATTTGTCGCAGGAGGAGAAATATCAAGGACAGGAAGACATAGTTTCCTATACTTAAGTGCTCAAAGATAAAGAAGCGCAACACTGACTTTTAGTGGGCTAGAGAAGAAAAGGACAATAAGAAGAAATAGAGAAAGAGCACTGTATATATTCTCCTCAGTTAACAAGAAAAGGGATAGAGTTAGACAGAAGATTCCAGGAGTTCTTTGTGCGGGGGATATACTGTTGTATACCCCAGACAAAAGATTACACTGTTGGACTGCAACAGACTCAATGAGTTTACACAACTAACTAAAACTAAACAAAATAAATTAAGAACGACAAAATTAGACCTTTATTGACAGAACTGCATGGTTCAGGGACAAACAGACATCCTGACATGTCACACAACTGACGTATACAGAAATGGGAACCTATGTTCCCACAATGGATATCACTCACTGCTGCCTAACATCGCTATGCACACGACCAGGTACCCATCTCCATAAACCAGCAAGGACATGGCAACAACGGAGCCTCAATGTAAACAACAACGGTAACAGCAGGTATGGACTCTCTATTGTAATCATCTCAGGACGTATGGACAGTCGGTACATACAGAAATGAGAATCTGAAATCCCACAGTTAGAGATAACTGCTGCCTAGCACTGACTACAGGGGCGGTCTCTAAATGATAGTGAGACCTCAACCATGTTCAGTTGAGTCGAAGGGCACCCTCAATACCCACACAAGACACCCGCATCACATAGGTCGTCTGGGACCAGATACAGCGAAGAGCCATAACCTAACGAATAACAAAACTATAACCCTAACACCAGAGATATAGTGGCATAAACAGGTATAAACAGGTATACGAATGGGGGTGTGAGTGGCCTAAAACGACATTAACCAGAGCTGGGGCTCAAGTTTGCTCTACAAACAACCATGGCCACGGTCACTACCTGCAATGCATGACAAGGTACAACAACTAATTAATAATCATCAAAGAATCAGTATTCGCAGCAACATATATATGCATTCCCATTATATCAATTGACAACAGTATTTTTAACACCGTAATCTATCGTCTACTTATATTAAACTAACATTATTATTGCCTATTTCCCGACGCCGTCTACAGCCAAATTAACCTAAAAGTATTTAACCGGACTTTCGTGTAGATTTGAACTCGCTGCCATTACCTCGCAAGGCCAACTTAACTACACAACAACAGAAACGTGACCCCGCTTCACCCCTGTCTAGTCGGATAAAAGACACGCATTCCATTCCATACCCCTCCGTCCCTGGCGAGTATTGTCCTCCGGTCTCATTGTTTGGGTTGACCGAGTGATCGCTTCTCAGTCGCCTGCTAGACCCGATCTCGGTGTTTGTTTATATTATTGCTGTAGCCTTTCGTTCCATACTTTCATGCTGTTGCACTCGTCTAGTTCTCATTAATTGTGTACGTCTAATTGCTTAGTTTACATATACATACATAGTTTATCGACACTCAGCTAATCTAATCAATTAATATGACTCCCACCACTCTACTTCAGCCAGTTAGATATAGGTCATTTGCAGGACATCGCATTCAGTCCTGATCCTTGCCGGATCGTGATTCCTTTAGCGGGTTAATGTTCAGTAGTTTGCCAATGCTTCCTTGTTTAGACCGCTATTATAGTTAGCTAGCTAGTTAGATGTGGGTCCTTTGCAGGAAGTCGCAGTCAGCCCTAGCCTTGATCGACTGCTCATGATTCCTCGGCCAATTCGTCCGCGGAAGTTTGCCAAGCTTTCTAAACTAAGGTATCTTATTATAATATACAATTATACTAACTAGGTCTAAATCTTACGCAACTTACGTTCAGCTTCTGTCGTCCTGTTGTCCTTCTGGGTTTCATTTGTCTCTGCCCAATCAATCGCTTGTCGTGGATCCCACTTGACTTTTCCGTCCTATCTGACTTTAGTCTCCTGTGTGGTTCCAACCGCAGTGTCTCTGGCTAGTGGTTGTCCTATCTGATGTTTAGCCACGTACTGCAATTAATGAGCGGTCTCCTTAGCTGGCGGTTCTCTTAACTCAAGTGGCTTTCTTGCACTTAGCGACCCTCGGACTCTGCGTGTCGTTCCCTTCTTTGGCTTATCTGCCTTGGGTAGGTTCCGTTCACAGACCTTTAGTCGTTCTCTCTCCTATCAGTGATTCAGACGAGTTCTAGCATGGGCGCTTGTCAGTCTTCCTTCACTTCCTCTTCCTCCAGATCCTATACAGACTTGGGCACGGATTAGCCACAATTTCTGAAGTCCTGTTACTATTTTACTTTGGCTGCCCCAAAAGGGCCCAGACCTCCGCCGCTCCCGGAGTCCACTCTCAACTCCAACTCTCTCCTGTTAAACTCTTTTTCAAACTGACTGGATCCTAAAGTATATGTTACTTCTACCAGTGCTGTCGCTGCCCCGCGGCCTTGTCTTTCCCCAACGCCGCGCGGGGAAAATCTCCAATCAGCTCACAGCATGCAGCCTGGCCAATTTGCATGTTTAATCTGCATCTCTAACTTACATGACCCCTGCTACGTCCTTGTCTTTGAGTTCATAGTCCTTGTTTGAGTTCATGCTCCTTGAAGTAGGCTTCTCAGCTCAAGCACGTTCCCACGGCCATACATCTGCCAGCCTACGGTACCTACTTTTGCTCCTTGACAGCCTCAGTTTTATTTCTGACCTGTTTGTAACTATAAATTCTCTGACATCTAGAGTTACTCACGCCACTTGACAGTTCAGAACAGATTTACGTTACGTTTGGCTGGAAAACCTTACTCTAATTTCTGTCGGGGTAACCCAGGGTTTACCAGTTCGTTTGTCGCCCGAGGCCCTGAACTCCCTAACTGTTTTAAAAAAATATACTGGTCGATGAACATTTCTTCCAAATTCCACGACTGGTTT
>JACEFZ010013505.1:0-10000 GCA_014155875.1 Cepaea nemoralis
AATTTTTGGGGGGGCCACCTGTTACCCCGCCCAAACTTGGGGAGTTGGAAAGGTATGACAGCTCGTGCCGTTTTCGACGAAATGCGGGTATGTCTGGAATAAGCAGTGATAAACGAGAGCGCAGTTCTTTAATAACTTGCCACTTACGTTTTGGATGGGGGTAAACACAAACTGAAAGGGGCAAACCCAGGGAGACGAGTGCGGGCACATCTGGGAGCAGCGCGCCAGGGAAGTGTTCAACAAGCGCCGGTTGGCAGAAAAAAGAAAACAATAGCGTTAATCAACTTTTTTGGGTTGCTTAGAGTTTTGTCTGGCAGATTCTGTTTGTGGATTAGCAACACTTGTGCTCCTCTGCAGGGAGGTTGGCAGGATTGCGCTGTCTGGATCGTCGTCTGCAGTCAATAATTCTGCCATTAGGTATCGCCTTCGCCTGCTGTTCTGGAGTATATTAACGGAGAAATTGAACCGCGGGTTGTGTTAGTATATATTTTAGGAGTATTGAACAGCGGCTTGCGTTAGTATATATTTTAGGAGTATTGAACAGCGGTTTGTGTTAGTATATATTTTAGGAGTATTGAACAGCGGCTTGTGTTAGTATATATTTTAGGAGTATTGAACAGCGGTTTGTGTTAGTATATATTTTAGGAATATTGAACAGCGTGGATGTGTTTGTATATATTTTGGGAATATTGAACAGTGGGTTGTGTTTGTATATATTTTAGGAATATATACGTGTGATATAGAGGTGTTAGTCGTGAACTAAAGACACCCATTACGTGAGAAAAAGTAATCAATGCTTATCCTGTTAAACATAATGCACCCGTGAAGCGTTTCTACGATAAGTTTATATATAGAGGCCAGCATGACCGAATGAATAAGAGCACTTGTTCGTAAACATCCGGTGTGCTGATGTCGAGTTAGCGGGTTCAACCCTTACACCGCTCAGTTGGACTGTAATGTTGACTTCTCCTCCTTGATCTGGTGGCATACATTATAAGTACCTCTGAAGTCGGTGTGGGTTTGCATACTGGCGAGGGACACTGGTAAACAAAAAAGCTAGAACACACGCAAACATCACTCCATTGCACTATCAGTAGTAGCACATGTATGGACTACGCTATGGTTCACAGTGGACCGGGGCAATATGTGTGTGTGTGTGTGTGTGTGTGTGTGTGTGTGCACGCGTGTGTGTGTGCACGCGTGTGTGTGTGTGTGCACGTGTGTGTCTATGTGTGTGCACGTGTGTGTGTGCACGTGTGTGTCTATGTGTGTGTGCACGCGCGTGTGTGTGTGCACGCGTGTGTGTGTGCGCACGCGTGTGTGTGTACGCGCGTGTGTGTGTACGCGCGTGTGTGTGCACGTGTGTATGTGTGTGTGCACGCGTGTGTGTGTATGCACGTGTGTATGTGTGTGTACACGTGTGTATGTGTGTGCACGCGCGTGGTGTGTGCACGTGTGTACGTGTGTGTGTGCACGCGCGTATGTGTATGTGTGCACGCGTGTGTGCTTGTGTGTGTGTGCGCGCGCCCCACTTATTCTTTTTAAAACGCATATTTTGTGAAGTATAGGATACATTTACACAGATTAATAATCTGCGTGAATCCTTTTTCTAAACACAATCAAACTGTACACGTTCTAAAACAGTGGTTCTCAACCTTTTTTAGCCCATACGGCCCTTCACCTCCCTATGAATCCCCCCCCCCCCACCCACCCTGCCCCTACATAGTATACGTAAAAATGGAAGCTAGCTTTAATAACACATACTAGAACAAGTTTAGACGTCTACATAAAACGTGATTTGTGGGTCTACTTACGTTATAAGACGAATATCAGAAGGGCGAGGAGTACAGAACCGTAAAGTATGGAGGGAAAAACAATATCAAGTAATCGGTTCTTGTATTAACGCGATCTTGAAATAATCTTCATTCCCCCCTGGAAACCCTAAAATTCCCCTCTAGAGGGGAATTCCCTACCGGTTGAGAACCACTGTTCTAAAACCTAGCAAACTATATGTGAGAATGAAATAGATTGCTGTATGAATTCACTAATTTACGTTGGCAACTTGGAATAAATGAAAGTTCGTTCGGATTTAGCTTAAATCAATGTCATGCATCTTTAATACATGCTTATGTTGTTCTATCGGTACGTGAGGTCTGTTAACAGACTTAATCATGTCCAAGTCTAGTGAATGTTCTATGGTTCCAAGAAGAATGTTGGTGGATACAAATTAATTGCTTTGTTTGATTAAACAGAGTGTTTAAGTACAAATAAACCAAACTGTTGTAAACTCAGGGATCCCACAGAACCAGTCTATTTAAAGCCGCAAATAATGATACATTACTTGGAGGAATTCCCGAGAAGCCCCATGTGGCAGTCTGTATATACAGCCCCTTTTGAACAGTTGCACGGAGCCTAGTTGGGAAGATTGTTCAGTTCCTTGTGAGGAGCGGTGGCCGAATGGCTATATTGCGGGCTCCTACTTCAGGATACCCGGGTTCGTATCCTCGGTAAGGTGTGGATATTTTTTTTTTTTTTTCTGTAGGAGGAGAAAAAAAAACAACAGAAAACCTTAGTCTGCACAGTTCGCGGCGATTGCACTAGCCAGGCGGGCCCTAATATCTAAGGCCTCAGGAAACCCCTTCTCTCTCTCTCTCTCTCCCCCCCCCCCCCTCCCTTTCCCGTCCTAGACCGCACGGTGGAAGATTACAAAAGTTTTGTTTTCTTTTATAATTAAGTCCCTTGTGTTCGCGTTGTGTTATTTACAGTTGAGCACCGGCATCTTGCTGACATCGAGTTGTTCACATACGCTGAGCTATGGCAGTAGCCAAACCATTTAAAAACCTTCTTCAATCATCCTATATCAAGCGATCAACTTACGATAGGCCTTCGTGTCGAAGTGGTTAAGTAACCTGTATCGCACACCGAAGGTAGTGGGTTTGTTTCAGATTTCTTTCTTTCTTTCTTTCTTTCTTTCTTTCTTTCTTTCTTTCTTTCTTTCTTTCTTTCTTTCTTTCTTTCTTTCTTTCTTTCTTTCTTTCTTTCTTTCTTTCTTTCTTTCTTTCTTTCTCTCTCTCTCTCTCTCTCTCTCTCTCTCTCTCTCTCTCTCTCTCTCTCTCTCTCTCTCTCTCTGCCAAATGATGATGATGATGATCATGACGATGATGTTATGACACAGACTCATTACCATGTCTATGGGTCAAATATTATACCTAACTCAGGGAAAGGACTTAAATATTCTCATAACATCAGTAGAAGCTTTATTAGACGTGCGGGCCGTAATCATGCTCGACCACTGTTAGTTGAAAGTTGGCACCGTTGACACGGTATTAGCAAAGTTAAACACTGAAACATAAAACAAACATTCTGTCCACACACGAAGAGGAAGAATTAGAAATTATAATACTAGAAATGTTTAAAGTATCACTTTCAGCATAGAATTCGCAGAAAGACAATACATAAAGTTAATTGGACATTTTGGGAGAATCATCCGCGAAAGCTGTGTGCCTTCAGCCGAAAAAGATCCAGTCATAATAAAAATCAACAAACCTAATGAATTAGGACAACTAAATAATTCTCACTGCGTCTAATATTAAAAATTAAAAAAAACTAGTGGACTTTAAAGTTGGTTACATGGCCTTTACAGGACTTCGAAGTCAATACCAAAGTATTTGACTATTTGTAATCTTGTGGTCAATTTTACTTTCAGTAGTTTGACATTGATTTCTGAACGGCCTAGGCTCCTACCATTGTTGAAATCAACACAAAGCGGCCTGATCTAAAATCGCCTGCGGTTTACTTCTAACCCGGTATGACGAGATTATGTTACTGCGTTCACTAACCCTATGCCAAGACACTGACTGTGGATTAAGATAGCTGGATAATTTTCATTGTCTGCCCAAAGTGGGTCTTGTTAGTATCCCGTATTTCGGATATCTTGAAAGAAGGTAACTCACTAAGAGAACTGGTTACTCGCGTCAGAAGCAGACTCCCCATTCTTTGGTCGTGTTATGAGACGGGGAAGCTATAATATGTCTTCACAACGGGAAGGTTGGAGGGGAAGAGAGGCAGGGCGAGACCAAGACAATAGATGATGCACAGTTTGACATCATGGCATGGAGTAATATCTGTGTCAGAAATAATTGACAGCACACGAGACAGAAGACTGGACAGACATGGTCATCAACGCCATATGGCACGGCCTATAATAAGAAGATTCCAGTCTTGGCGTCTCCTTTCACAGCTGTTTCATTGTTTGCTCTGTTTGCGACATATCTGGAATCTACACGCCTGGCGTTAATGTCGTAAACCTGTTTCACCATGCTCTCTGTTTGCAACATACCTGGAATCTACACATCTGACTATATGGTCGTAAAACTGATTTTTACATATGGCCCCTGTTCTCTGCATTACTGTTTATGTTCATACATATCTGCCGTCTGCAGGTTTTTATGTTCGATCTCTCGCCTGCGGTTGCCGTGGCGTAGAGGTTAATGCTGTTACCTATCAAGATATTGGATGTCGTTGACGGGCAGAAAAACGAATGAGATAGTCCTTCAAGAAGCAGATACAACCTGTAAACCACTTCCAGTCAACAGAAGCAGAAAGACACGCTTTTTGAGCACGTTATGGTGGTAAAGAAACTTGAAAGCTGGCAACATTGATGTAAAAAGATCCAAGGGAAGACAAAGAGATCAATACCCGTATAGCTTGCCCATATGACATCATCAGGACTAACATGTAGACCTGATCCAAGACTGGCGACCGTGTGAGATGGCGGATGATGATCGCCCATGTAAGTTAGCATGGCCGAATGAATCAGAACGCTCGCTCGTAAACTTCCAGTGTCCCAGGTAGCGAATACACCGGTCAGTTAGACTAAAATGTTGACTTCTCGTTCTTGACCTTGGGATGTAAATTACAAGTACCTCAGAAGTCGGAGTGGGTTCGCCTGATGGCGAGGGACACTGGTAACAGGGAAAGATAATCCACACGCAAACATCAGTCCTTTACACTAGACGCAAGAGCACGTGCAAGGACTACGCTTGAGTTCAAAGCGAGAGAAACACCAAAAACACATGAATACCCCCGCATGACGACATGGGACAAGAGGATGTTGGTCATGAACATAGTGCTCCAATGTTGAATCCTCAGCAGTCCCAGGATTGTTTCCCATTGGGTCAACCCAGCCCATAAAATGGGTACCAGATAATTGACATGATTATTTCGGAATTGTATGAGGAAGCAAAGGCGACCAGACGGGAATGGGATCCATGGTATCGTCTCGGTATTTATTGCCCTAGAACAGTGGTTTTCAACCGTTTTTGGCCCGTGCCCCCCTTCACCACATGTTTCAGACTGTCATCCCTCCCCCCCCCCCCCACTTTCCAAAATTGTCAACCTCAAAAGGCGCTTTAAAAATAACATGTCTATAATACTGAGTATTCTTATTTTCTTCCATAGTTGTACATAACCTTTACATGCAAAGATAAATTTTATAGTGTAGTTTTATAATGTTAATGGCAAATGAATATGCTGATGGATATTAAAACTTAAATAAAAGCATTTTTATATTCACAATATTTTATTAAAACACCACATTAATCATACTAAAATAATCAAACAGAATTGTAGCTTAAAATACGACACCGGAATGCCAGAACATTGTGCTTCATCAAACAGAACGCTCATTACAAAACCAGAATATTGTAGATTCGTAATTAACTTCATTTAAATGAAGATTGTAACCAATGAGAACACTGTGATTGTTTTTCCCGCAGCAATTCTGAAATACGCGGAGGAATGCTTGAAAGGGCACAACGGAGGTCATTTTTAACATCTAATCTATTACGTCGTTTCATTTTAATTTCCAACAGAGCTGAAAAGCCTGACTCACAAAGATATGATGACGCAAATGGAAGCAATGCACGGATTGCTTTTTCTGCAACTTTTGGGTAGGAATCGCACATCAAAGACCAAAATTCCGTGACTGGTTTCTCATCGAACGCATCTCTTGCTCCTGAATCATTTTTCAGCTCCAGAAATTCATCTTGACTATCATCTGAAACTTTTTCAACTGATAATTTGAATGAGTTTCGCACCAAATCCAGCTCATCATTACTAGTTCAGGAAAATATCGCTCAAATTCATTTTCTAGTGCTGTCAAATGCTGCGAAATTTCATTTTTTTTTTTTTTTTTTTTTTTTTACAAATTATGGAAGTACTTGGTCTTTACCAACAACAACGAGAAGGGATGACAGGTTCTCAAACATTGCAACATTTGTCACATTCACCTTTCTTTTCCAGTTTTCCAGCTCGCTCATAAAAGCTCTGAGGGCATCCACAAATTGTATGATATTTGAATTCCTTCCTTGCATCTGGAGATTGAGTTTATTCAACATCTCAAAAATATTAACTACATAGGCAAGACGCATGATCCATTCCTCATCACCCAGCCAGGCGAAAAAGTCAATCTTACCCTGAACTTCCAAAAATAATTTGAGCTCGTCTCTCATCTCATATACTCGAGCAGTTACATTTCCTCTTGACAGCCATCGAACATTTGTGTGGAAAAGAAGCAAATGGTGACCTGCATCAATGTCAACGCATAACTGCTTAAAAAGCCGTGAGTTGAGAGCGCCTCCATTGATAAAATTCACTATCTGAACGGTTTGATACAAAACCTTCCCCAATAGAGCTGGGAGTATTTTGGAGGCCATTGCCTGACGAAGGATCATGCAATGAATGCCTTTCACTTTTGGAGCACGTTTCTTCAGACTAACTTTAAATCCTGATTTGGTCCCCAACATAGCTGGTGCTCCATCTGTACAGCACCCACACATATTATCCCATAAAAGACTTTCTGATTCAACGAAAGATGAAACCTTTTCCAAAATATCAGAAGCCTTGGTAGTTGTTTCAAGAGGAGAACAAAAAAGAAGTTCTTCTTTAAATGATTCTGAATGCACATACCTTGCAAACACTATCAACTGAGAACACGATGACACATCAGTCGATTCATCAATTTGAATTGAATAGAGACCAAATGATGCAGACTTAATCTCTTGCACAACTTGATCCTTGATGTCACTGGCCATATCGCTCATCCTTATTTGAACAGTGTCGTTTGATAGCGAAACCGCTGCAAGTTTTTTTTTTCTCTGATACATTTCCCATCACAATTTTACGCATCTTGAGACAATAAGGTTTGATCAAAGTTTCCCCTATTGTATGTGGTTTTTTTCTGTTTAGCTATCTCCAGTGCTACGACATGGGAAGCTTAAGTAACTTTTTCGTTTGTTTCTTGGAATGAATCTGTTAAATGCAGTCTCATCCTTTTGACAGCATTCCCAAGACGTTCAAGCTAGGTTTTGTCCTTGTGTTGAGGATGAACATTCAACACATGTTTCCTCGACTTTGTCGGTCTCATATAATCATTTGAGAAACTGTTACTACAAATAACATATTGAGGTCGTTCTTCTCCGTTGATGACGATATTTGTGAATCCATATTGCAAATATGAAAGATATTACTTTTTTTTAAAACTCATCATGGGCTTCATATTCTGTAAATATAAAATAAAAAAATCGAGATCAACACACATAAATACCCACACACATGTGTACACACAAAAACCCACCCACCCGCCCGCCCGCACACACACCCACCCATGTATGTGTATATATATATATATATATATATATATATATATATATATGTGTGTGTGTGTGTGTGTGTGTGTGTGTGTGTGTGTGTGTATGTGTGTGTGTATAAAAGTCCCGGGGGGGGGGGATTCCCCACTGGTTGAGAACCACTGCCCTAGAATATATTAAGTCTGAGCTCGCCACACTCCCACAGCTTGATCTTTCAGGCGACTATTTCCATCTGTCACCGCTCACTATTAAGTCTGAGCTCGCCACACTCCCACAGCTTGATCTTTCAGGCGACTATTTCCATCTGTCACCGCTCACTGTACTACTGTTGTCATCATGGGTGCGTTCAGTGTAATGGCCTACCAACATTGTTACATTTTCAGTTGTCGAGCTGAACACATCTTTCATGGGTTGAGGACAGTATAGCAGCCTAGTTGTGTATCTGTCTAACATAAACGCCATTGCATCCAACTTCCACAACATAATCATCATCAACTTTCGTGCTGTCTAGTGTTGGTGATCAGGGCGATCTGCAACAGTGTGTGTCAATTCACATGTTGACATTTGTCCTTCCCATAATGCAAAGCTGCCATGACCTCTGAGATAAGAGATAAATCGCCAATCTGATGTTTACCACGTTTCTAACTACTGGGGTTCATGCACGTGTCCCACATTTATACTATTGATTTGAATTGTACACGTGACATGAACCGCTCCTGTGATATTACTATTGCTTATGCGTTTTGTTTCACTCTCTTCAACTAATATATGTCTAACCTTTTCTCTGGTGTGTTTCACTCTCTCCAACTAATATATTTCTAACCTTTTCTCTGGTGTCTTCTGACTTGTTGCTGTCAATACGGTGTCATTTGAATGGCGTAAGTTATAAACCGTCTACGTGGCGAAGGCGTTATGGACGCGGTTCGTAATCCCGTTTACCCACTCTCGAAACCTAGCTGCTCGCGATTTGGCAGCAGACCGCATTGCGCTGGATTGTAACGCTGAATTAGTATGGGAACCGGTTGTTCAGAAAGCAATGGTAAACTACTGAACGTACACTTGCCAAGACATCAACAACACCAGTAAAATGCTGGCGTTCACAGCGATGTCCTGTAAAAAGGATATTAAAAACATAGTTATTATATAATGATTACCAACTACAATCCGTGGCGTGTATTCTATCGACCGCCCTGTATGCCCCCTCCCCCACTGTATAGAGACAGTAAAGTACACGACTCTATTCCACGCCTTGAGGCCTACTGGGTATGTGGTACTGGCCCCATGTTTGTATATACCAATCGGTTGTCGACAGGTTATATGGTGTATCACAACGGTCGACTTTACTTCCCAGGACATTTCATGGTACCCACTTTAGGCTGGGTCGACATGGGAACGCAGGTCCATGAAAGATAAATACCACTTGGATGAGGGTTTCAACACGTGACCACAGGACAGGCAGGCGTTCGTGCTAGTCACTGCCTTGAGGCGAATTCCATGCACTGTATAACGGAATCAATTCAGGGGGCACTGCTACCTTTCTTTATTCGATGAAATATTCCAAAATCTGTTTTATGCCAGTATATGTTGTTTTTTTTTACATTATTATTCATATATCATTCGCATAAATATTGAATTGTTCTAATAATTTAATGACATCCTCGTCTTTCACTGGATTATGTCCTAGTCTTTGACTCCGTCAAATGCTTTTGTGATGTCAATAAAGCGTAAGTGCAGACCTGTTTTGATGTCTTCGTTCTTTCTAATTATGTCCTGATTCTGTTTAGAACATTGTTCATGCCATTGCCCTCTACAAATCCCCATTCTTTATCACTAATTTCTGATTTATTCGTGTTCCTTCTACTTCTTCTGCTTGTGCCCTGTTTGCCACTATAGCGTATGCCCTAATACAACACGCACCAAGCCATACTATCTCCTGCTATCTCTGTCGGCTCCCTACATGTCTTCCCCATATGATCATTCTTTGTTCACCTGATCTTGTTTATACTGGCTGGATTGTGCAGCTGAGGTTTTCTACAAGGTGGTAACCAGCCCCAAGCAATACCCTTCATAGTCCACTCTTGCCACATGCATGACAGGCTTCATACATTCTTACTATTCTTGGCTTTCCCCAAGGTCTTCGGCAACACAAGGGCGTCCTGTTTCTTACCCTTCCAATAATTATTCTCAGTAGCGGCATTATCATTTGACACAAGCCATAAAATGAGATGATCTTCTCATTCTGTAGGACCTCGTCTCTATGTAAACACGCATTTATGACAGGTTCTATGTAGGTACTGTAGACTAACCCGTGGGTCGTCTTTTTCTTCCTCTGTAGGTGTCTGGTCTAGTGC
>JACEFZ010013505.1:20000-23181 GCA_014155875.1 Cepaea nemoralis
AGCAACTCACCGCCAGTGGGAAGCGTAGCACATGGCACCAACTCCGTTATTTCGACAACGCGATGACTCCCGAAATGGTTGCTCTCGCAGACCACATGACGCAGTCCAAAAATGAACCTATGCACGAGGCAGACGGGGCTAAGCCAATTCCCTATATAGAGCACCCCCTCACCCCTCCCCCTTCACCCCCATGCCTCCTCGTGTGATGGGCTGAACACCTGGGAAATTGATGTCGTAGTTTCCCCATGTCTTCTACACTCACATTAAAGATTTACATGTTACAAACATTCTATTTATCATGTGTGTAACTTTTTCGAAGTAGAAATCAATTTCAACCTAAGCGTCAACTGCCGAGGGATCATGAACTAGACAAGGCTTTACATCCGCTTCTATACTACCCAGATTTCAGGAGGAATTATAACACGTTAGGTTCCTTATTACTTGTGCGAGATCTTTACAACTTGTCCCAGTTCCTTATTACTTGTCCCGGTTCCTTATTACTTGTCCCAGTTCCTTATTACTTGTCCCAGTTCCTTATTACTTGTCCCAGTTTCTTATTACTTGTCCCAGTTCCTTATTACTTGTCCCAGTTCCTTATTACTTGTCCCAGTTCCTTATTACTTGTCCCAGTTCCTTATTACTTGTCCCGGTTCCTCATTACTTGTCCCAGTTCCTTATTACTTATCTGAGTTCTTTTCTACATGCCAGAGTTCCTAATTATGCAAAGAGTTACTTATTACTTGTCCGAGGTAATTTTTACATACCAGAGCTCCTTATTACTTAACAAGTTCCTTATTACTTGTCACAATTTCTTATTACTTGTCCGAGTTCCTTTATATTATTTACCCGAGTTCCTTGTAACTTGCCCGAATTCCTTATTATTCGTCAGAGTACCTTAATATTTGTCAAGTTTCTTATTACTTGTCACAATTTCTTATTACTTGTCCAAGTTCCTTAATATTATTTACACGAGTTCCTTGTAACTTGCCTGAGTTCCTTATTATTCGTCAGAGTAACTTATTACTCGTCAGAGTACCTTATTACTGGTCACAATTTCTTATTGCTTGTCCGAGTTCCTTAATATCATTTACCCGAGTTCCTTGTAACTTGCCCGAGTTCTTTTTTACTCGTCAGAGTACCTTATTACTTGTCAGAGTTTCTTATTACTTACCTGAGTTCCTGTCTGCTTACTCGAGTTCCTTACTGCTCGAAGAAAAACTAAGAAGTATAAACGGACTGACCCTAATGGATATAGACCCGGCAATGTTAATGGACAACGAGATAGATCAATGATTCAAAAAATAGGCACAATGAACGTCTGCGGTGTTAATAGTAAAGAAGAAGAATTTATAGAAACAATGAAAGAGAGGAACATTGGACTGATGGGAATAGCAGATACCAGAATAAAGGGGGAAGGATGTAAGGAGATCCACCACTATTACACGTTTGTCTACTCTGGAGTAGAACAGAAAGAAAGGACAAGACACGGTGTGGGAATAGTTATTGAACCACGGCTAGCAAGAGGAATGCTAGAAATGAAATATATATCAGAAAGAATCATAACAGTGGGAATAAAAGAACAAACAATTACAACATATGTACAAATATACGCACCATGTAATACAAACAATAATGAGCAAGAATGCGAGGACTTCTACGAAGACATCCCTGACGTGCTAAATAACATAGATAAGCAGGACAACATCATAGTTATGGGAAACTTCAATGCAAGACTAGGTCACAGCAGAGCGGGTGTCACAAAATGAAACCGTGTGTTTATCCGGTTGATTATTACAGAGGATTTTCGGATTAAGCGGACGTTCGACCAGCGACATCTATTTGTACTAACAGAGTAAACACAGTTGTACAGGTTACATCGTGTCAGCCCATAAACACATTTGGTGGTGAGGGAGAAGGATATGGAATGGTTCCGTTTGTCATCTATACTGCCGGACATCAGACGGAAATGGATGCTGGGATTGTCACCACGGAACAGAAGAGTGACAAGTTTGTCAACATTTGAATGCAGATGGAAGCCGTGAGATCACAGGGGCAGATGTAAAACGGAAGTACCTAGTACGGAAAACAGTGCATCTGTCAATTCTTGGTTTCCGGAACATCAAGATGATTGGCAGCTTGGTATCGAAACTCTTTGTTGGGAGTTTACAGAAACTAGCTGGCTTGTTTGAGAATCTAGGCAATTACTGACAACTTTGACAGGATTTAAGCCAGGAAAATAGTTCTTGACAGGGGATGATTTGCCACTGTGCCACCTGTGTGGGGGAGTAAAGGATAACGTCACGTGGACAACTTTGGTAGTTTGCCATATAAACTCGAGTTGAGATCAACTAGGGTGGACTTGAATAATGCTCTAGACAGAGTGCAGGGCACTGCAGTGCCAGTGGAAATAATATCTACCGTGTGTTAATTAGTGACTTAATTTTACACGTGCCTATATGGCAGATGTAGATATGATTTATAGGACTGCAGTAGTGCCATTTAAGGTATAACTTATTATAATATATTCGTTATAATTACTATAGACTGTGGCCTTGTTAAACTATAGTGTGATGATTAGCACTGTTAGTGGAAACTAGCTAGAGTAGTGAAGTGATACTTGGCTCTGTTAGCTAGAATAGATTAGTGAAGTGTTGATAAGCTTTACTAGTTGAATAATGAGGGATAATTGGGATCTTCCCGTAGGTGTCCCTGGTGGGCGGGGTTCCGCATTCTGTTTGGTGATTTTTTCTTTGTCATAGCCTGATTCGACTCTAGGTGGGTAGCTAATCTGCTCTATGACTAAGTCTAGTTAGCTAAAGATCATTAAGCAAGGTGATAGGCTTACACTCAGCCGAAGGGATCAGTGACTAGTACTATCACCAGATGTGTTGTTTCTATCCTAGGTTCCCTACCAGATCCAAGGAAACTCTACAAGTTTTGGGAAAGAATTAAAAAACCCATTTTGAAGAACACCAGTTCAAGAGTCAATAAAGTTGCATACAGAAACGTAACTTACGCTAGAAGGAAATTGATTCATCAAAGAGAGTGATGCATACTGATGCACCACACAGCATCAGACAGTAGTAACGAACCGAGAACCGGCTAAGAGTACCTAGTGTTAGTACAGTAACAATTAACATTAGTAATTAGCACTTATGGACTGAATGGTTCGATGTGCAAG
>JACEFZ010013506.1:0-22949 GCA_014155875.1 Cepaea nemoralis
CCCTTCTGCCCCGTTTTGGGGAAAAATTTTTCCAAAAAATTCCCCCCGTGGTTTTTGGAAAAAAAATTTGAGGTTTTTTCCATCCCCGGTTTTCCCAAAAAAGATCCTTTTCCCATGGCTGACATCTCAATTTGCTAAAACACAACTTACAAATATACATTTTACATAAAATTTTCCCAGATTTTGGGCTCTATTAAAAATACAAATGAGATCACAAAGACACCAAAAACTATCATACAAAAAAATTCACAAATTAAAATTTAAAACCTTCAGATCCCGCCAAAAGTACTACAAAACATATAATGGGGAAACCATGACACACAGAGTTTCCCACAAATCATTTGGGACTAAAACAATTTTGCTTCTTTTACTGTAGAATTCACCAACACTTCTTTCCTATCACCAAAACTAAATATTCCACACAACCTGGTCATTTGCCCAACTAATACTCATACCCTCGCCAACGACTTTAAAGGGAAAATGCATACTTTTATTTTGGTTATAACTGTTTTAATAGAGCAAGAGTATACATGCAAATTAGACTACACTGCCTTCTTCCTGCTGTCCTTTGTTCGATGACTTTTTTTCTGGGGTTGTCCCCCCCAAGACTGGTTCAAAATTTTTCCAGCTCTATATACGGCTTTAAAAAATTTCCATTTCTCTGAACATGAGCCATTTACCAGCTTCTTCGGCCAACAATGGACGTAAAGAAGGGAGGTTCGGGTGCAAAATTAACCTGGGGAGGTAAATAAAAACACATTGAAACTTACAAACTGCAATACCTACTACTTCAATAAAGAAAAAAACGGAAAAAAATTCAAAAGGAGAGGGGTAAAAGGCAAAAAAACAGACTGTCGACATTCTATTGGTCACATTTGGAAAAGGTAAAGGTATAGTCACTGATGGTTTTTGGTATAGAGAGATGTACATAGAAAACATGTATAAAACCCTAGGTTTTCGGTATTGGTCATGTTTACCAAAAAACCCATGTGAACTATGATCTTACTACCCATACACCCCTTTTTCGTTGAAGAGGAACACCTTCGGACACCATCAGTGGGATTTTTCGTTCCCGTCACTTTTTTTTCTTGAGAGTCGGGGGCATGACTACAAACCAAAAAGGTCAATATTTTCATCTGAAGACGAATCATCACCCAAGCAAAGATTGTCTCTGGAAAACATCTAAGCGGGCTGGGTGCCACGAGTGGGTTTCGGCAGAAAAAAATGTCTAATGAAAAGTGGTGTGAAGAAGCCAAAATCATCCTCCTTAAAACACTGTCTCTTCAAAACAATCTTCACTTCTGCCCACGATGTCCGTCTATAAATTAAACGTCATTGTACCTGGTGAATAAAGGTAAAAAAGTTTTAACTCACATGTCGTTCTGTAGTATGGTCTGGATCAGGATTCTTCTATAGAATCCACTTGAAATCCTAACGTTTTTAACCTACTTGTGTAAAACTTTTTTCACCTTCCATTACCAGGTAAAATGACAGTTTTAATTGATAGACGGACATCGTGGTCAACGATGAAGATTTTTTTAGAAGATGACATGTTTGAAGGGGGATGATTCTGGCTTCTTACACCCTTTATCATTAGCATTTTTTTCTGCCAAAAACCTTCGTGGCCCCCAGCCAGCTTAGATGTACCAGAGACAATTTTTTCTTGGGGTGATGATTCGTCTTCGATGAAGATTTTCCCTTTTTGGTTATTTCATCCCCCAAGTCTCTCAAGAACATTAATTGATGTGGAACGAAATTCCTACTGAGGGTGTCCGAAGGTTTTCCTCTTCAACGAATAAGGTGTGTATGGGTAAATGATCATGTTCAATGTGTATTTTGGTAACATGCCCAATACCGGAAAATATGGTTATACATGTTTTCTATGTACTCTCTTTTATACCCCAAACCATCAGTGACTATACCTTTCCCTTTTTTCAAGATGTGACCATAGAATGTCGAAGTCTGTTTTTATTCCTTTTACCACTTTCCTTGTGATTTTTTTCTTTTTTTTTTTCTTTATTGAAGTAGTAGGTATTGCAGTCTTGTAGTTTAATGTGTTTTTATTTCCCCACATTTAATTTTGCACCAAAACCCTCACTTCTTGCCCCAATACTTTTGGGCCCGAAGAACGCAATGGTAACTGGCATCATGAAATCAGAGAACGTGAGAATTTTAAAAGCCGTATACAAGCGGGAAAAAATTTTGAACCCAGTCTTGAGGGAAAACCACAGAAGAAAAGTCATGCAAAAAAGGACAGCAGTGAAGAAGGCCTGTAGTCTAATTGCATGTAATCTCTCTGCTCTTTTAAAACAGTTATAACCCAAATAAACTAGTATGCTTTTCCCTTTAATGTCGTTGGCGAGGGTATGAGTATTATTTTTGGAAAAATACCAGGGGTTTGTGTGGTAATGTTTAGTTTTGGTGATAGGAAGAAGGTGGTAAATTCTAAGTAAAAGAAGCAAAATTTGTTTGAGCCCAAGTGTTTTTGTCGTAACTCTGTGTGTCATTTTTTCCTTATTATTTTTTGTGTAGTCTTTTTTGGCTGGGATCTGATGGGGTTTAAGTTTTAATTTGTAAATTGTTTTGTTGATATGTTCTTGGGTCTTTGGTATCTCATTACGTATTTTTTAAATAGAGCCCAAATTGGAAAATTTCATGTAAATGTATATTGAATAAGTTGTGTTATAGCAAATTAAGTGTCACCTTTGGAAATGGATTTTTTGGAATACTCGGTGAACTATCCCCGATGACTCACAGATTACATGGCCATCATGTTGTTAACTGTCATGGGTGTTTCAAGGGAGCACGTGAAAGTGGAGGTTTTGTAAGTTCTTGGTGATGTAAACCCTTTTATTAAAAGCAAACCGACTGTGGGGAAAATGAGTGCTGTATAAGGGGTTTTTGTCCAATACTGAAGGGGCTTTGGGAAGTAAAACAAGGGAAAAGGGGGGCATTGAACGTCTTTTCAGATTTAAGACACAATTGACTACAAGTTACATTTCTTTCTTATTTTTGTGGACTTTTTTTTCCTAGCTATTTCTGTACTTGACCTTTTCCCCTTTTGGGGACTTATTTATAAGTTTAGTTTGAAAAATTTTTGTCTTGCCCTGTTTTTTATATTTGGTTATTTTTATAATGTTTTGATCAAACTTTTGTTGTAAATTTATAAACGGTCTGACATTTCTCTCTTTGGCCCTTTTTGCCTTGGTTTTTTTTCATATGTTTTATTATACATTTGACTGTTCTGTATTTGCCATAACTTTTTCTAAAAATTGTTCATGTCTGGTAATGTAAGCTCTGAGCTGACAAGACAACGTCATGAAAACAACAACCACTAAAGAAAAGCAACGAAAAAAACTTGGTTTCAATATATCAAAGAATGTATTAGTCATCAAAACACTTTAGTGATATAAGAAAAAATCAATGACATATATATTCGTCAATACAGTTTAGAGATATATCGTAAGAAAAAAAAAATCAATGACATAGATGCTTAGTGAAAAACACTTTAATGATATAAGAAAAAATCAATGACATACATGAGTAGTGAAAAACACTTTAGTGATATAAGATAAAATCAAGGACATACATGATTAGTGAAAAACAGTTTAGAGATATAAGAAACAATCAAGGACATATATGATTAGTGAAAAACCAAAAAGTTCTGGTTTAGTGATCTTCATTCTTCTGGGTTCTGCTGGTTGACTATCAAAAACACTGTTGTTGTCGAAGTCATCACACAGACCTTATTTGTTTCGGATCCAGAATAAAGACATGTATGAGATAGCATACAAAATATCTGAATACTTCTTTTTATCATACAAAACCACCCGATAGCGGTGGTCGACACTTTTTTCTAATACTACACTTGATTGGGTAGCATAAGCGATAGGTCCTTGCAGTACGCCTTAAGGGCTGCCAAACTGTCTCTATCATTTGGTTGGATATCCTCTGCTACTATGAGTGGACTTGTTGCCAGGGTGTCTAAGGGTGTCGTTCGTTCTCGTGATTGTCTGGTGATGTAAGTACCGTTGTAGGTTCGAATTGTATAGATTGTCACGTAACTGACAGGGATAATCATTGTGAATGTTCCTATTATGACGGGTAAGGTTATCATTGAAGATACAGTGGTGGCAGTCTGGTACTTGCGTTAGACTACGATGATGATGTAAATAGACAGGTGGTGCTGTCGTCTCTGGTATTGCAGTGTTTGGTGTATTCATACGTGGCTGATGACGTATTCGTTTGTGTTTTTGTAGGCCATCATTCGTCTTATACACCTTATCACATAACTGACAGGTTTATACTTGGTCTTTCCCTTCGTGAATGGTCCGAATGTGACGATTAAGGGTATACTTATCACAATAGGCTTTGTCGCACACTGAACACGTGAAAGTAGATCTGGTGGTCATATTGATAAACTGTTTTTTTTTTTTTTTCGCTTTCTTACAATCCCAAAAAATGTTCTGGTGTATACAATGTTTCACTGTTTTATCATAGGCCAACGACACGAATAAGGCTCACACCAAGTTTCACTGCTGTAGCTAGCCAAGTCACTACGTGAAAAATAGCTGGTTACTACACGAACAATGCTCACACCAACCTGTTTCACTGATGTAACCAAGTCACTACGTGAACAATATCTGCTTACTACACAATGCTCACACCAGCCTGAAGCACGTCTGTAGATACCCAACTCAGCCCGTGAACTGGTACTGAGCTCACAAGAGACGCCTTCTATTTTATACACTGGTTCTGCACACGACGTAGCTGACGTGTCAGTTAGACAAGCTATTCTCACGCCTGCTTCCCCACAAACCGATGACTCATACTTAATGACTATTGCATATGGCGTTGATGACGTAGTCTCGGACATCCGCGTTCTTTATCACAAGGGGGTGTGTGGTTTGTATAGTTTAGTCTTATGGGTGAGTGCATCTGTACTGGTTGAGGTACCAGTAGTAATGTTTTGGGTGTGTGTTTGTTTTTTGTGTACTTATGTGTCTGTATGTACAAGTGTATCAATTGTGTATGGGTGTCTGTATGTGTTTGTCTTTGTGTATTTTTGCTTGTAGGTGTGTAGTTGTGTAATTGATTATGGGTGTGTACTTGAGTATAGTTGTGATGACAGTAGTAATGGTATGGGTGTGTCTGTGCTGTCTCTGCACGTGTGTATATCTGTTGATAGTGACAGTAGTAATGGTATGGGTTGTCTGTGTATGGTTGTCTTTGTGTTTGTCTTTGAGTGTTCTTGTGTCTTTGTTTATGGGTGTGTACTTGAGTATAGTTGTGATGACAGTAGTAATGGTATGGGTTGTCTGTGTATGGTTGCCTTTGTGTTTGTATGTGTGTGACCCTCTTTGTGTCTTTGATTATGGGTGTGTACTTGTGTATATCTGTTGATAGTGACAGTAGTAATGGTATGGTTTGTCTGTACTTCTGTCTCTGTATGTGTGTACGTGTGTGTGTGTTTCGTTGTCTTTGTATTTGTGTGTATCAAGTATGTACTTGGTTGTCTGTGTGCTTGTCGCTAATATTGGTAGTAGTATTATCACTACTATTGATTCTTCTTCACTCTACCCACCACCATTGTACTATACGTACTTTCCCCTACAATTTAAGTGGTCACTCGACTACTTGACCACTGCTTGACCACTGCTTGACCACGTCATCGATCACTTTAATCACTACCATAATCTTAGGCACATCGTCCTCTACAATTTAAGTGGTCACTCGACAACTTGACCACTACTTGACCACTACTTGACCACTAATTTACCACCCTTTAAGCATCACCATGTCGCTACAACTACTTTCCGCTAAAATTTATTCACATGACCACTTGACCACTGCTTGACCACTGCTTGACCACTAATTTACCACTCTTTAATCATCACCATCTCATTACAATCACTTTTCCCTAAAATTTTCCTCACTTGACCACTGCTTGACCACTACTTGACCACTACTTGACCACTAATTTAAACATTACCATGTCACTACGACCAATTTCCCCTAAAATTTTCCTTACTTGACCACTGATTGACCACTACTTTACCACTCTTTAATCACCACCATATCATTACAATCACTTTTCCCTAAAATTTCCTTACTTGAACCTTACTTGACCACTTGACCACTGGTTGACCAGTGTGTAACTGCGAACACCTCTTATTACATTTATGACCACCCCTATATCACTCCTACTTGTTCACTAATACCCCTTACCACCGTACCCATTATAACTTTATAAGATTTCCTTTGTAATCGGTGTCTACGACACCACCATATACCCATGAATAGAACGACCCATCACACCCTTGTTCATCACTACCCATACACATTCCTATACGTAACCACCATATACCCATGACTAGAACGACCCATCACACCCTTGTCTATCATCACGCATATACATTATATCTACGCCACCACCACATACCCATGAGTAGAACGACCCATCACACCCTTGTTCATCACTAAACAGACACATTATGTCTACACCACCACCATATACCCATGAATAGAACGACCCATCACACCCTTGTTCATCACTACCCATACACATTCCTATATGTAACCACCATATACCCATGACTAGAACGACCCATCACACCCTTGTCTATCATCACGCATATACATTATATCTACGCCACCACCATATACCCATGAGTAGAACGACCCATCACTACCCATACACATTCCTATACGTAACCACCATATACCCATGACTAGAACGACCCATCACACCCTTGTCTATCATCACGCATATACATTATATCTACGCCACCACCATATACCCATGAGTAGAACGACCCATCACACCCTTGTTCATCACTACACAGACACATTATGTCTACACCACCACCATATACCCATGAATAGAACGACCCATCACACCCATGTTTATCACTACCCATACTAATGTAACCAAAATAACTTTCCCCCTTCGCTTTCCAGAACATTTTACCTTAATTACTTTTACACCCCACCAGGCAGCGTAAAAAAAAACCCGTTCCCACACCCCGAAAAAAAAAAAATTTCACCCGCCCAAATTTCCTCCACCCTCAGGTTCTGGAGCCGAGTCGACAAATTTTACCCATATTTCCTTCATAATCCCTATCAGGAGGCGGAAAGCTGGATTTTACCCATATTTCCTTCATAAACCCTATCAGGAGGCGGAAAGTGGGGTCTGGAATCCAACCTCCACTACTATCGCGTACGTCTTTTGACACAACTAGCAAGTAATATAAAGTTTCTTATTTACAGAAATCACCTTTTAGAACTTGCCATCATAGACTGTCTGGACTCTTCATTCAAAGCCTCTATAGATAGACTGCTGGCATTGCTAAAAAAAAAAAAAGACGTCTACTCCTCAGACCGTAGTGAACACAACTGTTTGACCACTCGACCTTCGTCTTACTTCGATGTCTCGAGTGAAATCCAAGTCGCTTTTCCAGTTTGGTCACCAAAATTAAACATCGCGAAACTTGTCGCGGTGGGTGTTTATAACGGCTCAGGTCATGAATATTTAATTAGATGGTTTCGATCGATTGCTGTAGACCTAGTTCAGATCGCTATAAACCAGCTAGTTAACCGGTTCATTGGCGATAGCTGATAGTAGTTTACGAATAATTACGGTCTTTACGCTCCTCACAGCATTTCCCTCTGTCGTTTGAATACAAACATGACCTATCTACCTTACGTAAATGTTTAGGTAGTGTGCCCATAGCGCAGCGGCTGAGAGAATCGTTGTTCCGTGTTTACGTTTGTCCATCAAGAATGATGATGACCATTAATTTCATCCAGTGTGGTTGAAAGTAGGGAGCCTTGAGTTCTACGATATCTGATAAGGCCTATTTTGGCTCAAAATGTTTTTTACAATGTGGGCAAAGAATGCTTGTCGTTCCACGAGGAGGATCTCCTGCAGTGGTTTTTCTGTCCAGCCTCTACTTCATAGCTCTTGCAGTCCTGGTTGCTTCACAAGTGGCTGCACCCTTGTGTAATGATGTACGCCACCAATTTTGGTCTTTAGCAACAGTCTTCCAGGTGTCAAGATTAATTTCGAAAGCTTTCAGTTAGATTTTTAGAGTCTTTAAAGCGTTTACCACAACGCAGCTCGCCATAAATAAATAAGTTTAGGGAGCCTGTGATCTGGCATACGAGTTCAGTGACCAGTCCAGGTAAAAGCGAGACATGGTGTTTACATACGGCATGTGTGTTAACCGTTCGCTTCGACCATTGTAGTGTAAAGGAAAGGGAAGGAAGTCAACTGTGTTAATATATTTTGTAGTGGTGAAACCGATGTGGGAAAGAAAGGAGAATTGTTCTACGATAGTGAACCATGGTCGATATGGTAACCCTAGCTAGGGGAATGTAATGCACGTAGATATGGCTGTAGTTCGGGGCCGAGTGCAGGCCAGGTCTATCAGTAATTTGTACTATCGGCTGATAGTGAGAGAGCACTCACGGCGGTTCCCGAAGGAGTACTAACTCTTCTACTCTATCCTATCCTCTGATGACCTGATAATTTCGAGACTACAATTATGTGAAGAAGGGGACATTTTCTGTCACAAAGATGGGTGAAGAAGGGAGGGAAGTGAAGGGGACGCAAACCGCGCTCCAAAGTTAATATCGCGGATCCAAGAGGACCTGCTTCAGCGTTTATGATATGATCCCGCCTCTAGGAAGGGGCAACTGAACCGGGGTTGATATTTGCCTTCTTCACTGGGAGGGAGGCAGATACCATGTATACTCATACCTACGGTTTACCTTCTGCCTAAGAGGGGGATAGACTTAAGCAGGCCCAACACTCACGCCCTGAAAGGGGGAGCAGATAGGTGGTATAACAGGATCAGGTAGGACATAGTTAATATTTCTACCTAATGTTGAGGGTTTGACGGCCGCGTTCAAGTGTCATGTTCCAATGGCTTGTTGCAGGGTTCTCTCACAAGATCCTCTCATTACAGAGGCGATCTTCTGGTGGTGAAGCAGCCTGAGAGGAATATGGGAAGGAAGACCAGCGATAGCAACCGACGCCAGTGACCATGACACATCTCCAGTGTTGCAGCAGTGCACTTGTCTCCGGCCTATGAAATCCCCTTCGCCAGTTAATAGCCCCAGATGAAGATCCCTCCATCAAACCACATTCACGAGAGTACCCACGGGGTAGAAATTATTATTCTGCATATCTCACTATGACTCACATCCAAGCTTACCAGGCCAGGATGAGGCCGACAGAGACATTGTCCAATACCATTAGAGCGGTGATGTTCCGACGAGAATGTGCGTCTTCAAGAGTGGTTTGAGACGACGCCTTGAATCTGTGGTGGAAGTCTGATCAGTGCTTGATCGGGACAGCTATCACCTGCCGTAGTCCACGGGGTATACAACAACTTATTTGAACATTACGTTTTTCGGAAGTCTTCCTACTCCAGATAGTCAACCCAGTCTACCTTTGGAGCCTGACCATTAACTGAGGAAAGGGTGCCACCTCCTACCAGTCTGCAAAGCCGACCCTACCGGAAGGAGAGTCCTCAGAGATCTGGTGAGCTACCTATGACAACCAGACGGACTGACCTGAACCACAGATGCCCAGTGATGAAATCACTGATCGTCTGATACTGATCTTCTTCACCTAACTACCTGTTATATCCACTGCCTCCATCTCAACCTCTCCTCTTCTACGCTCTTATGTATAATACGTTATCTGTTTGTTAATATGACGTGTCTTGAGTTGAATCGTATGTTCTGGATTGAGCCTCTTGAGGTATCGTCCCTAGGGTGATTGAGTGAAAGAAAGCCGAGTCCTGGGAACTGAGGGGTCGGGGGACTAACTACACCTATGTCTTGACAAGTGCGTGTCCTGAGGTAATAGGTGTATCGATAGCTCAGCCTACCCAACTGATATTGTTACAATGACTCTCAGCAGTAAGCATTTGGGAAGGATAGAATGGATACAGAACGAAGCTATGCGTATTATTCTTGGGTGTACAAGAGATACAGCGTGTAGGGTGATGCGCTACCTTCTTGATTATCCAATCATGGGGGACAGAATACAAACGTGTCGAGCACGTGCCTACCTCAGAGTCAACGCAAACACACAACATCCACTGCATAGTTACATTAAGAAAGTAAAGGGCAGCAGGTTAAAAAGAGGAAAGCCGTGGATGGAATAAGCCGAAGACATTCTTCAACAGGTGTGTTCACTTGAGGACTTAGAACCTGACGAGGAGTGGGTACAAGTGCCAACAGATTTATGTATGTCCTTTTCAGTCTGCTTCCAACTAGACAGAAAATGCAGACAAGAACATCCGGCTGCTGTGGAGGCGGAAGTACAGGCTTTGATTTTCGAGAATTCTTTAGAGGGTGATGCCGTCATTTACGCAGACTGGTTCATCATTCCATGAGTGAGAAGTTCATGGGCCTTTACGGCTCAGGCAAGAGGGAGAATTGTGAAGGGAGATTCTGGTGCTTTTGCTTTGATCACAAGTAGCCTGACTATGGAAGTCATGGCAGTAAGTAAAGCAATAACATAGGCTCGAGACACAGGACATTCACTAGGGCATGTTTCTTAGTGACCCAATGAGCATGTTCAAGAAGATAGAAATGGGTTGATCCGAAGTGAGTGGTTGCTGTCTCTGGAGCTGTCTCGGCTGGCACAGATTAGTTTCATTTTCGTGCCAGGGACATGCGGGTGTACAAGGAAATGAGCAGGCTGCCAGGCTTGCAGGTAAAGTTGCTCTGGAAGGAGGACGGGCCATGGACCAGGCTGAACTTCTGAATGCTTTACGAGAAATAAGCCATTCGCGAGAACCAAGATGATGACTGTGAATCTACAACCATGGTCAGGATGCAAGAACAGCAAATTAAAAGAGGTGTGACCAAACAAGAACACTACGCTGGAAGCAAAAGAATATTGATAAACCAGAACAGAATTAGTGTCGTTATCCGCTACATATTGCAGAATTTGCTGAGGAGGGGATCCGAGCACTTATGGATTGAATGTTTCGATGTGCAATGAAGACGATCTGTCGACTAACTAACTAGCACCCTGTATTTCGGCAACGTAACAAGACATAGCTGGCCTCTGGCCGAGGGGTTACACAACTTTCTCCGTAATCCCGTTTATCCGCGCAGGGTAACGCAGCGCGCGAGAATTGGTAGCGGTTCTCCCCACGTTGGTGACTTGCGGGATAAGTGAGAAGGCCGCTCAGAAAGCAATGGTAAACTACTGATCGTAACCTTGCTAAGAAATCAACAATCAGCTGAAAGATGCTGATGTTGACAGCGATGTCATGTAAAGGATATGCGAATTTAAAAAAAACAAAAAAAAAACAGACATAACACTCTAATAAACTCCATACTGGAAGGCAAGGTTGAAGAAAGCGAAAAATAGGTAGACAACGATACAAGTGGGAAGATAACATCAAGAGATGGACGAACAGCAATCTGATAGAATGTAGTCAGGGTGAGAGACATACATTGTTGGAGATCCATTGCTGTCAACCTTCATTGTGGAGATGGTACCTGATTGATTGTTTGATGAAAATCAGTAAACTTTGTTGCTGCCATGTCGCCTGCTCCGTACCCCGTTCACAGGTTATGAATCGCCCTCCTACAGTCCTCCAGCGGAAACAACTCTTCAACTGGGCTAATTAAAATACCCCCCCCCCCCCCCACCCCAGGTTTCGCTATCGCTGTCGGGCGTGGTCCCTGTAAGACATTCTATTCCACGACAAGCGACTTCAGACTACATTTCTGATCCGGGTGATCTCCACATAGTGGTGTTTCTACTCTTCTGTAGCGACCCGGCTTAGGCCCCTTGTTCTTATTTGGTGGGGTGGCTCCTGGGACGGCACTAGACCGTAGTTGTTGTTTTTGGGCTCATTGAGAGATTGTTGTGTTACTGAGGCTGCTTTGTTCTTATTGTGAGGTTCATTCTGTGAAAGACGTTGGCTTACATTTCATGCAAAGCTGTGAACCATTTACTGCGTACACCTGTCCCAGTCATCATTACGCTTACTCCATAACCAGCACTAGGCCTTCTCAGCTGCCTCGCCCAGTCTTTTAAGTGTTCTAGTTAAAGTTTGTCCTTTCACGCCTAGCATCAAGGAGGAATGGTTACACAGCTATCTGATTGCCTTGCCGAAGCCTGACAAAGACCACAAAAAAATTCAGGGATATCGAATTATAACCATGCAGAATACAATAGGCAAGCTGCTGGAGAAGGTAATTGCCAGGAAAATATCAAGCCAACTAGAGAGGCAAGGTGTTTTCCCACCTACCCTGGGTGGGTACCGTCCAAAAAGAGAAACCTGGACCAATGCAGCAGTCTTTGCCCATGATGTCTATGAAGGTTTCCACTCAGGCACTGAAACTGTTGCTGCAGCGATTGATCTTGAGGACGCATACAACAGAGTACCACTGGATTTTTTAATGTTTCAGCTTCTTGAACTAAACGTAAGTCCATTCCTCCTTAGTTGGATCGCTGCAGCCCTCTTCCAACGGAAAGTAGTTTTTAGATGTGGCAGTTGGACTTCGGAACCAACAACAATATATCCTGGCCTACCACAGGGATCACCATTATCTCCGGTACTGTTCAACGCCTACACAGTGAGAATCACCAGTGAGCAGATCACTGGACCTGGCAGGACATTGTCATATGCCGATGATGTTTTAGTGTATCGTCAGGGTAAGGATAGAGAGGAGGTTGCTGTGGAACTACAAACCGAACTCAATCGCATAAGTACTTGGTGTGATGAAGCTGGGGCAATGGTCAACCCAACAAAGGCGACAGTGACTTGGTTCTCGTTGAATAATCATATTGTCAACAATCCAACACCAACTGTAATGCTGTGTTCAGAGACGGTGGAAAGAACGCAGGCAATGAATTACCTGGGGATACGGTTTGATCGAAGCCTTGCTTATAATGTGCACATAGACCAGGTGATAACAAAGGCCAAGCGGGGCTTGGCAGCGATGCGGGTGATGGCGGCAGCAAACTGTGAGCAGCGCCATCTATGTCTTCTGTACGAGGGGCTGGTCATGTCTGTTTTGGAGTATGCAATCTCAATCCTGACTCTCAGCCATAAGCAGATAGAAAGGATGGAAAGGATACAGAATGAAGCTATGCGCATTATTCTTGGATGTACAAGAGATACAGCATGCAGGGCGATGCGCTACATTCTTGATTTTCCAACTATTGAAGAGAGAATGCAAGTTTGCAGGGCACGCGCCTACCTCAGAATTAACGCAAACACACAGCATCCACTGCATAGTGAAATTAGGAAGGTGAAGGGCAGCAGGTTAAAAAGAGGACGGTCGTGGATGGGTCAAGCCGAAGACATTCTTCAACAGGTGTGTTCACTTGAGGACTTAGAACCTGGCGAGGAGTGGGTGCAAGTGCCAACAGACTTCTGCACATCCTTTTCAGTTTGCATCCAACTAGATAGAAAATGCAGACAAGAAAATCCGGCTGCTGTGGAGGCTGAAGTACAAGCGTTGATTTTCGAGAATTCGCTAGACAGTGACGCGGTCATCTACACAGATGGGTCGGTCGTCCGACATGTGAGAAGCTCATGGGCCTTTACAGCTCGGGCCGGAGGGAGAATTGTGAAGGAGGACTCTGGTGCTTTCACTGAAACCACAAGTAGCCTGACCATGGAAGTCATGGCAGTAAGTAAAGCAATAACATGGCTCGAGACACAGACATTCACTAGGGCTTGTTTCCTTAGCGACTCAATGAACATGATCAAGAGGATAGAGGAGGGGTCGATCCGAAGAGAATGGTTGCTGCCTCTGGAGCGGTCTCGGCTGGCAAAGATTAGTTTCATCTTCGTGCCAGGTCATGCGGGAGTACAAGGAAATGAGCGGGCTGACAAGCTCGCAGGTGAGGCTACTGTGGAGGGCGGACGCGCCATGGACCAGGCTGACATTCTGAATGCTCTACGAGAAGTGAGACTTTTGCAAGAACCAAGTGATGACTGTGAATCTACAACAATGGCCAGACTGCGAGAGCAGCAAATTAAAAGAGGGGTGGCCAAACAAGAACACTACGCAGGAAGCCAAAGAAGATTGATAAACCAACACAGAACTGGCGTCGTTAGCCGCTACACGCTGCGGGATTTGCTGAGGAGGGGATCCGAGCACTTATGGACTGAATGGTCCGATGTGCAACGAGGATGATCTGTCGACTAACTAACTAACTAACTAACTTTCACGCCTAGCTGTTTCAGCACGTCGTATGTGGAGTTGGTAACAAGGACTCTACGGCGAATAGCCTGATGTTATATCCTTCTTGTCTCAGACTTGCGACCACATCGCTGTACTTTTCCATCTTGTAGGTGTGCTGATCCTCAACTCTGGACTCTAACGGAACAGTCAGCTCGATTAGTACCAACTGTTGAGTAGACGGAGAACACACCATAATGTCTATTCGCAATTGAAACCTGCGGATTTCCGCTGGGTAGACGTCCCAAAGCTGGTTTACCAATGTCAAACATGGAACACAGACAGTCGTAGATACACACAGGCATAAAATCACATCATGTGAGATGAGATGCATAAGAAACGCCGCTGGAAAAACAAAAACAAAAAAGGATTGAGAAACAAATAAGAAACTAAGAACGAGTGTAGGGATAAGACCGATTGCTGATTTTATAGAAAACCATAGAATTACATGTTCGGACATTTAGTTAGAATGGAACAATATCAACCAGCGGCTAGAGCATTCTACGTGAGAACTAGGATTGCCATTCTAGATGTTTTACATCTAGATCCAGATGCTTTTGCCTGGGTCTAGATGCCGTTTAATGACGTTCAGATGTTAGATGTAATTCTAGATACTTTTCATTTGGAGTTAGATATTTCATAGATTTTTATTTTCTTTCGGTGTCATTTAATTATTACTGTATAAAATATTTATTACCCATTTTTTGTTTGATCTGGGAGAGCGTAAATTATGGTAACTCCATTATTTAAAATTTGATTTTTTTTTTTAAATAATTACTCACCTTCATATGTGTCTTCCACTTTGAACAAATCTTTCAACATGCAAAAAGTAAAGCAATATGAAGAAAAATTTCGGAAAGACGGCTGCAGGATGACATAATTGTTGTGTGTTGTTTATCTATCAAGAATGATGATGACCATTCATTTCATCCAGTGGGGTTGAAAGTATGGAGTCGTGAGTTCTAAGATGACTGATAAGGCCTATTTTGGCTCGAAATGTTCTTTGACAATGTGGACAAAGAATGCTTGACGTTTCTGGAGGAAGATTTCCTGCAGTGGTATTTTTGTTATGTCTTTTCTTCACAGCTCTTGCAGTCCTGGTTGCCTCACAAGTGACTGCACTCTTGCGTAATGATGCTCGCTACGAATTTCGGTCTCTAGGTGCAGACTCCCAGGTGTCATGATGAATTCCAAAAGCATTCAGTGAGATTTTCAGAGTGTCTTTAAAGCGTTTCCTCTGGCCGCCTTGGGAGCGTTTACCACAACGCAATTCGCCGTAAAAAAATTCGTTTAGGAAGCCTGTGATCTGTCATGCGAGTCAAGTGACCAGGCCCAGCGAATCTGATTCTTCATTAGTAGAGTGTGGATACTGGGCATGGACGCTCTATCTAGGACTTCAGTGAATGGGATCTTGTCTTGCCATTTAATCTTCAGTAGCTTCCTTAGGCAGACTGTGTGGAAGTGGTTTAATTTCCTGGCGTGTCGCTGATAAACAGTCCAGGTTTCACAAGCATATAGCTAATAAACTGCTTTGTAGACTGTCAGATTTGTTAGCAGGCTATTCTATTTCTGTCCCGTACATTCGTGTACAGTCTGCCAAAGGCCGCGCTGGCCTTGGAGATTCTTGCATTCACTTCATGACATAATTAAAGACTGGGTGATGGCAGTTCACGGAGATGTGACTAAGGCTCGTTGTAATTACTGCAAGTGCAAAATGAAAACGAACATGCAAGACTTGAAGAATCATACAGAGACTAAAAGACATAAATCGGAGACTTCTGTGGGTCGTCGCTAAAAGCTACGGAGTTCGTGATGCAGTGCCATCTGTTTTCAGAACTACACAGATTAATGAATCATCAAAAGTTGAAGGATCTGTCGCAATGTTTTTAAGTTGCCATTGTGCAATTGCGAACTGTGACCATTTGATTGATGTGTTTGAAAACACTATTTCTGACAATAAAGTTCTAAATGACGTAAAAATGCATCGCAGCAAGTGTACAAATATTATAAGAAGTACTTTGTTTTCTCACTTTGAAGATTTGATCAGTGATATTGTTTTCTCACTTTGAAGAAGATTTGATCAGTGATATTATTTTCTCACTTTGAAGAAGATTTGATCAGTGACATGTCTTTATCATGATTCTCATCATGATTTTCAAATTGATCATTTACTATTGGGAGAACCACAGATAGGCCTTGAAAAACCAAATCTAACGGTACCTCAATGAGTTGTGTGTCTCAATTCTAAGCCGAGTTATGTAAATCTGAGTGTCGTGACCTTTGGACTAAAATTTTCACAAAAGAGTGCTCACAGAAGGAATTTTTTGCGTCCTGGTCAAATTGAGAGCTCAGATTATAAAAATTTTGTTTTTTTTAGACTGGCTGTTTTGTTTTTAAACGAACATCTTAGCAACCATACATCACTGCGATCGGGGTTGTAAGGCCTAACTGGTCATGTTATTTATTTTTTGATATGATGTCTGGTGACCTAATTAGGAAGTAAAAATGGCCGCTAATTAATTACTATTTCACAAATTAGCTTGCGTTTTATTAATTTTATCTTCAAAAATTACAAGTTATGCATGTTGTTATGCGGAATGACGTTACGGACCTAATGGTCACTTTAGTTTTTTGACGATGTGTGTGGTGACCTAATTAGCAATTAAAAATGGCCGCTAATTAATTACTATTTCACAAATTAGCGTACGTTTTCTGAATTTTAGCTTTAAAAATTACAAGATGAATTTGGTAATATGCGGAATGATGCTACAGACCTTATGGTGTCTTTAGTTTTTTGATGATGTGTGTGGTGACCTAATTAGCAATTAAAAATGGCCGCTAATTAATTACTATTTCACAAATTAGCGTACGTTTTCTGAATTTTAGCTTTAAAAATTACAAGATGAATTTGGTAATATGCGGAATGATGCTACAGACCTTATGGTGTCTTTGCTGTGTCAGTATGATGTGTGGTGACCTAATTAGCAATTAAAAATGGCCACTAATTAATTACTATTTCACAAATTAGCGTACGTTTTCTTAGTTTAAGCTTTAAAAATTACCAGATGAATTTGGTAATATGCGGAATGATGCTACAGACCTTATGGTGTCTTTGCTGTGTCAGTATGATGTGTGGTGACCTAATTAGCAATTAAAAATGGCCGCTAATTAATTACTATTTCACAAATTAGCGTACGTTTTCTTAATTTTAGCTTTCAAAATTACCAGATGAATTTGGTAATATGCGGAATGATGCTACAGACCTTATGGTGTCTTTGCTGTGTCAGTATGATGTGTGGTGACCTAATTAGCAATTAAAAATGGCCACTAATTAATTACTATTTCACAAAATTAGCGTACGTTTTCTTAGTTTTAGCTTTAAAAATTACCAGATGAATTTGGTAATATGCGGAATGATGCTACAGACCTTATGGTGTCTTTGCTGTGTCAGTATGATGTGTGGTGACCTAATTAGCAATTAAAATGAGCAATTAGGCCTGGCAATCCCGGTTGCAGTGATGTATGGTTGCTAAGATGTTCGTTTAAAAACAAAATTGATTCAATGAAATAATACTCTCGCTTTGACTCGGCCTCACCAAAATCAACTCATTGAGCACTGATTATTATTGGTTATCACAGGTATATTATTGGGACAAATGGTTGTTATGAGGTTCGTCTAAAACAAAATTAGTAAATTTGCACACAAGTGTCAACAGATGAATATGTACTCGTATAGTTTGCCGTTAATAATCTTTATTAATATATATAACAGATTTATATTTTTATTATTACAATATATATGCAAACTTGACATCAGTTGATTCTGAAAAGAGCCTGAAAGAAAGAAGAAAATCAAGATTAATAAAATGCTGTAAAATAACATGAAGAAGTTATAAATTATTAATTATTTCAGATTTGCATCTAACTAGTCAGGAACTACGGACAGAAGGTGACACTGTCATTGCAAAGAAAGGTTCCGGTGTTTTTGCTTCGATCACAAGTAGCCTGACTATGGAAGTAAACAAGAAAAGTATGCAGAAAGCCAAAGAAGATTAATAAACTGAACACTTATGCATTGAATTGTTCGATGTGACCTGCCAGGTCACATAGAAACATCCAAGATCCGGCCATTGGCACCAGCTGGACTTCATCATCACACGGAGACAACATTTGAACCATATACCGTCAGGCTATTCGCCGTAGAGATAGGCGCAAGAGACATTGTTACCAACTCCGCATACGACGTGCTGAAACAGCTGGGGGTAAAAGGTAACACTAGAATACTGGCACTTAAAAGATCGGGCCAGGCAGGGGAGAGGGCTTCGTACTGACAATGGAGCAAGCGTAATGATGACTGGGACAAGTATAACGCAGTAAATGGTTCAAAGCTTTGCCTGCAATGTAACTAACGCCTTTAAAAGAAGGAAAAATCGCAATAAGAACAAAGCACCCCGGTAAGACAGAAACCTCTCAAAGGGACCGAAACACAGCAAAATCTCAATAAGACCGAAACACAGTAACCTCTTAATGAGACCGAAATACATTAACCTCTTAATGAGACCGAAACAACAACTACGGTCTCGTCCATCCCAGGAGCCACCCTATCGGGTAAGAAGAACAAAGGGCCTAAGTTGGATCGCTACAGAAGAGTAGAAACACCACTATGTAGAGATCACCTGGACCGGAAATTTCTGCAGTCGAACCTCGGCAGCCAAGTGCCAGTAACGACTGCTTGTGGTGGAATGTCTTGCAAGGAACCCCCCCCCCCCTTCCGCAGTGATAGCAAGAGACTATATATTAGAATTAGCCTAGTGGAAGAGATGGTTCATCTGTAAGCTGTGAACGGGATACGGAGAAGGTGACATGACAGCAACGACGTGTACTTATTGTCACAGCTATCCACCAAGGCGAAGGGGAAGATTGAGGTCAACTGCCGGAGGAAGAAGCTGGCATTCCCGCTGTCAGTTACGCCGCAGTGTTAACTCTGGCAGATGTACCGGGCGCCCAATGTCCGCACTCCGAGCGTGGGATGGCTTCTGGGCAGACACACTTAGCGGGGTTTATATGGGAAATGCACGATAAGAAAAGCCTCGAAGGTAAATTCACAGAGCAGCAAGAGGCAATGAATGAACCACCAATAATGTGTCAGTAGTAGGACAGCAAAAACACCTACGGGGATCATGAACCTTTTGCGGGGTAACACTGATGATCAGAAGCCTCACGTCGTGCTTGCTCCACGGAGGTGTTTTTGCAACTGTCAGCTTCTTTTGTGTAAGCATGTTGAAATTAAGATGTTTTACTGTTTACGATTGGTGCCGTTTGGTAGTTGATGCTGTTTGCTTTCTGTATTCTCGATTCTATATCTCTATCAGCTATCTAGTCTCCCATCTTCCGTGATGTCTCAACGGTGCTCTTTAATAGTGTATACGAGCAAGATTGCCAAACCTAGAAGCACCAGGGGTTGGAAGAATTCTAACATTCGCAGATGATATTCTTGCATATAGGCAGGGGAGAGATAGGGAGCAAACAGCCCAGGAGTTACAGGCGACAGTAGATAAAGTGATTGACTGGTGAACAGAAATGAGTGCTGTCATCCACCCGGAAAAGGCGGCTGTTTTGTAATGCTCTCTGGACAACAGGATTGTGAGAGTTGATGTCCCAAGCCTCGCGATAGATGGCAGAAATGTCAGCAGAGAGAACTAACTGAAGTATCTGGGGATCACATTTGACAGGAGCCTATCCTTCAAGGACCATATGGAGACGGTTGTGACAAGATCTCAAAAGGGACTCAGTGCACTTAAAACTATGAATTGGAAACAAATAGGTATATTAAGCTCCTGCGAGAAGAAACGTACTAAACATCAACACGTTGCACATACCTTACAAGGAGATCCATCGTATCGCGAAATACAGATGAAAATCCGAAATCAAAAGCACTCAATAAATATATAAAATGAAAAATAAAATAAAATACACACAAACGCGTACAATACGACACACAGGACGGCCGACGTTTCCACTCTGCCCCACATGGCATCGGAGTAGTTGTTCCCTTTGTTTGCTGTATTTCGTTGTATTAGCAAATCGAAACGTCGGCCGTCCTGTGTGTCGTATTGTACGCGTTTGTGTGTATTTATTTTATTTTATTTTATTTTTCATTTTATATATTTATTGAGTGCTTTTGATTTCGGATTTTCACCTGTATTGCGCGATACGATGGATCTCCTTGTAAGGTATGTGCAACGTGTTGATGTTTAGTACGTTTCTTCTCGCAGGAGCTTAATATACCTATTTGTTTCCAATTCATATTGTTATATACTGCTGCAGCCGCTGCTTTTTCTTTCTATTCCATATCACTTAAAACTATGGCTGCAATGGACACAGAGAAGAGAATGCTTTTCACACTATACCAGCACTTTATCCTCTCAGTAATTGATTATGAATTAGGACTGCTCACTGTCTCAGAGAGTCAGGTGGTGAAGTTAGAGCGCGTGGGGGATGCGTGGTCTCGAGGTATGGTGTCCGCCTCTAGTGCTTGAGGTCCCGGGTTCAAGCCCTGGTGATGCCGGTTTTTTTCCCCTCATGGACCTCTAGCAATAACATTTCCCCTGGTCTCTGGGTAGTGAGATAGGATGCCCGTGTGTATTGTTGCGTACGTAAAAAATCCCTTGGCAGTTGGAAATCGAAAAAGAGCAAAATTTGGAGTTAAAAATCTACCCAAAGTATTTTCAGGATCCTCGTCGGTGCTACGGAGTTCGTGCACTGAGCTGAGTTTCTCCAGACTCAGATTTGAGTTAGGAGTAGAACGGAGCACTAATGGTTGCACCCGTGTGCCGTGATGTCGATCCATCGACTAAACTAAACTAAGTTAGAGCGCATACAGAACGAGGCTATGCGGGTCATTCTGGGATGTACCAGAGACACCCCAGTAGTGTGTATGCGTTACATCCTTGGTCTGCCGACTGTTGCTGGTAGGCTCAAGGTGATTCAGGCGAAGGCATACCTCAGAGTAGCTGCAGACACAGACCACCCACTGCATGAGGCGCTGGACGCAGTTAAGGGTCAGCGACTGATAAGAGGGAAATCATGGATGGCTCAGGCAGAGGATACGATCAGACAGGTGTGCCCTTTGGAGAACATTAGGCGAGGATAGGAGTGGGTCAGAGTGCCAGCGGAGCAGTCAGACTTGTGCAGAGTTATAATCACATTAAGCCGGGAGTGCAGGGAGTAGCCAGCAGGCGCCACGGAAGTGAAAATCCAGCAACTAATTCAGGACAATGCTCACTCGGGTGATGTGATTATCTACACAGATGATTCGGTGTCAAGAGGTGAGAGAAGTGGCTGGGGGTTCATAGCCAAAGCTAATGATCGACGTTTGGCGCAGGAGAGCTGGCATATGATACCACAACATCCAGCTTAAGAATGAAGGTGGAGGCAGTCACTGCGGCTTCTCCGCTGGATGGAGAATACGACACACACACACACACACACACATACACACACACACACACACATCGTGATTGTAACTGACTCAGAATTAGAAAGCATGCTGAGGAAGGTGAGGACAGGCAAGCTTCGGGCAGAGTGGCTTGCTTCGCTTCAGAGGTTACGGGTGGCAAGCATCCCCTGGGTCTTTTCTCCGGGGCATGCCGGTGAGTTGGGAAATGAACAGACGGACAGATTGGCTGGCTCTGCAGAACTTGGTGGAGTATTGATACATGACAAGGCAGACGTGGTTGCGGCCTTGTGGGAGCACGTGCTACACCTCGGAAGGAGCAAATGGATCACCATGGTCTGGCAAGAATGGGACAGCGAGGAGTGACGAGGGGATCTGGCCGACGCTCCGCGCTCAGAGGAAAGGCGAGACGGACATATAATCAGATTGCTACTGGAACTATTGGTGTTGGAACTCTTCTCTGGCTGCTGAGGATGAGGACGGAGCACTTATGGGAATGTCCCGAATGCTGTGATGTCGATTCCTAAATCAATCAATCAATCAATCAATCAATCAACCATCTTCCGTGAACATGCAACTTCACCACGGGAGAACATTGCGTTGAATTGTAGAATTATAATTGTTTCGGTGCTACTTGTGACCGCTGATAATTTTTGTACCGACCTATGTTGTCATGGCGGCTTATCAACGAACTTATTGTTTCAGTGTGCTTTGTTCAAGTCTCCACTTCAATGCAAGATCTGCTTAACGAGTGTTCAGATCTGGTAGATTGTCAATAGTTTTCATCTTGGTCTACAATAATGTAATATAGTCTAAGAATTATTTTGTAAGTTCAAATGCTTTAATTTGAAATTGAATTTCTTCTCTGCTAAATTAATTAATGTACAGACAGACAGTAAAAGAGTGAAGAACTGTATTCTACCAAAGGAAGAATATTTCATGCATGAAGTCTTTGTCATTGGAAGTTAGAAACAAAAAGGTCGTGCATGGTATTGTTACATAGAGCCAATACTAAAATATGGCTGTGAATCCTGGACAATTTAGGTAATTAGTTTTTCCTCTTGAGCCTAAGGCGGCACATAGGGCAGAAGTCATGGCTCCCCATGCCCGGCGGTTCGCTGCTATCTGTTGTAGATCTTGGATGTTCACTTGGCCGTTGAATGAGCCTTCTCTAATGATGGTTCTACGCAGGGTCTCTCTTGGTCTTCCCCGTTTTCTTTTCCCTACTGGTGACCATATGAGGGCTTGGTAGGGGAGTCTT
>JACEFZ010013507.1:0-12500 GCA_014155875.1 Cepaea nemoralis
TCTGGTGCCTTCAATAAACTGTTAAACATCTGGAAGTCAAAGTCACTCAGCCAACATACGAAACTTAAAATCTTCAATTCTTGTGTGATTCCAGTGCTAACGTATGGATGTGAGAGTTGGAAATCAACGGTAGCTTTAGATAAAACATTAGACAATTTTGAGAACAAATGTCTTAGAAGAATTCTAAACATCCAGTGGACAGATTTCAAAACCAATGCGCAAATAAGACAAGAGACTAAGCAAGATATTGTATCCAATTTTATAAGAAAATGCCGCTGGAACTACATCGGCCATGTACTCAGAATGGACAAGACAAGACTCCCCTACCAAGCCTTCATATGGTCACCAGTAGGGAAAAGAAAACGGGGAAGACCAAGAGAGACCCTGCGTAGAACCATCATCAGAGAAGGCTCATTCAACGGCCAAGTGAACATCCAAGATCTACAACAGGTTGCAGCGAACCGCCAGACATGGAGAGCCATGACTTCTGCCTTATGCGCCGACTTAGGCTCAAGAGGAAAGACTAACTAACTAACTAACCCACTTTCATACGAATATGGATATGCCTTGTGCTGTTACCCGAATTGACTTGTATTACTGTAAAACAAGTTAGTTTTTTCTTTTTGCGTGAACTCAATACATTTTCCCCAAAACATCAAAGAAATGTCGCCACTTTCCATGATTTGAGATGCCTTTGGGCATATAAAAGACATATTCTTTGGGTGTGAGTAAATATAAGACGGCATGGACAATTTCATAACGATGTAACATATACGCTAAAAATAATTGAACGCGAATGAGTGCATACATTTGTGAACGCACTATAGTGACTGGGCGGGTGAATTTTATTTTCACAGCGCTAACAAGTGGACGAGCAGACCCGACTGACACCCCACCCGACTACCCTCCCGACACCCCGCGCGGCACCCCGCTCTTCCTGTCTCTGCCCTTGCGTCTACCTTTGCGTACGTTACTTCATTCATTCATCTCTTACTATATTTCAACAACAACAACAACAACAACAACAACAACAACAACAACAACAACAACAACAACACATGCATAATAAATGCATAGGCATCTTGCAAAAATATTTCTCATGTCATCATGTCTCATCATGTTCCTCTTGTACCTTGCGGTGTCGAGGTGAAGTATAAACAGCGGTAGAGTGCCCGCTTATGGGCTTCATGTATCGATATTCCCATGGACTGCTATTCCCTCCGTCCATCGTTTACGTGGTCGGCCTCTTCCTCTGCTTCCATCTGGTCTGTACATCATTGCTTGCTGTGGTATACTGTTAGTTGGTAACCTAGTTGCATGGCCAAACCATTTGACTTGCTGCCTTCTAATAAAATCTAGCGCAGCTATAACCCCCACTTTAGTCCTGATTTCTTCATTTCTGATCTTACCTCTTCTTGATACACTGAGTATTCTTCTCAAGAATCTCATTTCTGTTGTTGTGATTATTCTTTTCTCTTTTTCTGTCGTTGTCCAGGTTTGGCATTGGTAACATAGAGTTGGTAGGAAGATTGTGTTGTTAAGTGCTTTCTTAGTAGTTATTGATACGTGTATGTTCTTTAGTATTGGTGCCATTTGTCCAATGAGTTGATTTGCCTTATTGCACCTATTTTCGATCTCGTCTTCTGATTTGCCATTTGATGATATTATACTTCCTAGGTACTTGAAACTCTTTACCTTTTTTCAGGGGGTCTTCGATTAGGTGAATTGTTGTTGTTTTTACAACATGACTAATCAATACTAATTATTATAATGGTAGCTGCAATATACTGGCTGAAAAATACAGTAGAAAACGATAGATAATTGTTCCTCGGCAGAGCTGCTGAGAACGTTAAGACAGTTCTGTATGAGTATCTGTGATATAATAAAACGTCCTCACCCTTTCCTAATTATTGACTCCCTTAAAAATAAACAACCCCTTACAATGACTGTTTAAGTAACTTACTTAATGTAGGAGAAAATAAAACAGCAATAGACTGACCGTGGCAGCTAAATTTATTTGGCTTTATTTTGGCCTACGCACCTGGCCAACAGTCGTCGACTGATTGAAAAACAAAGACAATAGTAGCCATTTTGGTCAGTACTACACAAAGAGCAGACATGTAAAAGTTCCCCGTGTGGGGAAAGGTATTTTTGCCTTTTAAAATCATCAGTCTCTGCAAGCCAATTGGTATGTTATATCTACATTATTAAGATGTATTTATGTATTACATAGACCAGTATGTTTAATTAAGAATTAGAATAATAAGTCAACAATTCTCTTAAACCAGGCTGGATGATGTTTACCAATGAAACACATGTGGGCGCCACGCTGTAATTTTTCCTATGTTTTACAATTTTAAATCCATATGTTAAAATCTTTTATAGGCATTATGAACTTATATCTAACTAATAGTGCCTAACCTATAAATATGTGTACTATAGAGTATCAACTCTCCTGTCCGAAACACATTCTAGAGATTTTCTCAATGTAGGAGCAGACCCCTGATTCATACTTCAGTAGAGAACTCGTGTCTGTCAATTTCATATTCCTATGTTAAAACTGCTATGCATTGTGAACTATATCTCACTATCTATGCTTAGAAATCTGCAAATAATCTATGTACTATAGAAAGGAAGTTTTATCCATGCGGAGACATACACATGAGTACGCATATCATGGACCCAGTTCATTTTGGATAAATTATTTTCCTAATTCATAATCTGTAACTTGGAACTAGAGTGCTAAATTTTAGTACAATCCTTTTGTTAACAGATTATCAACCACTCAGCATGAGTGGTGAATATATAATCATTTCATAAAATAGTGTTAGGGAATGCCATGTTTGAGAATATAAATTCATGAACAATTAAAGTAAACTCGTGATGTAAATGCATGTTCGAATAGGAGTCAATCCCCATCGCCTCACTGTAGTAGGAACAGAAGCGAAGATTGATGTGAATAAATTACTTGCAATATTAAGAATACTGGACCGTGCGGCATAAGTTATTCTAATAAATACACTCCGAATAATAGCAGTCATTGGCAAAATATATCACAGCGATTACTATCCCCATGTGCTGTACGCAGTGGGGGGAAAACAATGTATGATTTAGTTTATGGAGTAACTCCTGAAGAAAATTCAAAAACCTAGGCTCCCTGCATCATCATTATGATTAATTATGTTTGATTATCATGTACTTAATATCAGAAAAATGTACATGTGTGGTTTTTTTCTGGTATGAGAATTTTCTCTGTTCTGATTGTTACTTTTTACTGTGGGAATATACATTTTAATGTTGCACCTGGGGATTAGAGTATGGTGATGGAAGAATCCATGTGTATGTCAGTACTTAAGAAGCCAATGTTGAATAGTCTTGACCTAGTGATGATTATAGTGCCGAAAGGAAGACGCGGCATTAGAAACCACAGAGATTCTGTATAGGCTATTCTCTTCAAGAATGAGAGATACAATATCAACATGTTGGATGGACAGAATGACTTCATTCATCTAATAGTCCCAGTAACAACAGAACAAAACCGAGTGAAAAGATATCTCACTCACTATCAGAGCTAGCAAAGTTCTACCACAAGCGACGAGGGACAGGGAACTTGGAAACCCACTCCTATCTCCTTCCCCTTTTTTGTTTGTAATTGTCTTGTGAAAGTTAACACATCACAGTAGGTTAATGCTCGTATTGTATTCTTTGCCATCCCTTTTCTATAGAAGAGAAGCGAGTGGTGGTTTTGGTGGAACTGCATGTCATAACTATCATCAGGATCCTGGGTTAAAAGCCTGATGAAGGTGAGTCAGGACTAAATGGCTTAACCATGTTCTGGATCTATAAATACATCGTTTACTGCTGCACTCATAAGCTGCAAACGTAAGCAAAAGAGATACATACGAAGAAAACTGACGGTGTGATTGAGGAAGTTCTATTTTAGTAGGAATATCCAGGATGGACTTCAAGATCTAATAATCTACAAAGATGAAGATCAACAGAGTACTGAAAACAGTGTATCGTCAGCTTTACTTCTGAGAAGTATCACCTATGGCCTCATCATTCAACCAAGTCAGTGAAACTGGGACAATCCTTCTACAAGTTACTAAAACTAACAACAGTGAGTAACCTTCAACTGTTGGTTGGATTATCAAGTTAATATCCACAATGGATAAGTCTTCGAAAGAACGTCTCACAGCTGCAACAGTCAAACATAAGGTTCCAGCTATGCAACACCAAGTTCTAGCTATGAACACCCACTCAAACAAATGGGAAGAGACACTGAACCAACTTTATAAGCCAATACAAGCAACTTCAGAACCTCTGAACCAGATTACACCAGATCTACACCAGTGAACTACACCAGATTACCTCAAGGTTCCAAAACCTGAACACAAAAAAGACCACGTGAAAGCAGCTAGCGGAGTAAATGCCTTTATGCCTGCAACCACAGGAATCACCCGATGGCTTGCAACCCTGGATATGTGGTGGAATAATATTCTTCAGTCTCATGCCTGCAGCAGAATCCTGGAATTAATTCCAGATGAACCAAATGAATAACAAGCAGAATTGTATGTCTACACTGAAAGTAAATAATGAATCAGAACTCTATGCTGGTCCCATGTCGGCCTAACTGCCCCATCATCAAGTGTGGGATGGCCTATCAACATGAACCGAGTATGTGACAAAACCTCTTGAACTAAATTGGGAAACGGTTAACGTAAACCGAGCTGTTGGACAGTCGTCATCTTTTCATCGATAAGATGATATAGGGAGGAACCTTCTGCAAGAGCTTAAGTTGCATCTCCTGAAAGTATGACAGACCTAGGCACCAATTTCATTTGGAACACAACTCAATGGCAACAGAGTATTCTTGAATTCAGCTCCATGGAGGAGATATGTATATGTGGTGAATTTATTTCCTAATAGGGATTATAAGTATTTCTGCAACAAACTTCAGTGGACATTAAAACATGACTGTGAGTATTTATTGCTGTCCCGGATAATTATGGACATTAACAGCTTAGCACTGGAGAGGATTATCCACCCTCAATGCCTAAATGAACACTATAATTAATTAATTTAATTATTAGTATCAACTGCTTTTATGTGGGTGGTTTTTTTATGCCATGTATAAAGAGTGTTTTATTTGGTAATGGTGTACAACTAAAGGGTTATGTTATGGTATATATGGTATAGTATTTTGACACCAACTCATTATTTTTAAAATGAGAGAATGGTAAAAGGTGTCAGAAACAAATGTTGATATGTTGGGTTCTATTTAATTAGATCTTTATATGCCTTAATTATGAGGGAAAATGAAAGTAGACCAAATTTGTGGTTGTTGTGTTGGTTTTAATAACCTTGTTTTTTTCTGGGGTCACTTGGTATTATATTGTAATAATGCAATGCATCCCATGCCTGTCTGAAAATGCATAGTGTTTATTACACTATATATATGTCACTATAGATTTTGATTTAATACTTGAAATGTTTGTCCAAAATTTGTTGATGTGTACATCAAGTAAATGTGGTGTTCATCAGTGGTTGTATCTATGTTGTGAACAATCAATGTCTTCTAGCACTATAGTAAATTTTAAAGGGTGATAAGTGGGAATGGAGAAGTACTCATAAATACAGCTATGAACAGGAGTGAACTATTTTCCTCCTTGTGTTTATGGTAGAATTCCATGATCACCCTGCATTCTAACCAGTGACCAGAGAATCAATAAAACCCCCTAGACAACTTCACATAATATTCTCATAAATTAAAATCCACATCCCACAGTATCCTAGACTACAAATGTGTAGAATATGTAGTCTTTGCTGTCTCTTGTGTTGTTTGTATCTTGTGTTGTATGTAAGCAATGGCGAAGGCAATGTGGAACACTTTGAGAGATTATTTCTGAATTAGTTTGGCCTTGCTGAAAAGTGTGCGTTTGCAGACTGGCGGTAGCTGAAGAAGACGTTTATACGGGTCAGAAATGTCTGCCCAAGATTTAATATGATATATGAGCGAGATGGCTTCACGTCAGAACATGTAAATGTGTGGTAGTTGATGGCTACAGGTTAGAACATGTAAATATGTGATAGTAGATGGTTTCACGTTAGAACATGTGAATATACGATAGTTGACGATGTCACGTTAGGACATGTAAATATACGATAGTTTATGATTTCACGTTAGAACATGTAAATATTTGATAGTTAATGGCTTCACGTTAGAACATGTAAATATATATGATAGTAGATGGTTTCACGTTAGAACATGTAAATATATGATAATTGATGAATTCACGTCAGAACATGTAAATATGTGATAGTTGATGGCTTCATGTTAGAAAACGTAAATATGTGATAGTAGATGCCTTTACAGCTGAACAGCGCATAAATGCCTTTGAATATAAATGTTATAGGTGGATTCTAAGAATAACTTGGATAAAGAAAAGAACAATTGCCACCCATACGACAAGATCTGAATACTGAAGAAGGTTGGCTACTGAAGACGATAAAAAAAAAAGACAATTGAAATATTCTGGTCAACTGAAACGTCATGAAAGTTTGGAAAGAACACAAATGGAGGGGTATATTCCCGGGAAGAGAGGAAGAGGAATGCCAAAGAGAAGATGGGTGCAGGATGTGGCAGATGATCTCCAGATGGGTGTATCTGATGCGGGACATCTTGCTTATGACCGAGAAGAGTTTTGTTATGGAAGCGAGGTTCTGTAAAGGGTATGCTACTGACTGAATGAATAGATGAATGAGATAGATGCCTTCACGTTAGAACATGTGAATATATGATAGTTGATGATTCAGTTATCAGTTGGGGTATCTTTATTGCACTCCGGCCAGGTCCATAGGTGTCTAGATCCTCCCCCAGCATATGAATCAGCGTCCGGTGGCTAATAGTGCCAGTTCTATTTTGGTTGACGAGGCACTTCGTTTTCCCGATGTACCTCTTGTGCTTGGCCGTGCCGATTCTTACTCCCAAGTCTTTCATTCTGGACAGCGATGTGGATTCACTGACGTCAAAGTCCTCTATTCTCGATATATCTTTAAGGACGTTAATAACATCGGCTCAACCCATTGGTTGGCCATCTTCAGAGGGTGCAGAGTCAGCCAGTTTATCAGCTCGTTCATTTCCCTCGACTCCCGCATGTCCCGAGACGAAGGTGAAGGTGACTTTACGGACAACAGACTTCCGCAGCGACTCAGTCCACTGTCTACGTACAGATCCAGCTTCGACCTTCTGAATCATGTTCATTGAATCACTTAGTACACACACATTGGTATAATGCTATGATTCCAGCCATATGAAAGCCTTTGTAACTGCCATCACCTCCATCGTCATGCTGCTCGTGGTCATAGAGTGGGCACCACTGGATTCTTGAACGGTTCGGCCCGCTGAACGGGCTGCAAATGCCCACGCACTTCTCTGCTGCTTTACAACAGATCCATCTGTATAGATGAGCACTTCGGGGCTATCTGGGTGTTCATAGATGAGCGCGTTGACCTCTGCATTGACAGCGGCAGGGTTCTGCTCTCTGCACCGTCTGTCGAGTGTGATAATGCAGGAGAAAGTGCACTTAAAAGCTGGAGGAGACCCATTCCTTGCCGGGGTTGATACTGGTAAGACTGCAGATCTGTCTGACAACATCTTCCGCCCAACCCATCCATGATTTGCCCCTCTTTAGCCTGTTGCCCTTTTCGCTGAATATAGCGTCATGCAGAGGGTGCTGCTCATCTGCACTTAGTTAGTTAGTTAGTTAGTCGACAGATCATCCTCATTGCACATCGAACCATTCAGTCCATAAGTGCTCGGATCCCCTCCTCGGCAAATCCCGCAGCGTGTAGCGGCTAACGACGCCAGTTCTGTGTTGGTTTATCAATCTTCTTTGGCTTCCTGTGTAGTGTTCTTGTTTGGCCACCCCTCTTTTAATTTGCTGTTCTCGTAGTCTGGCCATGGTTGTAGATTCACGGTATCTGCACTTATTTTTAAGTATGCACGAGCTCTCCAGATCTTGATCCTGTGTTCCATTGTCGGAAGTCAAGGAGGTATCTCATTGTTACACAGCTGGTATGTATCTTGCATCCCAAAATGATGCGCATGGCTTCGTTTTGTACCTTTTCAAGTCTTCCAATCTGTGTAGGGCTGACAGTGAGGATGGTTATGGCATACTCGATGCGTGAAAGCACCAGTCCTTGCAACAGAAGTATTAGCAGTCTGTGCTCGATATTGGCAGTCGCCATGTGCCATAGGGCTAGTGCCCAATTGACGTCAACGAAAGTACGTAGAAAATCCTAGAAGCCGAAAGCTTAGAGAAACCAAGAGTTGAGTTGTCAACAGAGAGAAACGTCATTCTGACGTCACCGAACAACAAACAGTGACTTTCTGGAGTTTGGAATGACCGGCTGTGCTGGAACCATTAAGACATTCAAATTGGCGAAACAATAGTGCTCATGGATAAAGTGGCTGAAATATGAGTCAAACATACGATAACACACTCATAGAAGATGATGCTGATATTAATTGAACCAACGGCCGAAGAATTTTGATGAAATTCACAAACGGCGATAAATAGACGGGAAAGGAGAAGACAACGTCGTCCACTGAAAGTAAGAACTAAATTAATGCACATCGATATTATTGTCGGAGCTAACAGTGTTGCATACAAGCTATGATACAGTTTACCGCCCGCTCTGTAAACACAGACACGATAAACCATAGTAGTATTAATTGTTGCAGGCAAAATCGATGAGCTGTCAGAAAACAATAAATAGCTTTTAACGTTTTATTACTCCTGTCGGCGACTCAATGTTATTTCTTCTTCTCGTTGAAAGCAAAGACACTGTTAGAGTTTATTCAAGAACAAGACTGGTTACTTTTGTTTTCCTGTTGAAAGTTAAAGAGTTACTGACAGCAGCGTCTTGGCACTATGACTCTCATTGCTGACAAACCTGTTCGAGCTTTCGTTATGACATAATCGACATGATCTCTGAAGGACAGGCTACGATCAAGCCTCACGCCAAGATATGTCATAGACTGGGTTCTACTCAAAATGCTCCCATTCATAGAACTTGATAGAACATGTAGATATTTGATAGTTGATGATTTCACGTTAGAACATATAAATATTTGATAGTTGATGATTTCACGTTAGAACATATAAATATATGATAGTTGATGATTTCACGTTAGAACATGTAAATATATGATAGTTGATGATTTCACGTTAGAACATATAAATATTTGATAGTTGATGATTTCACGTTAGAACGTATAAATATTTGATAGTTGATGATTTCACGTTAGAACATATAAATATTTGATAGTTGATGATTTCACGTTAGAACATATAAATATATGATAGTTGATGATTTCATGTTAGAACATATAAATATATGATAGTTGATGATTTCACGTTAGAACATATAAATATTTGATAGTTGATGATTTCACGTTAGAACATGTAAATATATGATAGTTGATGATTTCACGTTAGAACATATAAATATATGATAGTTGATGATTTCACGTTAGAACATATAAATATTTGATAGTTGATGATTTCACGTTAGAACATATAAATATATGATAGTTGATGATTTCACGTTAGAAAATGTAAATATGTGACAGTAGACAGCTTCACGTTTGAACATGTAAATATGTGCCATTAAATGGGTTCGCATTAGCACTTGTAATTATGTGCCATTAAATGGGTTCGCGTTACATGTAAGTACAAAACAGATTCACAATTAACAAATTGCGTTGCTGGACAATAACACAAGCTTGTTGCTTCATCTCTGTGGGGGGACACAAACAAAAGCCAGAGTGATAATCGAACAAAATCTTATTTTATATGTATTCTCTTTTTTCTTGGCTTTTTCTGGTGGTTTCTTTTTATGAATGATTGTTTCACAAAGTCTTATTTCACATGTATTTTTCTGTTTCTTGGCTTTTTGTGTCGTTTCTTTGTATGACGCATCCAGGTTTTAAATCGTTGAACCTTGGTTTTGTCCTTGCTGTTGAGATGTTTGCGTTGTTGGGTCAGAAACTTGATGAGGAACCTCCGCTCTTGCACACTCAGGCTCTCCTTGTCCGACTTCTGTTTGAGCCTGCGCAGTGTGCGCCTCTCCTCCTCCGAGATGTCCCAGGTTTGTGAGCGACGAGACGTTATCTTTAACAACCGTTGTTCGGCTTTACGCAGTTTCATTTCCACATCTGTACAATAAACAAATAAATATATAGATAAATAAATAGAACATATAGATTAATAGGATCAATACTAACGATAAAGCAGCACCCAACCCAGCTGGAGATAATGCGGCAGACAACCCAGCTGGAGATAAAGCGGCAGACAATCCAGCTGGAGATAAAGTACAGACAGTGAGACAACATTTGACCTGTCCAGCCAGACACTTGGATCAGCACAGACAGACAGACGACGCTTAACCTGTCCAGCCAGACACCTGGATCAGCAGAGATTCGCCTCTGGCGTCTCAAGATCACAGGTAAACCCCCCGCAACATTAAAACCACAAAGGGACACAACTGAATTCTTTCTTTAACCAAAGTCTCGTTTAAATAGAATTGTCCCCCTTCCGCGTGAGGACCCAATACCCGGTCAAACATGTTTAGATGGGTAGATCGGAAAGACGATTCGATTAGCAGATGGGGTAGCCGAATATACACCAATGTGGGTGGACATGATGGAGTAGCCGACATACATCAGTGTGGGTGGACAAGAGAGTTAGTCTTCAGGAATCCCTGTGCAGTGGAAAGGCTAGAAAACGCCCTCCTTGTAGATTTCTCAACATCTTATAAACTATTACCATAATGTGAACACAGGAGCCAGCTTGAGGCGTTTGGTATACTGTATCCGACGAACAATAAAATAAACGATTGCTCAAATGTATTGAGGCGTTATCAACTTGGCGGTTCCAGCCAGTCTTGTGCAAACAGAAATATTTGTTTAAAATGTGAAATTACAGCGGGGGTAACAAACGCTCCATAATCGAACAATACCAGTGACCACGTGTTTTAAGTGTTTGAGCCAAAGTAATATCAATTTATTTATTTCATTTGATATATAACTCTGCAGTATGCACCTGGCAAGATGCAGCAAAATTTGCCAGGCAATAAATCGTGCAACATACTGCTTGTGGTTTCTGTGTTTGTATTCACAAACAGCTTAAATTCCTTCTAAAGTGATGTTACTTGGCCCTCGTGTGTTGTCTGGCATCCTCAACATCTGTGTTTGTATTCACCAACAGCTTTAATTCCTTCTAAAGTGATGTTACTTGGCCCTCGTGTGTTGTCTGGCATCCTCAACATCTGTGTTTGTATTCACCAACAGCTTTAATTCCTTCTAAAGTGATGTTACTTGGCCCTCGTGTGTTGTCTGGCATCCTCAACATCTGTGTTTGTATTCACCAACAGCTTTAATTCCTTCTAAAGTGATGTTACTTGGCCCTCATGTGTTGTCTGGCATCTTCAACTTCTGCTTTCAGTATTGGCGGTCCTTCGTATTGATCGTATTTTTTATTTATGATCTACCAACATCACCATATAATTCGGTTATATATTCTGCTTATCTGCCAATAATCGTTTCGCGCCGAGTCCAGGGTTCCCCAGTTCACCGACACACCGGGTCCAGGGTTCCCCAGTTCACCGACATACGGAGTCCAGGGTTCCCCAGTTCACCAACACCGGGCCCAGGGTTCCCCAGTTCACCGACACCGGGTCCAGAGTTCCCCAGTTCCCCTATACAGGGTCCAGGGTTCCCCAGTTCCCCTATACAGGGTCCAGGGTTCAACAGTTCCCCGACACACCGGGTCCAAGGTTCCCCAGTTCTCCGACACACCGGGTCCAGTTTTCAGTAGTTCCCCGCCACAGCGTTCAAGGTTCCACATTTCCTCGATACATGGTCCAAGGTTCCCCAGTTCCCCGATACAGGGTTCAGCAGTTTCACGATAAGGGTCCAGGCTTCAGCAGTTCCCCAACACACCGGGTCTAGTGTTCCCCAGCTCCCCAACACACAGAGTCCAGGGTTCCCCAGTTCCCCGACTCACGGATCCAGGGTTCCCCAGTTCCCCGACACACCTGGTCTAGAGTTCCCTAGTTCCCCAACACACCGTATCCAGGGTTCCTCAGTTCCCCAGGTCCCTGACACACCGGGTCAAGTGTTCCCCAGTTCCCCGACACACGGGTTCAGGGTTCCCCAGTTCTCCAGTTCCTCAACACACCGGGTCGAGTGTTTCCCAATTCTCGACACACCGTGTCGAGTGTTCCCCAGTTCCTCGACACACCGGTTCGAGTATTCCCCAGTTCTCCAGTTCTCCGACACACCGGACCGAGTGTTCCCCAGTTCCTTAGTTCCCCGACACACCGGGTCGAGTGTTCCCCAGTTCCCCGACACACCGGGTCGAGTGTTCCCCAGTTCTCCGACACACCGGTTCGAGTATTCCCCAGTTCTCCAGTTCTCCGACACACCGGACCGA
>JACEFZ010013507.1:15000-43412 GCA_014155875.1 Cepaea nemoralis
GGTTACTTTTAGACATGACCGCCCGCGCCTCGGTTACCTGTAGGGTAATCAAGCGAAACGATGTTGTGTTATTAATCACTGGTTATGGTCAACCGTCCGATCTGTTTGCACAATAGAGACTAACGATAACAATGAAGGGTCACGGGTTGTCCTTGTATAGGTGTATTCGATAACATTGCCCACGAGACTTCAGACCTCTGGACATAGCAAAGAGAGGGCGATGCAAAGGCTGACCAGTATAAATTAGGTGTAGTTTCGTGTGGGTTCTGTAGTGTGTGTGTGTGTGTGTGTGTGTGTGTGTGTGTGTGTGTGTGTGTGTGTGTGCGTGCGTGTGTGTGCCTGTATGACTGTTTGTATGTGAGTCTGTATAACTGTTATCCTATATCACCCGGATAACTAATTATATTGATATTACATCCTCCCAACGGTGTATTCTCCTTAGAAACCACTATTCCATTACCATTAAATGTTGGTGATCTTGTCTGCTCATTGTCCACATTTAACATAAAGACTAAAGTACCGGTTCTATGTAAGATTGCAATACTCTCTTTCCCCACCAGAAGAAACTTTTAAACGTGTCAAATGTCAGCCACGATCACATCTATCATCAGACATCTAGGATGGTGGTATACTGCAGTTCAAACCTTTTTTATGTGGCGTCCCTACTTAGTTGTACAGCCTGTGTGGGATATCTCGAGAATCATTGTGATATTTCTTTCTTACTAGTGACAATCATAATCTGTGTTTTCATACAACCCTAGTTGTTATTGATGTTGTGTGTGCGACTGGTCGCTATTTCCTTTTGTGCACATAGGCCTAAGTCTTTGTGTGATTGTAACACGAGTATAAAAAGCAATGTGTTCCCGATTTGACCTGAAAACAATACCGAGGCAATCATCTGACCACAATCACTTATCGGGTTGACAGGCCACAACTTTAGCGCGTGTTTGTAACATGTTCAGATATGTCCTGACAGTGCATAATTTTTCTACTGTGTCATGATACGACGTCTTCAGACATCCTGTATACAAGACCAGCATTTACCGTATAGATGTACCGTTCTCTGACAACAGCAAACAGGTCACCAAGTGGCAAGTCGCCAATGGTAAGCTGGACTTTGATAATGTTTTACAGTGTCGTTATGGTTCTCCAAGTCGGCATACAGGTAATCTAACAATATTAGTATAATACAAGGGGTATGCGGTGTTAGACGCATACACTTGAAGAGGAATCAACATATGTGCACAGACATGGCATAATACCTCATTTTAGGTTGGGTCGATCTGGAACGGAGCTGCAATCGAACGTTTAAACACAACGCTACGGTGGTGTCTTCATATATATTAGTAGTATGTGAATCGAAAGTGTCTTGCGGGTTCTACATTCCCATGTTCGCTATGAATTTATGAACTTTTAAACTGGGGGTGCATGCAAGATATAGAGCTAATAATGATAAGGCATATTCCTACTCATCTGTTAGATTACCTTGTTCTTATCTACGTTTTACAGATAAAGATGCTCGGGAACAACTAATTGACAAACTGTGGCTCATATTAAGAGCGGAACTGACAGCGATTGGATGGTATGCATTAATTTTCAACCGGCGCATGAACCCGACAATTCACTGTGTCCGTCTCGTGATAATGGTGATAGTTTTGAGGACCCAGTGACATGTCGACTGTTTGATGTACTACACCAGAACTTCACCAAAGAGGAAATACGTTAAGACTAAGTCGAAGTGAGTAGTATATCTTCGACTATAATCGCCAACAGTATAGTCCCGAGCCATCCTCATCCAACGTCGAACGATCACCGTCGCCGATAATACCCTTAAACAAACAATCCACACTGATGGATGAGTACGTAGGCGTCTACTTATAACGAGATAGTTGTAATATACTTACAGACATGACTTCAACATCTGGGCAGTCCTCAATACGAGGAGGACCATGATGGGCGTGAGGAGACTTTATATGTATATCGTTGTTGTTGTTTCTTCTCTGGTTGTGTCTCACAGTGGTGGCTACAGCACGGTATAACAGTCGAATGAACATTACTGTCACAGACAGACCAATGCACCAATGATCTTACTATTGGTAAATCGGTGTTTCTTAGTGTTAGTTTGGAGAAAAGTGTTCATTATCGTTGCACACGCTACCAAAGACCACGCGCAATTGTCTGTAGTCACAACAATTGTTTGGGGTGATCCTAGTTTCACAGCAACAAACTACTCAAGAACTTGTTGTTGGTCGTGAAGAATACAGACTGAATACACTGTAATTCTGGTGACACTGGTGTCAAAACCCCAATCGGTTTTTACCACCAGGGAATATGTCTACGCAACCAACAGCTCCTCATCGGTGTGTCACAAGGTCAGTTGTCAATACAACAATTATACACTGTACAAAGAGTAACGAGATCAATATATATATATATATATATATATATATATATATATATATATATATATATATATATATATATATATATATATATATATATATATATATGCGAACCTCGTTGATCTATTTGTTAAACATATTAACTTCAGCAAATTTGTTACTGTAACATTTGACAGTACACGTCACTATGAGACATTTCGAACCATATGTTTAATTATTACAAGATACAACGGATAGAAACCAGATAATACCAGAACTGAGCGCTTGTGGAAGAAGTTTTCACAACACCCCGGGTAAAGATCCACCTCTATCACACAAATAATAAGCTTGTAGTGCAAAGAACTGTTGAAAACATTAATTGTTCTTTAGAAATAGACTTTAACGACTTTGAAAAACTCAGTGCAGACATTCACGAGTAGACACACAAACAAATACCATTCACGAGTAAAGAGGAGAAGACACTCGCAATAATGACAATGTATTAGCAGTGCATTTTGTAGTTTGTCTATTAATAAAAAATTTTACTTTGTATTGATGTGTGTTCATAATGTTGTTAATTTATATGACAACAAATAAAAAAACAAATTATAGATCACATTGGTGTGATCATACTAAGTTTACCATCCCATATGGTACCAAACATTTTGTATACTGACATTATGCTTTTTTATTTTTGTAAACTTTACGGTAAATACTGTAAATAAACAGTTATGAATTATATCTACGTTTACTTGATGGTTTTTAGTTTTTACGGTATACGTGGTTGTCATGCGGTGAGAGGGTGTTACATGTTGATTGCCAAATCAAGAAATATCTCAACCAAATTGAGAAAACGTGTTAGCCAAATTAGCAACAATGATTGGCCAGATCAAGAAATATGTCAACCAAAGTAATAACATTTGTTAGCTAAATAATAACAATGTTGACCACATTAAGAAATCATCATCATCATCAAGTGCCCTGCCAGCTGGCGTAGGCGTTCATGGCTTGGGTTTATCCACGTGACCAAACCATCGACGTGTTTCTGTGTCTTCCAGATTTAATTTTTAAATTGCATTGTTGAAATTTGATTTTTTTTCATTCAACGATAGTTACTTGTTGTATATGATCACACCAATGTGATCTTCAATTTGTTTTTTTTTTTTTTTGTTTTTTTTTGTTTTTGTTTTTTGTCATGAATTAACAACATTACGAACACACATCAATACAAAGTACAATCTTTTATTAATAGACAAACTACAAAAAGCACTGTTAATGCACATTTATTAATGCGAGTTTCTTCTCCCCTTGACTCGGTAATGGTGTTTGTTTGTGTGTCTATCGTGAATGTCTGTACTGAGTTTTTCAAGTTCGTTGAAGTCTACTTCTGACCAAGAATAAATATTTTCAACAGTTCTTTGCACCAACAAAGCTTATTCTTTGTGTGATAGAGGTGGATCTTTACCAGAGGTGTTGTATAAAGGGTCTTACACATGCGCCCCATTCTGGTCTTGTCTGGTTTCGATGCGTTTCATCTTGTAATAGATAAACATGTGGGTTCGGAATATCTCATAGCGACATGTACTTTAGAATGTTACAGTAACACAATTGCCCGAGTTAGTGTATTTAACGATTAGATCCACGGGTTTTGCATATCCGTTGTTCTTGTTTCTGACCACCCTCTCTTTGCTCAGTGTATAATGTTTTAGTGACAACCGATCTTGTGGTATACATATAAGGAGATTCTGGTTGCGTAGACATATTCCCTGGTGGTACTAACAGATTAATGTTTTGACACCAGGGTCACCGGAATTACATTGTACTCAGTTCGTATTCTTCACGACCAACAAGTATTTGAGTAGTTGGTTGCTGAGACACTAGGATCAGAGCAAACAATTGTTGCGACGACAGACGGTTGCTCGCTGTCAAACGTCACCTCTTTGGTAGCGTATGCAACGATAATCAACACTTTTCTCCACACCAACACTAGGAAGCGCAGATTTACCACTAGTGAGATCAATGGTTCTGTGGGCTGTTTGTGACAGTAATGTTCGTTCGACTGTTATACCGCGCTGTAGCCACCACTGTGAGGCACAACCTGAGAAGAAAGAACAACAACGATATAATATAAAGTCTTCTCACACCTATCATAGTTATTTTTTGTATTGACGACTGCCCAGATGTTAAAGACATGTCTGTAAGTATAATACAACCATCTCGTTATAAGCAGCTGACTGCAGACTCATCTGTCATTGTGAATTTTATTTTTTGGGTTAAGATGTAGGGAGGAGAAGAAGAGTAAGAGAATGACTACACATCAAGAGGTGCCAGAAGGACGAGGAAGTGCTCCGAGGTGCTACACCAAACGGAGATGCTTCGACGTGATCCACCTTCTCCACCTCAACCCTCAACCTCAAAATATACATGTAAACAACTTACTCAACTACTGCCAGGTTTTTCACTCACCTTGATTGACTCCGTGCAATCACTGGCCAGAAGTTTCAGTTGAACCAAAACCACGTGTCACCACTAGCCACTCACCTGAACCAACACCACGTGTCACCACTAGCCACTCACCTGAACCAACAGCTGAGTAATTAAACATAATTCATTGTCATCTGTGCAGTTCTAGACCACCAAGGCTTGACTGACGGGACCTCCAGGCCACAAACATAACTTGACCCGACTCCTGTACCGCGTGACTCGGCTGTCTGCGCGTGGAGACATCATTAACTATAATACCCTGGTATGCAACTCACCACGACTTACCGCACAAACTGCCGGAGTAGAGCGCCGGACACTGACACTGTACCGCGTGACTCGGCTGTCTGCGCGTGGAGACATCATCAACTATAATACCCTGGTATGCAACTCACCACGACTTACCGCACAAGTTGCCGGAGTAGAGCGCCGGACACTGGCACTGGTTGCTCCCCATGCACGTGCCGCCGTTCTGACACATGGGCACACAGTGACCTGGTGGAAGGTGAAAGGTTAAACACACTTAGCTGGAGGGACAGCGCGCATTCTCGGATCTAGGAAACTTTTGCCCATTTTCATCAAGTACATATATTCAGGACATCGTCAACAGTTCCCGCGCGTTCGCACATCTACCTGATCATTCAACGGTTGCCGCGCGTTCACCCATCTGCCTGATCATTCAACAGTTCCCGCGCGTCTGCCCATCTACCTGATCAGTGTGTGTGTGTGTGTGTGTGTGTGTGTGTGCGTGCGTGCGCGCGTGTGTGTGTGTCTATGCGTGTAAAAAAGAGATGTTCTCAAGTCCAATTATATTTCAATACTTGGGTACACTTTTGTAGTTGTTGTTGTTGTTGTTGTTGTTGTTGTTGTTGCTGTTGTTGTTGTTGTTGTTGTTGTTGATTATAGAATACATAGTATGTTGAAATAACTGATGTGTGGTACTGTGATGTGTGGTGGTTGTACTGTGATGTGTGGTGGTTGTACTGTGATGTGTGGTGGTTGTACTGTGATGTGTGGTGGTTGTACTGTGATGTGTGGTGGTTGTACTGTGATGTGTGGTGGTTGTACTGTGATGTGTGGTAGTTGTACTGTGATGTGTGGTGGTTGTACTGTGATGTGTGGTGGTTGTACTGTGATGTGTGGTGGTTGAACTGTGATGTGTGGTGGTTGTACTGGAATGTGTGGTAGTTGTACTGGAATGTGTGGTGGTTGTACTGTGATGTGTGGTGGTTGTACTGGAATGTGTGGTGGTTGTACTGTGATGTGTGGTGGTTGTACTAGAATGTGTGGTGGTTGTACTGTGATGTGTGTTAGTTGTACTGGAATGTGTGGTGGTTGTACTGTGATGTGTGGTGGTTGTACTGTGATGTGTGGTGGTTGTACTGGGATGTGTGGTGGTAGTACTGTGATGTGTGGTGGTTGTACTGTGATGTGTGGTGGTTATACTGGAATGTGTGGTGGTTGTACTGTGATGTGTGGTGGTTGTACTGGAATGTGTGGTGGTTGTACTGTTATGTGTGGTGGTTGTACTGGAATGTGTGGTAGTTGTACTGGAATGTGTGGTAGTTGTACAGTGATGTGTGGTAGTTGTACTGAGATGTGTGGTAGTTGTACTGTGATGTGTGGTGGTTGTACTGTTATGTGTGGTGGTTGTACTGGAATGTGTGGTGGTTGTACTGTGATGTGGGGTGGTTGTACTGTGATGTGGGGTGGTTGTACTGGAATGTGTGATGGTTGTACTGTGATGTGTGGTGGTTGTACTGGAATGTGTGGTGGTTGTACTGGAATGTGTGGTAGTTGTACTCTGATGTGTGGTGGTTGTACTGTGATGTGTGGTAGTTGTACTGTGATGTGTGGTGGTTGTACTGTTATGTGTGGTGGTTGTACTGTGATGTGTGGTAGTTGTACTGTGATGTGTGGTGGTTGTACTGGAATGTGTGGTGGTTGTACTGTGATGTGTGGTGGTTGTACTCGAATGTGTGGTGGTTGTACTGTAATGTGTGGTGGTTGTACTGGGATGTGTAGTAGTTGTACTGGAATGTGTGGTAGTTGTATTGTGTTGTTAAGTAGTTGTACCGCTGGTGTAGGCCAAATATCTTTCTATGTTCTGCATATGGTGGACACACTATCAGGAAATGTTTAATTGTGGTTCTGCTAGTTCATCATCATCAATCATCATCAGCATCGTCATCGTCGTCGTCGTCGTCGTCATCATCATCATCATCATCATCATCATCATCATCATCATCATCATCATCATCAATCATCCTCCTCCACCTCATCATCCTCCTCCTCCTCATCATCATCCTCATCTTCATCATCATCATCATCATCATCATCATCATCATGATGTGCAGTACCGTTCAGCATGGGTGGTAATGTTTTGCATATCCTTTACAGGACATCGCTGTCAACATCAGCATCTTTCAGCTGATTGTTGATTTCTTGGCAAGATTCCCCTCAGTAGTTTGCCATTGCTTTCTGAGCGGCCGGTTCACATACCTCGTAAGTTACCGACGCGATTCGAACCACTGCTGATTCTCACCATGGTCACGCGATTATACGAGATTACGGAGAAAAGTCGCTAACCTCTAGGCCAGGAAGCCGGCATGGCTGGTAATAGTTGGCCAAATTACACGAACCTCGAAGTTTCGGGTCTGGTCTGTTTCCTCATCCTGATTACCCTCGTGAACAAACCATCGACGTATTTATGTGTCTTCTATTTGTCACATGACCACATCATCGACGTTCTTGTGTGTCTTCCACTTGTCACATGACCACACAATCAACGTTCTTCTGTGTCTTCCACTTGTCACATGACCACACCATCGATGTTCTTGTGTGTCTTCCACTTGTCACATGACTACACCATCGATGTTCTTGTGTGTCTTCCACTTGTCACATGACCACACCATCGACGTTCTTGTGTGTCTTCCACTTGTCACAAGACCAAAACATTGACGTATTTCTGTATCTTCCACTTGCCACATGGCAAAACCATCTACGTTATTGCTGTGTCTTCCACTTGCCACATGGCAAAACCATCTACATTATTGCTGTGTCTTCCACTTGTCACATGACCAAACCATCGACGTTCTTGTGTGTCTTCCACTAGTCACAAGACCAAAACATTGACGTACTTCTGTGTCTTCCACTTGTCACATGACCACACCATCGACATACTTCTGTGTCTTTCTTTTGTCACATGGCAAAACCATCGAATATTTCTGTGTTTTCCACTTGTCACATTGCAAAAGCATCGACGTATTTTCTGTATCTTCCACTTGTCACATGATCAAACCATCGACTTTCTTCTGTGTCTTCCACTTATCACATGACCAAACCATTGACATACCTTCTGTGTCTTCCACTTGTCCTGTCTGTCTGTCTGTCTGTCTGCACCGACAACCCACTCACTGGCCTGTCTGTCTGCAGTCCCAACCCACTCACTAACCTGTGTGTCTGCACCGACAACACACTCACTGGTCTGTCTGTCTGCCTCCCTGTCTACACCGACAACCCACTCATTGGCCTGTCTGTCTGCCTCCCTGTCTGCATGTCTGCACCGACAACCCACTCACTGGTCTGTCTGTCTACCTCCCTGTCTGCACCGACAACCCACTCACTGATCTCTCTGTCTGTCTCCCTGTCTGCACCGACAACCCATTCACTGGTCTTTCTGTCTGTCTCCCTGTCTGCACCGACAACCCACACACTGGCCTGTCTGTCTGCCTCCCCGTTTGCCTGTCTGCACCGACAACCCACTCACTAACCTCTCTGTCTGCACCGATAACCCACTCACTGGCCTGTCTGTCTGTCTGACAACCAACTCACTGGCCTGACAATTTGCTTCCCTGTCTCCACCGACAACCCACTCACTGGTCTGTCTGTCTGTCTGTCTGTCTGTTTGCCTCGTGTCTGCACCGACAACCCACTCACTGGTCTGTCTGTCTGTCTGTTTGCCTCCTGTCTGCACCGACAACCCACTCACTGGTCTGTCTGTTTGCCTCCCTGTCTCCACCGACAACCCACTCACTGGTCTGTCTGTCTGTTTGCCTCCTGTCTGCACCGACAACCCACTCACTGATCTCTCTGTCTGTCTCCCTGTCTGCACCGACAACCCATTCACTGGTCTTTCTGTCTGTCTCCCTGTCTGCACCGACAACCCACACACTGGCCTGTCTGTCTGCCTCCCCGTTTGCCTGTCTGCACCGACAACCCACTCACTAACCTCTCTGTCTGCACCGACAACCCACTCACTGGCCTGTCTGTCTGTCTGACAACCAACTCAATGGCCTGACAATTTGCTTCCCTGTCTCCACCGACAACCCACTCACTGGTCTGTCTGTGTGTCTGTCTGTTTGCCTCGTGTCTGCACCGACAACCCACTCACTGGTCTGTCTGTCTGTCTGTTTGCCTCCTGTCTGCACCGACAACCCACTCACTGGTCTGTCTGTTTGCCTCCCTGTCTCCACCGACAACCCACTCACTGGTCTGTCTGTCTGTCTGTCTGTTTGCCTCCTGTCTGCGCCGACAACCCACTCAATGGCCTGTCTGTCTGCTCCACTCTGCCAACACGTCAGTAATGCGCCTGACAGAGCCTCTCCGTACACACCAGCTACACGCGAGTGATAAAATAACATGAAGTTAGATATATTCAACAGACGAACACACAATGACATGAAGGTCCTAGTGCATTTACTCACTATATTCAACAGACGAACACACAATGACATGAAGGTCCTAGTGCATTTACTCACTATATTCAACAGACAAACACAGCAATGAGATGAAGGTCCTAGTGCATTTACTCACTATATTCAACAGACGAACACACAATGACATGAAGGTCCTAGTGCATTTACTCACTATATTCAACAGACAAACACAGCAATGAGATGAAGGTCCTAGTGCATTTACTCACTATATTCAACAGACAAACACAGCAATGAGATGAAGGTCCTAGTGCATTTACTCACTATATTCAATAGACAAACACAGCAATGAGATGAAGGTCCTAGTGCATTTACTCACTATATTCAACAGACAAACACAGCAATGAGATGAAGGTCCTAGTGCATTTACTCACTATATTCAACAGACAAACACAGCAATGAGATGAAGGTCCTAGTGCATTTACTCACTATATTCAACAGACAAACACAGCAGTGAGATGAAGGTCCTAGTGCATTTACTCACTATATTCAACAGACAAACACAGCAATGAGATGAAGGTCCTAGTGCATTTACTCACTATATTCAACAGATAAACACAGCAATGAGATGAAGGTCCTAGTGCATTTACTCACGGTATTCAACAGACAAACACAGCAATGAGATGAAGGTCCTAGTGCATTTACTCACTATATTCAACAGACAAACACAGCAATGAGATGAAGGTCCTAGTGCATTTACTCACTATATTCAACAGACAAAACAGCAATGAGATGAATGTCCTAGTGCATTTACTCACTATATTCAACAGACAAACACAGCAATGAGATGAAGGTCCTAGTGCATTACTCACTTAATTCAACAGACAAACACAGCAATGAGATGAAGGTCCTAGTGCATTTACTCACTATATTCAACTAGACAAACACAGCAATGAGATGAAGGTCCTAGTGCATTTACTCACTATAATTCAACAGACAAACACAGCATGAGATGAAGGTCCTAGTGCATGTACTCACTATATTCAACAGACAAACACAGCAATGAGATGAAGGTCCTAGTGCATTTACTCACTATATTCAACAGACAAACACAGCAGATGAGATGAAGGTCCTAGGGCATTTAACTCACTATATTCAACAGACAAACACAGCATGAGATGAAGGTCCTAGTGCATTTACTCACTATATTCAACTAGACTAACACAGCAATGAGATGAAGGTCCTAGTGCATTTACTCCACTATATTCAACAGACAAACACACAGCAATGAGATGAAGGTCCTAGTGCAATTTACTCACTATATTCAACAGACAACACAGCAATGAGATGAAGGTCCTAGTGCATTTACTCACTATATTCAACAGACAAACACAGCAATGAGATGAAGGTCCTAGTGCATTTACTCACTATATTCAACAGACAAACACAGCAATGAGGATGAAGGTCCTAGTGCATTTACTCACGGTATTCAACAGACAACACAGCGAATGAGATGAAGGTCCTAGTGCATTACTGCACTATATTCAACAGACAAACACAGCATGAGATGAAGGTCCTAGTGCATTTACTCACTATTTCAAACAGACAAACACAGCAATGAGATGAAGGTCCTAGTGCATTTAACTCACTATATTCAACAGACAAACACAGCATGAGATGAAGGTCCTAGTGCATTTACTCACTGATATTCAACAGGACAACACACAGCAATGAGATGAAGTCCTAGTGCATTTACTCACTGATATTCAACAGACAAACACAGCAATGAAGATGAAGGTCCTATGCATTTACTCACTATATTCAACAGACAGACACAGCAATGAGATGAAGGGTCCTAGTGCATTTACTCACTATAGTCAACAAAAGACGAACACAGCAATGAGATGAAGGTCCTAGTGCATTTACTCACTATATTCAACAGACAAACACAGCAATGAGATGAAGGTCCTGTTGCATTTACTCACTATATTCACAGACAAACCACAGCAATGAGATGAAGGTCCTAGTGCATTTACTCACTATATTCAACAGACAAACACAGCAATGAGATGAAGGTCCTAGTGCATTTACTCACTATATTCAACAGACAAACACAGCAATGAGATGAAGGTCCTAGTGCATTTACTCACTATATTCAACAGACAAACACAGCAATGAGATGAAGGTCCTAGTGCATTTACTCACTATATTCAACAGACAAACACAGCAATGAGATGAAGGTCCTAGTGCATTTACTCACTATATTCAACAGACAAACACAGCAATGAGATGAAGGTCCTAGTGCATTTACTCACTATATTCAACAGACAAACACAGCAATGAGATGAAGGTCCTAGTGCATTTACTCACTATATTCAACAGACAAACACAGCAGTGAGATGAAGGTCCTAGTGCATTTACTCACTATATTCAACAGACAAACACAGCAATGAGATGAAGGTCCTAGTGCATTTACTCACTATATTCAACAGACAAACACAGCAATGAGATGAAGGTCCTAGTGCATTTACTCACTATATTCAACAGACAAACACAGCAATGAGATGAAGGTCCTAGTGCATTTACTCACTGTATTCAACAGACAAACACAGCAATGAGATGAAGGTCCTAGTGCATTTACTCACTATATTCAACAGACAAACACAGCAATGAGATGAAGGTCCTAGTGCATTTACTCACTATATTCAACAGACAAACACAGCAATGAGATGAAGGTCCTAGTGCATTTACTCACTATATTCAACAGACAAACACAGCAATGAGATGAAGGTCCTAGTGCATTTACTCACTATATTCAACAGACAAACACAGCAATGAGATGAAGGTCCTAGTGCATTTACTCACTATATTCAACAGACAAACACAGCAATGAGATGAAGGTCCTAGTGCATTTACTCACTATATTCAACAGACAAACACAGCAATGAGATGAAGGTCCTAGTGCATTTACTCACTATATTCAACAGACAAACACAGCAATGAGATGAAGGTCCTAGTGCATTTACTCACTATATTCAACAGACAAACACAGCAATGAGATGAAGGTCCTAGTGCATTTACTCACTATATTCAACAGACAAACACAGCAATGAGATGAAGGTCCTAGTGCATTTACTCACTATATTCAACAGACAAACACAGCAATGAGATGAAGGTCCTAGTGCATTTACTCACTATATTCAACAGACAAACACAGCAATGAGATGAAGGTCCTAGTGCATTTACTCACTATATTCAACAGACAAACACAGCAATGAGATGAAGGTCCTAGTGCATTTACTCACTATATTCAACAGACAAACACAGCAATGAGATGAAGGTCCTAGTGCATTTACTCACTATATTCAACAGACAAACACAGCATGAGATGAAGGTCCTAGTGCATTTACTCACTATATTCAACAGACAAACACAGCAATGAGATGAAGGTCCTAGTGCATTTACTCACTATATTCAACAGACAAAACACAGCAATGAGATGAAGGTCCTAGTGCATTTACTCACTATTATTCAACAGACAAACACAGCAATGAGATGAAGGTCCTAGTGCATTTACTCACTATATTCAACAGACCAAACACAGCAATGAGATGAAGGTCTAGGCATTTACTCACTATATTCAACAGACAAACACAGCAATTGAGATGAAGGTCCTAGTTGCATTTACTCACTATATTCAATAGACAAACACAGCAATGAGATGAAGGTCATAGTGCATTTTACTCACGATATTCAACAGACAAACCAGCAATGAGATGAAGGTCCTAGTGCATTTACTCACTATATTCAACAGACAAACACAGAAAAAAGGTCCTAGGCATTACCAAAAATTAACAGACAAAAAAAAAATCCAGGCATTTACCACAAAAAAGAAACAAATGAGATAAGTCCTATTTTTTCCCAATTAACAGACAAAAGCAATGAGATAAGGTTAACAAATTAACATATATCAACAAACAAGAAAATGAAGGCCTAGGCTTATCATTATCAACAACAAAAGAAAAGAATGAAATCTTCATTTTAATTAAACAAACACAGCAAAATAAGGTTTGTGCATTTATCACTTATTAAAAGACAAACCAGAAAAAGGTTAGGGATTACTCATTTTATTCAACAGACAAACACAGCAATGAAGAAGGCCTAGGCATTATAATACAAAAAACCAGAAAGATAGTCAGTCATTTTTTTAATTAAGACAAACACAAAGAGATGAAGGGGAGTCATTTTCATTTTCCAAAGACAAACACAGCAATCAGGAAAAGGTTTCATTTATTTATTAAAAAAAAAAAGAAAGGCATGGTTTTTTCCCCATATTCAAAGAAACAAGCAGAAGAAGCCTAGTGCATTTACCCGTATTTTAAAACAAAACAGCAAAGATAAAGGGCCAGTGCATTTACTCTTTAAAACAAACACAGCAAAGAAAGAAATGATTACTATTAAAAAAAAAACAAAAAGAAGAATTTGGCATTTACCATTATCACAGAAAACAACCCAAAAAAAGGCCTAGTGCATTTTCCCCTAATTCAACCAAACACAAAAAAAGGCCAGGAAATTTTCACTATATTCAAAAACAACAAAAAGGTAAATCAGTCATTATCTAATCAAAACAACAGCAAAGAAGGTCGGGGTTTTTTATATTTCAAACAAACACACAAAAAATGGTAAGGTTTGGGATTTTTCTCAATATTAAAAGCAAAACAGAATGAAGAAGTCCAGTGCTTTACTCATATTCAACAGCAAACACAGAATGAAGAAGTCCAGTGCTTTACTCACTTAAATTTAAAGACAAACAAGCAATGAAGGGAAAGGGCCTAGTGCATTACTCCATTTCAACAGACAAACACAGCAATGAGGATGAAGGTCCTAGTGCATTTACTCACTATATTCAACAGACAACCACAGCAATGAGATGAAGGTCCTAGTGCATTTACTCACTGTATCAACAGACAAACACGCAATGTAGATGAAGGTCATAGTGCATTTACTCACTATATTCAACAGACAAACACAGCAATGAGATGAAGGTCCTAGTGCATTTACTCACTATATTCAACAGACAAACACAGCAATGAGATGAAGGTCCTAGTGCATTTACTCACTATATTCAACAGACAAACACAGCAATGAGATGAAGGTCCTAGTGCATTTACTCACTATATTCAACAGACAAACACAGCAATGAGATGAAGGTCCTAGTGCATTTACTCACTATATTCAACAGACAAACACAGCAATGAGATGAAGGTCCTAGTGCATTTACTCACTATATTCAACAGACAAACACAGCAATGAGATGAAGGTCCTAGTGCATTTACTCACTATATTCAACAGACAAACACAGCAATGAGATGAAGGTCCTAGTGCATTTACTCACTATATTCAACAGACAAACACAGCAATGAGATGAAGGTCCTAGTGCATTTACTCACTATATTCAACAGACAAACACAGCAATGAGATGAAGGTCCTAGTGCATTTACTCACTATATTCAACAGACAAACACAGCAATGAGATGAAGGTCCTAGTGCATTTACTCACTATATTCAACAGACAAACACAGCAATGAGATGAAGGTCCTAGTGCATTTACTCACTATATTCAACAGACAAACACCGCAATCAGATGAAGGTCATAGTGCATTTACTCACTATATTCAACAGACAAACACAGCAATGAGATGAAGTCCTAGTGCATTTACTCACTATATTCAACAGACAAACACAGCAATGAGATGAAGGTCCTAGTGCATTTACTCACTATATTCAACAGACAAACACAGCAATGAGATGAAGGTCCTAGTGCATTACTCACTAGTATTCAACAGACAAACACAGCAATGAGATGAAGGTCCTAGTGCATTTACTCACTATATTCAACAGACAAACACAGCAATGAGATGAAGGTCCTAGTGCATTTACTCACTATATTCAACAGACAACACAGCAATGAGATGAAGGTCCTAGTGCATTTACTCACTATATTCAACAGACAAACACAGCAATGAGATGAAGGTCCTAGTGCATTTACTCACTATATTCAACAGACAAACACAGCAATCAGATGAAGGTCATAGTGCATTTACTCACTATATTCAACAGACAAACACAGCAATGAGATGAAGGTCCTAGTGCATTTACTCACTATATTCAACAGACAAACACAGCAATGAGATGAAGGTCCTAGTGCATTTACTCACTATATTCAACAGACGAACACAGCAATGAGATGAAGGTCCTAGTGCATTTACTCACTATATTCAACAGACAAACACAGCAATGAGATGAAGGTCCTAGTGCATTTACTCACTATATTCAACAGACAAAAACAGCAATGAGATGAAGGTCCTAGTGCATTTACTCACTATATTCACAAGCATCTCCGTAAAATCCCTGCGCACACCAACAAAATCCCTCCGGCAGGCACTGGCCACCATTATGGCACACGTGACCACATACAGCTGAAATACACATAGATTACAGCGGGTTGTGAGGGGATTATAGCAAAATATGGGGGATTATAGCAAAATATGGGGGAGTTATAGCAACATATGGGGGATTATAGCAACATTTGGAGGATTATAGCAACATGTGGGGGATTATAGCAACATGTGGGGATATTAGCAACATATGGGGGATCATAGCAACATATGGGGGAGTTATTGCGACATATGGGGGATTATAGCAACATATGGGGGGATTATAGCAACATGTGGGGGATTGCAGCAACATGTGGGGGATTGTAGCAACATATGGGGGGGGGGGGGGCGGTTTATAACAACATATGGGGATTATAGCAACATGTGGGGGATTATAGCAAATGTGGAGATTATAGCAATATATGGGGGATTATAGCAACATATGGGAGATTATAGCAACATGTGGGCAGATTATAACATAATATATGACCACTAAAGCAAGATATATTCACTATAATATAATCTCATAACGCAAGACAGCTAGAACATAATACGTGGAAATAACAGACTATGTGGGCATGACACTATACGGCATAAGAGTTATAACAGAATATGTCAAAATGACAACATACAGCGTGAGAATTATAACGAAATATGTGAAAATGACAACATACAGCGTGAGAATTATAACAGAATATGTGAAAATGACAACATACAGCGTGAGAATTATAACAGAATATGTAAAATGATATTATAATGCGTGAGAATTATAACAGAATATATGAAAATAACAACATATTGCGTGAGATTTTTAATATAATATGTAAAAATGAAAAATTAGCCTATGCCACACCACACAACAGACTCATCTATGTAGATGACTACAGCAGCCTGTGTCACACAATAAACCCATCTGTGTCGATTATTACAGCAGCCTGTGTCACACAATACACCAATCTGTGTCGATTATTACAACAGCCTGTGTCACACAATAAACCCATCTGTGTCGATTATTACAGCAGCCTGTGTCACACAATAAACCCATCTCTGTCGATTATTACATCAGCCTGTGTCACACAATAAACCCATCTGTGTCGATTATTACAGCAGCTTGTGTCACACAACAGACCCATCTGCGTGAACAATTACATCAGCCTGTGTCACACAACAACCCATCTGTGTGAACGATTACATCACCCGGTGTCACACAATAAACCCATCTGTGTAGATTATTATAGCAGCTTGTGTCACACAACAGACCCATCTGCGTGAACAATTACATCAGCCTGTGTCACACAACAGACCCATCTATGTAGATGATTACATCAGCCTGTGTCACACAACAGACCCATCTGAGTGAATGGTTATATCAGCTTGTGTCACACAACAAACCCATCTGTGTAGATGATTACACCAGCCTGTGTCACACAACAGACCCATCTGAATAGATGATTACATCAGCCTGTGTCACACAACAGGCCCTTCTGTGTGAACGATTACAGCAGCCTGTGTCACACAACATATCTACCTGAGCAGATGATTGCATCAGTCTGTCACACAACAGACCCATCTGTGTGAACGATTACATCAGCCTGTGTCACACAACAGACCCATCTGTGTGAACGATTACATCAGCCTGTGTCACACAACAGACCCATCTGTGTGAACGATTACATCAGCCTGTGTCACACAACAGACCCATCTGTGTGAACGAATACATCAGCCTGTGTCACACAACCGACCCATCTGTGTGGATGGTTAAATCAACCTGTGTCACACAACAGACCATCTGTGTGAACGACTACATCAGCCTGTGTCACACAACCGACCCATCTGTGTGGATGGTTAAATCAACCTGTGTCACACAACAGACCCATCTGTGTGGATGGTTAAATCAGCCTGTCTCACACAACAGACCCATCTGAGTGAATGGTTATATCAGCCTGTGCCACACAACAGACCCATCTGTGTGGATGGTTATATCACCTTTAAAAGTCAGTACCCTTAATTGTGCCCTAAGGTCAATGTAAGACTGACATACAAGGTCACTGTAAGACTAACATTTAAGATCGACGTAATTCTAACATATGAGATCATCTTTGGCACCTTTCCGTCTTGACAGACGATAGTTTGGTACATTGTGCTTCAAAAAGGCTTAATAACTACGACCCATGGCGGTGGCGAGTGTGGCTGATAAGGCCAATTCTTGCTGCAAATGTTTGCCCACAGTAGGTGCATGTGAAAACATGGTCATTTCCACCATCGTGCACCATCTTACGTCTCTCACGCTCTGTGTGTGCTTTATCTGCAATAATTTTCTTCTTGGTCTTTATTCCATTTCTGATAGTTGCCCTCCATGCAACACGTTCAGCGGCGACTTGCTCCCAATGTGCATTATCAATGCCTGTATCAATCATGTCCCGCTTACACGCATCTTTGTATCGTAGTAGAGGCCGACCCTGAGATCTCCTACCCGTCTGTAATTCGCCAAAAAAGATGTCCTTTGGTATTCTACCATCATCCATCTTCCTAACATGTCCTATCCACCTAAGTCTACGAAGACTGAGCATGGAATACACAGTCACACAACCTGATCTTTCCAATACTTCAGTATTTGTGATTTTGTCTTGCCACTTAATACCAAGTATTCTTCGCAGACACCGCATATGAAAGCTGTTAAAACGTTTCTCTTGGCGTGAGTAAGTTGTCCAGGTTTCACTGCCATAAAGAAGAGTACTAAGGACACAGGCTTGGTAGACGAGGACTTTTGTTTTGGCAGTAAGCTTCCTGTTCTCCCAGACTCGTTTTGCTAACATGTTCATTGTTGTTGCTGCCTTGCCAATCCTGATGTTGATTTCCTGATCGAGGGATAATTTGCTATTTACCTCTGATCCTAGATATGTAAAATGGTCTACTATCTCCAGTTCGGCGTCGTCAATAAAGATTGATGGTACACCATGTGCACCTTGTGACATAATCTGTGTCTTCTTTTTGTTAATTGTTAAACCAAATTCAGAACAAGCATTGGAGAATGCAGATAGTAGATGTTGCAATTCTTCCTCAGTGTGGGTCGTAATCGCAGCATCATCCGCAAAAAAGCAACTCTCTGATTAGTACCCTCTTAATTTTGGTATTGGCCCTCAATCTCTGAGCGTTATAGAGGCCACCATCTGAGCGTGAGTGAATGTATATACCGCCATCCTGATCACGAAAGGCGTATTTCATAGAAGTGAAAAGTATATCCCAAACAGGGTGGGGGATAGTACACAACTTTGCTTAACCCCACTCTTGATTTCAAACTCTTCTGAAGTTGCACCATCAAACTTGATTATACCCTTCATGCCTGTGTGGAACGATTTCACAATGGACAGAAGAGTTGGTGGGCAGCCAATCTTCTTTAGTGCTTTGAACAGACCCTCACGACTGACCAAATTAAATGCCCTTGTGAGGTCGATGAAGGCAATAAACAGTGGCTGATTTTGTTCACGGCATTTTTCTTGCATCTGTCGCAATGAAAATATCATATCAATGGTAGACCGGTTCTGACGGAAGCCGCACTGTGATTCAGGGTAGACTTGATCTCCCAGGACTAGAAGTCTGCGCAGAACAATCCTGGCAAATACTTTCCCAACAATACACAGAAGTGAGATACCCCTATAGTTGTTACAGTCGCTCCGATCGCCCTTGTTCTTGTACATCGTTATGATGTTTGAATCTTTGAAATCCTGTGGGACTTGTCCTTCTCGCCAGCATAGCTCTATTAGCTGGTGGATCTGTAGAGTGAGTGTGTCTTGCCCACTCCTGATTACCTCTATTGGAATCCCATCCTTACCTGGAGCCTTGCCAGACGCAAGCTCATTTATAGCACACTTAACTTCTGTCATGGTGGGATGTGTGTCCAGGTGGTCAAGAGTTGGTAGGGCCTCTATGGCGTTGAGGGCATCATCCGCTAGCTTGGTCTCACTTGAGTAAAGCTCTAAATAGTGCTCGACCCATCTATCCATCTGCTGTTTCTTATCAGTGATGATTTCTCCAGTCAAGGTTTTCAATGGTGCACTTCTTTTGATCATTGGACCACAGGCTTTCTTTATCCCTTCATACATGCTTCTGATGTTTCCCTTATCACTTGCGATTTGAATGGACTCACATAACTTGATCCAATAATCATTTGCACACTGCCTGGCAGCCTTTTGCACATCCTTCCTAGCTTGCCTTAGCTCACTCAGAGTGTTACGCGTTGGTCTTTCCTTGTTTCTTAAGAGAGCTAACTTCTTTTTATCAATCAAGGGCTGCAGAGTCTTGCTGTTTGCCGCAAACCAGTCCTGCCTCTTATGATCCACAGTGCCGTAAACCCCTACGGCAGTTTTATTGAGATCATCAGTTAAGTCTAACATACAAGTTTAAGTGAAGACTAATTTACAAGATCAATAACAAATTAACATACAAGTTTAATGCCACACACACATACACTATGATAATAACACGCGCATAAGTACCTTTTTCACAGTAGTTGCCATAGAAACTTGGCGGGCATGCGCAGGTTGACGGGGAGATGCAGGTTCCGTTGTTCTGACAGGGCGGACTGCACAAGGCTGTAAGTAGACGAACAAAACTGTGTCTGAGTGTGGACATGACGGATAGTTGGTTGCTGATCTCAATGTCTAATGTTTGTGAGTGTGGACATGTCAGATAGTTGGTTGCTGATCTCAATGTCTAATGTTTGTGAGTGTAGACATGACGGATAGTTGGTTGCTGATCTCAATGTCTAATATTTGTGAGTGTGGACATGTCAGATAGTTGGTTGCTGATCTCAATGTCTAATGTTTGTGAGTGTGGACATGTCAGATAGTTGGTTGCTGATCTCAATGTCTAATGTTTGTGAGTGTGGACATGTCAGATAGTTGGTTGCTGATCTCAATGTCTAATATTTGTGAGTGTGGACATGTCAGATAGTTGGTTGCTGATCTCAATGTCTAATGTTTGTGAGTGTGGACATGTCAGATAGTTGGTTGCTGATCTCAATGTCTAATGTACACAGTTTATAGCTAAACAAAGAACATTCTTGCTTGTACACAGCATGGGGACTCTTTGTGCTTACAGAGGTGAAGACAGAACATTCATCCTTGTACCGTACACAAAGTGACGACAATCTGTGTATGCACACGACGTGTTGCAATCATTCCAACACACGACGTCATCACCCCTTTCCTGCACACACCGTGACTACATACCTTACCTAAACACAATGTCACGACACCCCTTCCCTGCACACACCGTGACTACATACCTTACCTACACACAACGTCACGACACCCCTTTCCTGCACACACCGTGACTACATACCTTACCTACACACAACGTCACGACATCCCTTTCCTGCACACACCGTGACTACATACCTTACCTAAACACAACGTCACGACACCCCTTTCCTGCACACACCGTGTCTACATACCTTACCTAAACACAACGCCACGACACCCCTTCCCTGCACACACCGTGACTACATACCTTACCTACACACAACGTCACGACACCCCTTCCCTGCACACCCCGACACTACATACTTTACCTACACACAACGTAAAGACACCTCTTCCCTGCACACACAGTGACGACACCCCTTCCCTGTACACTACGTGGCGCTCCCCTACACTCGCCGTGATCACACATTCCCTGCACATAACGTGACACAATACTTACCACACACACCATGGCGACACATTTTCCCTGCACACAATATGGCGGTACACTTTCCCCGCACACAACGTGGCGATACACTTTCGCCGCACACAACGTGACAACTACCTCTGACATTTCAGCTGAAGGCAGGTATAACAGTGGCGCGTTTACAATCTCCTCTATGCGATCACTGCGGGGTTCCCCGCGGCACTTTGACTCCATCTAGCGCCCCACGGAAAGATGTGATACCAATAACTAATGGCGCTAGGACTCGTCACGGCACAACTATAAACATAACCAGAGGTCAACATTGGACACACAGTCCAGGCGCCAACGTTCAGAATGTGTTATCTAACCAGGAAACAAACAAACAGACAAACGGCTGCCTGCGTGCAACACCGTATGCCGCTACGACATTATATGACATCGCTAGGACAACAGAGAGGACATGACATTATATGACATCGCTAGGACAACAGAGAGGATAGGACATTATATGACATAGCTAGGACAACATTGAGGAGCTGGTGTCATAATATGACACAGATAGGACAACAGAGAGGACAGGACATTATATGACATAGCTAGGACACCAGAGAGGACAGGACAGTACATGACATAGTAGGACATTAGAGAGCAAGGACATTGTATAACATACCTAGGGCAACAGAGAGGACAGAAATTATATGACATAGCTAGGACAACGCAGAGGGGAGAAATTGTATAATATAGCTAGGACAACAGAGAGGACAGATAGTATATGAAATAGCTAGGACAACAGAGAGGAGAGAACAATATATGACATAGCTAGGACAACAGAGAGGACAGAACGCTATATGACATAGCTAGGACAACAGAGAGGAGAGGACATTATATGACATAGCTAGGACAACAGAGAGGACAGAACAATATATGACATTACTAGGACAACAGAGAGGAGAGAACAATATATGACATAGCTAGGACAACAGAGAGGAGAGGACATTATATGACATAGCTAGGACAACAGAGAGGACAGAACAATATATGACATAGCTAGGACAACAGAGAGGACAGAACAATATATGACATAGCTAGGACAACAGAGAACAAGACATTATATGGCATAGCTAGGACAACAGAGAAGAGAGAACAATATATGACATAGCTAGGACAACAGAGAGGACAAAACAATATATGACATAGCTAGGACAACAGAGAGGACAAGACATTATATGACATAGCTAGGACAACAGAGAGGACAGAACAATATATGACATAGCTAGGACAACAGAGAGGACAGAACAATATATGACATAGCTAGGACAACAGAGAGGACAGAACAATATATGACATAGCTAGGACAACAGAGAGGACAGAACAATATATGACATAGCTAGGACAACAGAGAGGACAGAACAATATATGACATAGCTAGGACAACAGAGAGGACAGAACAATATATGACATAGCTAGGACAACAGAGAGGACAGAACAATATATGACATAGCTAGGACAACAGTGAGGAGAGGACATTATATGACATAGCTAGGACAACAGAGAGGACAGAACAATATATGACATAGCTAGGACAACAGAGAGAACAGAACAATATATGACATAGCTAGGACAATACAGAGGACATTATATGACATAGCTAGGACAACAGAGAGGACAGAACAATATATGACATAGCTAGGACAACAGAGAGGACAGAACAATATATGACATAGCTAGAACAACAGAGAGGACAGAACAATATATGACATAGCTAGAACAACAGAGAGGACAGAACAATATATGACATAGCTAGGACAACAGAGAGGACAGAACAATATATGACATAGATAGGACAACAGAGAAGAGAGAACAATATATGACATAGCTAGGACAACAGTAAGGAGAGGACATTATATGACATAGCTAGGACAACAGAGAGGACAGAACAATATATGACATAGCTAGGACAACAGAGAGAACAGAACAATATATGACATAGCTAGGACAACAGTGAGAAGAGGACATTATATGACATAGTTAGGACAACAGTGAGGAGAGGACATTATATGACATAGCTACGACAACAGAGAGGACAGAACAATATATGACATAGCTAGGACAACAGAGAGGACAGAACAATATATGACATAGCTAGGACAACAGAGGACAAGACATTATATGGCATAGCTAGGACAACAGAGAAGAGAAAACAATACATGACATAGCTAGGACAACAGAGAGGACAGAACAATATATGACATAGCAAGGACAACAGAGAGGACAAGACATTATATGACATAGCTAGGACAAGAGAGAGGACAGAACAATATATGACATAGCTAGGACAACAGACAGGACAGAACAATATATGACATAGCTAGGACAACAGACAGGACAGAACAATATATGACATAGTTAGGACAACAGAGAGGACAGAACAATATATGACATAGCTAGGACAACAGAGAGGACAGAACAATATATGACATAGTTAGGACAACAGAGAGGACAGAAAAATATGTGACATAGCTAGGACAACAGAGAGGACAGAAAAATATATGACATAGCTAGGACAACAGAGAGGACAGAACAATATATGACATAGCTGGGACAACAGAGAGGACAGAACAATATATGACATAGCTAGGACAACAGAGAAGAGAGAACAATATATGACATAGCTAGGACAACAGAGAGGACAGAACATTATATGACATAGCTAGGACAGCAGAGAGGCGAGGACATTATATGACATAGCTAGGACAACAGTGAGGAGAGGACATTATATGACATAGCTAGGACAACAGAGAGGACAGAACAATATATGACATAGCTAGGACAACAGAGAGCACAGAAAAATATATGATATAGCTAGGACAACAGAGAGGACAGAACAATATATGACATAGCTAGGACAACAGAGAGGACAGAACAATATATGGCATAGCTAGGACAACAGAGAGGACAGAAAAATATATGACATAGCTAAGACAACAGAGAGGACAGAACAATATGTGACATAGCTAGGACAACAGAGAGGACAGAACAATATATGACATAGTTAGGACAACAGTGAGGAGAGGACATTATATGACATAGCTAGGACAACATAGAAGACAGAACAATATATGACATAGCTAGGACAACAGAGAGGAGAGGACATTATATGACATAGCTAGGACAACAGAGAGGAAAGAACAATATATGACATAGCTGGGACAACAGAGAGGACAGAACAATATATGACATAGCTAGGACAACAGAGAAGAGAGAACAATATATGACATAGCTAGGACAACAGAGATGACAGAACAATATATGACATAGCTAGGACAACAGAGAGGAGAGGACATTATATGACATAGCTAGGACAAGAGAGAGGACAAAACATTATATGACATAGCTAGGACAACAGAGATGACAAGACATTATATGATATAGCTAGGACAACAGTGAGGAGAGGACATAATATGACATAGCTAGGACAACAGAGAGGAGAGGACATTATATGACTTAGCTAGGACAACTGAGAGGAGCAGGCAAATTATATGAAGTGGCTAAGGAAATAGAGAGTACAGGACATTATATGACATAGCTAGGACAACAGTGAGGAGAGGACATTATATGACATAGCTAGGACAACAGAGAGGACAGAACATTATATGACATAGCTAGGACAACAGATAGGACCGGGCTGGAGCGTGTGATACTTACCTATATCACAGAAAAGGCCGAGGAAGCCCTGGGGACACTCGCACACGCCGTGAGGGTTGCACGTGCCGCCATTGAGGCACCCTTGCCTGCACAGGGAGCTGGTGGCTGCGGGGGGAGATAAAGAGGCGGTCACACTGTGCAATCACGGGCCTGCTAGCGAGACGTAGACGTCAAACATCACATCTGGACATTACGTCAAACATCACACCTGGACATTAAGTTAAACATTACACCTCGGCATTACGTCAAACTTCACACGTGAACATTACGTCAAACATCACATCTGGACATTACGTCAAACATCAAACTGAACATTACGTCAAACATTACATCTGGACATTACGTCAAAGATCACACCTGAACATTACGTCAAACATCACACCTGGACATTACGTCAAACATTACATCTGGACATTACGTTAAATATCAAACCTGGACATTACGTCAAATATCACACCAGGACATTATGTCAAACAACACACCTGGACATTAACTCAGACATCACACCAGGACATTATGTGAAATATCATACCTGGACATTATGTCAAACATCACACCTGGAAATTTCGTCAAACATTACATCTGGAAATTACTGCCTACATATTACACACGCCTAAATCTAGAAAACTAAATGCGTTGCTGCTTACATCTTACACTCACCTACATCTAAGAAACTACACGAATTTGGTGCTTACATATTGCACATGCTTACATACACAGACAAGATAACACTTTTGCTGCCTAGACATTACAAATGCCTAAACACAGAAAAGTTGAAGTGTTTACAGCCTACATATTACACGCACCTACACACAGAAAAGTTAAAGTGTTTACAGCCTACATATTACACGCACCTACACACAGAAAAGCTAACGCGTTACTGCCTACATATTACACACACCTGCATCTATAAAACTAAATGCGTTTGTTGCCTCTATATTACACAGCCTACATATACAAAACTTAACGCGTTTGCTCGCTACACATGACACACGCCTACTACAAACACAAAAAAGTTAAAGCGTTTACTGTCTACATATTCAATCAATCAATCAATCATGTGCCATGCCGGAAAGAGTGAGCGGTCATGACTCGCCATGTCACTCGATCACCGAGTCGTGGATCAGCTCAGTGTTCCTGTCTCGACCATGCCATGTGGCCAAGCCATCCAGGTATTTTCCTCTCGGTCTTCCTCTTGGTCTGTTCCCTTCAATCTTGCCTGTTGTCACTAAGTTCTCCAATCCATTTCTTCTCATAACATGTCCAAAAATTTTTGACTGTCTACGTCTAATTTCTCTAATCAATTTACGATTGTCATTTGTCTCCTGTAGTACTTGGTCATTGGTTTTTCTGTCTGTCCATGGTATTCTTTGCATTTCCCCCAGAAACCATATTTCTGCAGCCATCAGATGTTTTTTCAGCTTGACTGCTCATTGTCCAAGTTTCACATCCATACAAAAGAACAGGCTCTATGTATCCCCTCAACACTCTTTTTCTCGTTTCAAATGACATCTTTTTATTGGTCAGAATGTTTTTTTATCTTGCTAAAGCAGTGGTTCTCAACCTTTTTTGGCCCGTGGCCCCCTTCACCATATTTGCACAACGTCACCCCCCCCCCCTTTTTCCTGTTTCCTACCTAAAATCCCCCCTCCCGCTCCTGCCCCTACACAGTATACGTAATAATGGAAGCACATACCAAAACAAGTCTAGACGTCCACATAAAACGCGATTTGTGGGTCTACTTACTTTATAAAATGAATTTTAGAAGGATGAGACGTACAGAACCGTAAAGTATGAAGGGAAAAACAATATCAAGTAATCTGTTCTTGTATTAACGTGATCTTGAAATAATCTTCATTCCCCCCCCCCCCATGGAAACCCTAAAATTCCCCCGGGGGGGGGGGGGGAATTCCACACCGGTTGAGAACCACTGTGCTAAAGGCTACTTTCGCCATGGCGATTCTTGTTCTAATCTCTTCTAGGCATCTCCAATCAGATGTTGTGGCATAACGCAGCCAACATTATTCATTTTATAAACACATGCCGCAAAAAGAGGAAACAACATTAAAAGAAATTGACTTCACAAACGCAATTGGAGATTGGGACTTGAAACTTAACATCGAAACTGGAACTGAACAAGTGACAAATGACGTGGATTCTTGGAAGGATTTCATCAGACCAAGCTCGGAAAATCATTGGATGAGAAAATCACCTGACCCGCCTTCGCGCCAGTGCATAATTAGCATATGTACCATTTCATCAGAAATGTTAATCAGCCCGCACTTTTGTCTGAACTCGCTCCATGGACGGATGTGAGAAGATTGTGTGACCAAAAATTCAATGGACAAGGCAAAAGTCTGGATCCGAGGTACGTTTGTTAGCCCTTGATTAGACTAAGAACCCGATGTATCAAGTATCAAGTAACGTAAACCCATGTTTGTGATGTCAATTGAAATGTATGATTATTAATTAAAACCTCAGAAATGTAAAAATGCTCGACTGTAGATTCTAATGACGCAAAGCCATTCCCGGGCAAAATATTCTCTTCGATGAAACTGCCACCTCTGATATTCTTAAAGATAATTATTAACTTTAAGAAGTGCATTACACTATTACATTCTATTCTAAACAACTGTGAGAAGTGATGATTCGAAAGCAATCTTGTGCATTTCACCAGAAACATTGTAAAAGATGCTATCACTGTCTACAGCTGAAATGACAGTTCGTGTACTAGAACAAGTGCCTTGTTCTAAAACAGACTTATCTATGCCTATTTACAATCTAGAAAGCTGAAAGTGAAATCAATCTTTCCTTTCTCCTTTGTCTATAGAATTAATAGGGTTTGGCGAAATAAATATTTATATTTATGTCAAATTTAATTAGATAAGAGCACTTAGGAACTGCAATACATGAGAAAGTTGTGCTTCGCGGAACACCATCACGCGAAGTGAACTTAACTCATTACTCAACATAACTTAAAACACAACACCACTCAACACCACTCATCACCACACAACACAACACTCAACATCACAACAACAAACAGGTAATGGAAGAGAGTTATTAGAAAAAAGGGAAGGGAA
>JACEFZ010013508.1:0-23719 GCA_014155875.1 Cepaea nemoralis
ATTAGTTACAGCAATGTACAACAGATAACTCACAACCACAAAACAGCTCATAGGTCTAACGCTCACGATATCAGTCGTTCAGCTCACAACCACGGAGATTCACACAAAACGCCTTGCTCTCGACACACACGTCCGTTCAGATGTCCAGTCCCAGCTTGGTCTGAGATTAACACACACTGCCCACTGCCTCTCGTGGGGTCACGTGGCTTTGCGTGCGTCTCTCGTCAGCGCTGGTCGCGCTGTCAGGTAAGAATCTCGCCAGCCGACAACTCTTGTCCGCCGGGGGCCGTAACGATGTTGCTGCACACTTAGGCTCTGACAGTTAACAATATATATTTGTGCTCCTTTTGTACGATAAAGTAGTTTCAGCAACATCTATTTGCTAACAGTCAAAGACTCCAGTGTCACTTCTCATCTGATCATCATTTTGTTAAATCAAATTGTGTAGCAGATCTTTCACAGAACGTCGGTCGTAAAGAGTTCCGCGAAAAGATTCTAGCTCCCTGCCAGCCCTTCGACCCATGGACTCCTACCAGTCAGGGTGCCTTCAGTGTCCCTCGTTACCCTCGTACCTGTCGATTCACGCCTACAACATAGGGACCAGGCCCTCCCCTTTTCCCAATCACTGCCGTCTCCAAATTCGGTGATGCTCAACAAAACCAAAGTATCTCAGCCTCCGACACATGATCTTGTGTCCACCAGCCATCATTCTTCCACAACCAGATCCCTCAACATATCAGCAACCTACTCCTCTCCCCCTTCCGGTTCGTTGTATTCCAATGTCTTTCTGCAACATTTAAGCTCTCAAGCGCAGATTGTCTATATTGTTTCCACACCTTAGGCTTCACATTTTCTTATTTGGCATCTTTCACAACCGAACGGAATCGAACCTCTGCACCGCCTTACTAACAACGAAGGATTTGTGTCGTAATATTATTACATTTTATACTTTCATGTTTTTCTTTAGATCTGTTTGTGTTGTTCCATTCCTGATGAAACTGGGAGCAGCTAATCACCACGCTACTGTGGCTCCCCAATGGAAACATACATGAAACTACTGGGAGCGGCTAATCACCACGCTACTGTGGCTCCCCAATGTAAACATACATGAAACTACTGGGAGCGGCTAATCACCACGCTACTGTGGCTCCCCAATGTAAACATACATGAAACTACTGGGAGCGGCTAATCACCACGCTACTGTGGCTCCCCAATGTAAACATACATGAAACTACTGGGAGCGGCTAATCACCACGCTACTGTGGCTCCCCAATGTAAACATACATGGAAACTACTGGGAGCGGCTAATCACCACGCTACTGTGGCTCCCCAATGTAAACATACATGAAACTACTGGGAGCGGCTAATCACCACGCTACTGTGGCTCCCCAATGTAAACATACATGAACTACTGGGAGCGGCTAATCACCACGCTACTGTGGCTCCCCAATGTAAACATACATGAAACTACTGGGAGCGGCTAATCACCACGCTACTGTGGCTCCCCAATGGAAACATACATGAAACTACTGGGAGCGGCTAATCACCACGCTACTGTGGCTTCCCAATGTAAACATACATGAAACTACTGGGAGCGGCTAATCACCACGCTACTGTGGCTTCCCAATGTAAACATACATGAAACTACTGGGAGCGGCTAATCACCACGCTACTGTGGCTCCCCAATGTAAAACATACATGAAACTACTGGGAGCGGCTAATCACCACGCTACTGTGGCTTCCCAATGTAAACATACATGAAACTACTGGGAGCGGCTAATCACCACGCTACTGTGGCTCCCCAATGTAAACATACGTGGAACTACTGGGAGCGGCTAGTCACCACGCTACTGTGGCTCCCCAATGTAAACATACATGGAACTACTGGGAGCGGCTAGTCACCACGCTACTGTGGCTCCCCAATGTAAACATATATGGAACTACTGGGAGCGGCTAATCACCACGCTACTGTGGCTCCCCAATGGAAACATACATGGAACTACTGGGAGCGGCTAATCACCACGCTACTGTGGCTCCCCAATGGAAACATACATGGAACTACTGGGAGCGGCTAATCACCACGCTACTGTGGCTCCCCAATGGAAACATACATGGAACTACTGGGAGCGGCTAATCACCACGCTACTGTGGCTCCCCAATGGAGACATACATAGAACTACTGGGAGCGGCTAATCACCACGCTACTGTGGCTCCCCAATGGAAACATACATGGAACTACTGGGAGCGGCTAGTCACCACTCTACTGTGGCTCCCCAATGGAAACATACATGGAACTACTGGGAGCGGCTAATCACCACGCTACTGTGGCTCCCCAATGGAAACATACATGGAACTACTGGGAGCGGCTAGTCACCACTCTACTGTGGCTCCCCAATGGAAACATACATGGAACTACTGGGAGCGGCTAATCACCACGCTACTGTGGCTCCCCAATGGAAACATACATGGAACTACTGGGAGCGGCTAATCACCACGCTACTGTGGCTCCCCAATGGAGACATACATGGAACTACTGGGAGCGGCTAATCACCACGCTACTGTGGCTCCCCAATGGAGACATACATAGAACTACTGGGAGCGGCTAATCACCACGCTACTGTGGCTCCCCAATGGAAACATACATGGAACTACTGGGAGCGGCTAATCACCACGCTACTGTGGCTCCCCAATGGAGACATACATGGAACTACTGGGAGCGGCTAATCACCACGCTACTGTGGCTCCCCAATGTAAACATACATGGAACTACTGGGAGCGGCTAGTCACCACTCTACTGTGGCTCCCCAATGGAAACATACATGGAAATATTGGGAGCGGCTAGTCACCACTCTACTGTGGCTCCCCAATGGAGACATACCTGGAACTATTGGGAGCGGCTAGTCACCACTCTACTGTGGCTCCCCAATGGAAACATACATGGAAATATTGGGAGCGGCTAGTCACCACTCTACTGTGGCTCCCCAATGGAGACATACCTGGAACCACTGGGGGTGACGTCAGACAGGTATCTATGGAATGAAATGATCTGGAAACTTCACGACCAGCAAGTGCTGAAATACTTGGTGATGATGATGATTCTAAATGGTTCTTAACTCCTTTATTAGTTGCAAATAATTATCATTTAACCCCTTCCTAACTGGAGTGTTATAATTTCAAAAATGATAACTGTCAAGGACCATAACGAGTTAATGAATTGGGATTATTTTTGATGATTTTAATAACATATTTTTATCGTATTTGTCCCTCTTCTCCAACTCCCCTAATAATTTATTTTCCTTAAACTAAACGTCCTATATTATAAAATGGCATAGTTTAACAAACGTTGCTTATAATTATCTGTTTCATGTATAACCATTCTCGGGAATACAGATCTACTCACGTCATTTCTCATAGACTTAGGTTGTCGATGATTTTTGTGATCTCGTCCTCATATGAGTGCACATCGGACTTTAAATCTTTGGAAACAATATGAAGTGAATATATATTGTTTACTGGCGTCAATAATAATTCGCATATATGCATGCGGAGGCCAATAACAGCGTACTATATTGCTGTAGTTGATTCATATTAGTAGCATTATCAATCCAGAGACAAAAGCAAAACGACAGCAATAATAATAACAATAATAGTAGTAATAATAAAATGGAAAGATTGACTCATTCTTCCATGCACCCAGACCTACAAAATGTGATTCTTAAATCTTGACATAACCAGATCAGCATAATAATAATAATAATAATAATAATAATAATAATAATAAATAATAATAATAATAATAATAATAATAATAATAATAATAATAATAATAATAATAATAATAATAATAATAGGGAAAGACTATTCCTCCCTGCACTCCGGACTACAAAATGTGCCGGTCCTAACTCTTCACATACCAACAGCAACTTCCTGCTACGGGATGTTGGTTTGCTTGTTGTATGGCATCGCTTGGGCTGATGGTGAAGCCACCATTCTGATCATTCTATTCCATTGTTGCGTCGCATGCCGCGTCTGTTTAATTCTATGTTTGTCTGCATCAGGTGTCTGCGGTAGCCCGAGTCCGGAGAATCTCAGCTCAGTTCACGAACTCCGTAGCACCAGCGAGGATCCTGAAATACTTTGGGTAGATTTTTAACTCGAAATTTTGCCCGGGCAGCGCGGTTAGGCTACTCTTTTTCGATTTCCAACTGCTACGTGCGCAACAATACACGCGGTTGTCCGATCTCACTACCCAGACACCAGGGGAAATTTTGTTCCAAGAGGTCCACGAGAAAAAAATCCCGGCCCTAATCGGGGCTTGAACCCGGGATCTCCAGCACTCGAGGCGGACACCAGACCTCGAGACCACTCAGCCCCTAAAGGAAAAACAGTCATGTGTTCAAATACCCATCGAGGCGGAGATCTCTTTTGAATAATTGACGTGGTGCTCCAGGTCGATGAAGTTTAAAATGTGTGCCATTAAATGTTCTGGGAAGTAAAGAATTGAACATATCACCCACTGTGTTCCGACTGGTCCTTAAAAACATGAGGCCAGCACCATGTATCCAATACGCATCTTGGTTTCTAAGAATCAGTATCATAGCATCCTGATTTATTTTTTTTTTGGGGGGGGGGGGGTAGAGGGGGGGGGGGGGTCGTTTTTGATCTACCTTTCCATCTGTTGTCCAGTATTGTAATTTCTGGTATTCTTTTAATAATCTTTACCCCCATGCTAATGGTATGAGTGCTGGTCGTTCAGAAAGCAATGACAAACTTGCCCAGAAATCACAAGCAGCCAAAAAATGCTGGAGTTGACGGCTATGTCCTGCAAAGGCTATGCAGCTAAGTTTAACTTTAAAGCCCATGTTTAAGAATGTGACCAAGCTATGACAGTGCTAATAATTATAACTGAAAACTGTAAGACGGGCCTGCGTGTCCAATTCGTTACCCTTTGAAAATAAAGTTCGTTCGTTCGTTCGTTCGTTTGTTCGTTCTGTCTCTCTCGGCTACAATGTACGTTTGAAAAATGTGCAAGCATATGGCTGTTGTCCTGACTCTCCCTGCCCCAGCTCCGTGTCTCTGCATCTCTCTAGAATAACTGTAGTTATTCAACTCGGGCGCCATGATAAACAAGCTCACCTGCCTGTCCGGTGATGATGAGTTTGAATTCTCATACAGGCGGAATTTAAAAGTTGATCTGGCTAGGTCGACCCAGTCTAAAATGGGTACACGAAATGTTTTGAGAAGTAGAGGCAGCCGGCCTGATATTCAAGATATCAACTCTCAAGTGATCATGGGTCTATACACATTTGAAGCTAACATCATACGCCCAATATCCAGTGCCTTGCCGGCTGACGTGGGCGATCATGCCTATCCACAAATTACGATCTCCGACGTCATGGATCAGTTCGTTTGTTGACTCCCTTCCGTGCCATGACACAAGACTGTCAAGAATCTTCTCACACGGTCTTCTTCTATCTTCTTCTTCTTCTTTCGTTCGCCTGAAATATGTCTATAACTGCAATGTTGTCTCTTGGATGAATCTAAGTCTTTTTTAGTTCACTCAGCGGTCCATGGAGTTTATCTTCTGTTGTTGTCTCTCTAGGCCATAAGGTAAGCCTGGGTATGTTGTAGTTTGGGCAGTCTTGGAGTATGTGCTCCGCTGTCTGCGACGCAAAAACACATGTGCACATGGCTTAGTCACCAATCTTGAAGTTTGTATACATGTGGTTGATTAATCTATTGTGTCCTGTTCTGAGGCGCAGAATAATGACTTGTTCAGGTCTAACCATAACGTGGTAGTCGTCTTGAGCATCTTTTGGTGGCCTTCTGACTGATTTGATCATTTTTTTCTTTTGGTGGTATGTAATGGGCACATCAGGCTGTTCTTCTTTTGCTCCTTCCTTAGCCAATTGATCAGCTCTGTCGTTTCCGGGTACTCCACAGTGGGATGGTATCCACTGCATGATGACCTTATGCTGACTTCTAAGTTAAGAAAGTAGTGTCCTTAGTACTGGAAATTTCCCAGACAGGAGCGCCTCGAGTACTGATTTTGCATCTGTCAACAGCACAGTCAGGGACCCAATGCCCTTAAGGGTAGGGGGTAGACAGGAGGTAGATCACGGCAGAAAAACAGGACAGAGAACCTGGCAACTGCATCACGGCCACAGAGTGCGAGTAGACCGAGATACAGGCTAAGGCCCATGGTCACCGCACCACACCACCCCACACGGGACTCTCGGACTGTGAGCAGCCGTGAACTGGCCAAACGTACCTGGATTGGTCAGACGGGTTCAGGACATCGAGACGAACAGACGTAGGGCAGTGGTTGTGTGCAGTGAGCGTTATGATATGATTGTAGATTGGACGGCGAGATTGAGCTATGAAGCGAGCTGTGTGTGAACGGAGACAGTGCAAGCGCTATGCTATGCCATATTTCTTGTATTATCATTTATGAACTATTATATTCTGTGATAACGTTGTTGTACAAGTTGCGTGTTGCCAAGAGCGCAACTCATGGAGTTTGCCCATACGGATAGTTTTGTGAATAAACGGTTTGAAACTATCGTTGCCGTGTGTGAGAGTGCCGTTCTTGTACGCAAGTGATTGTTTCACCTCTGTCTTGAAATGCGAGCCAGAATTATATCTAGCAGGTCTATGACAAGCACCACAGGTTGTGCACCATGGTTGGTATTTAGCAAGTTTCTCTGTTGCTATCTTGATTGCCTCAATTTAAGCATCATAGTTATGGCAGTACTTTCCTGTTGGAACTCTGGCCGTGTCCCTAGTATTCTTTGGGTATTTTATGTACACTCCCGCTCCTCCATTTCGAACAACATTTTGTGCTGACCCATCTGTGTAGACACGGATCCAGAGGTTCTGTGGGTATTCGTCATCAAGGAAGCTGAGAGTGGCTGTTCTGCGCTGTACACTGTTCTGTGCATCTTTCCATGGAGTTCGCTCTGGAATAGGTGTCAGGGGGATAACAACTGTGGGTAGTTAGGTGGTTTCTCTGCAGAGTCGTTTCGCCTGGTGGATAAAACTACTTCTTTCCAACCGCCCCATGGCTAAGGCTTCAAATCGGTTCTTCATAGGGTGGCCTGGCAAGCTGATGAACTGTTCTGCTTGTATTAGTGTTTTCCTATCTCTGCGCTCTCTCAGTGCTTGAATCCGCCCCATTTTCTCCATTGCTACTATAGGGGTTGGTCTCATCCCTCCTGTGATAACGCTAAGAGCTTGATTCTGCACCCTGTCTAGCTCTTGTAGTGTGGTTATTTTTATACTGAACACCACGCAGTTGACCCGTATTCCAGGTGTGGTCGTATGCTCTGTTCATAAACTTTGCTAAGTATTTTCCCACTGGCTCCCCATGTGGTTCCACTTAGCTTTCTCAGGATCGTTATTTTCCTTCTGGCTTTTGCTACTGCTTTTTTTTATGTGTCTTCTCCATGTCAGCCTGGCATCAAATGTTACTCCAGTGTATGTTGGTTCTTTATCTTCTCATAGGGGTGTTCCATTTATCTGGATGATCCCTGCCTTTTGTTTCGGAGAGAGGGTAAATAGAGTGGTGCTGAATTTGCCAATGTTTATGCTGACACACCATCTATCCGCCCATGCAACAAAAGTATCCACAGATCTTTGTAGCGATATGGTGGCCACTGATGCATGTTCATTTGTGCTCTACAAAACCAGGTCATCAGCGTACATTACCACTTTAATTCCATACGGTAGATTAGCAACAAGATCATTGATGAAGATTAGAAAAAGTGTGGGGGACAGGACTCCACCCTGGCAGTAGTACTTTCTTGCTCTTGAGTCCATCTATCTGTACTCGGGCTCTTCTGTTGTGCAAGTATGCTTTCACCAATTTGTACATTCTTCCATTGACTCTACGGTTTCTCAGTTTCCGCAACAGACTTTCTTTCCAGACTTTGTCAAAGGCTTTCTTCAGATCTATCCATGCCGCAAGCACCAGCTTCTTCTCTTGGAATGCATCCTCAATTTCTTGAGAGAGATAGGTTGTTAGATATTCCGTAGAGTAGCACTGCCTAAAGCCAGCCTGTTGTGGCACAAGGATGTTTTCACTTTCAGTGTACCACTGTAGTCTGTGATTGATGACGCGTTCCATTGTTTTGCAGAGACAGCTGGTGAGGCTAACTGGTCTGTAGTTGGAGGCAATGGAACTATTTTCCCTGATTTTAGGAGGGGTATCATGATTGCTTCTCTCCAGGCTTGTGGAACACTACCTAAAGTCCAGCTCTTATTGAAGATCTGCAATAGCTTTGCTTTGGCTTCTGTTCCTAGGTTCCTGATCATTTCATTGGAGATACAATCAGCTCCTGTTGACTTTCTCATTTTCAGTTTTGATATGGCTAGCTCCAGTTCACTGTTTGTGAAAGGTGCCTCCATGACCTCATGCAGTATGTCACTCTGTCCTATATGCTGCCATTTCTCTCGAATCTCTTGTTGTTTTTCTGGACTAATTTCGATATTGTTATCTTGTGCGAATGAGTCCGCAAAATGGTCATCTGCTTGCATTCCTGTTAAGATGTTTCCGTTTTTATGTATTGCATTTTTTTAGTTTCTCCCTGTGCCCTCATCGTTAAGTTGTTTTATTAGCTTCCACAGCTTCCTTGTGTCTTTTTCAAAATTCAGTGACTCTGTTTTCTCATGCCAGCTTTTCCGTCTAGCCTGCAGCTGGGCCCTTTGAAATTTGGCTTTTGCGTGCTGATATTTATTGTGGTGCTCTTGGCTGGGATTGGCCTCTGCTTGCTTTCTACATACATCCACATCATTATGCAACTGTTCCAGTTCACTACTCCAGTAGGGTTTTTAATGTTTACGGGCTCCTCTTGGTACTGTTTCTCGTGCTGCCTTTAGTATGTATTTCTCAAACTCTTCTATTACTTTATTTATGTCCTTCTCAGTGTTCAGTTTTCTATCCAGTATGCTGGTGCGATGTTTGTACATTGGCCAGTCTGCTTTCTTGTAGTTCCACCTTGAGAGAGTGCTGCCTTCACTTACAAGCTCATTTTCTACAGTTAGAAAGATTGGCCGATGGTCACTGCCACCTAGTTATTTCCCAACAATTCGTTTAATGTTCCACTCTAGGTCTGATGATTGATTGATTGATTGATTGATTGATTTAGGAACCGACATCACAGCATTCGGGACATTCTCATAAGCGCTCCGTCCCCATCCTCAGCAGCCAGCGAAGAGCTCCAACACTAATAGTTCCAGTAGCAATCTGATTATATGTCCGTCTCGCCTTTCCTCTGAGCGTCTCTCTGTTGACGCTTCTGCCATCTATCGCGAGCCTTGGTACATCAGCTCTTACAATCCTGTTGTCCAGAGAGCACCACAAAACAACCGCCTTTTCCGGGTGGATGACAGCACTCATTTCAGTGCACCAGTCAATCACTTTATCTACTGTCGCCTGTAACTCCTGGGCTGTTTGCTCCCTATCTCTCCCCTGCTTATATGCAAGAATATCATCTGCAAATGTTAGTATTCTTCCATCCCCTGGTGCTTCTAGGTATGCAATCTTGCTCGTATACATGTTAAAGAGCACCGGTGAGATTGCAGATCCCTGTGGCAGTCCCGGGGTTAAAATATGTGGCTTAGAGGTCCTTGCACCCAGGCGGAGAGCAACCCGACGAGAGTGCAGGACGGCTGCTATCCAGTTCACCAACCAGGGATTGACCCCCTTCTCCATCAGTGCGGTCATCAAAATATCATAGCGAACTCTATTGTTCCTCGAGATCAAGCACTGCCGCCATCGTTTCCTGTCTACTCTGGAACCCCTCATAAACGCCAAAGGCAAAAGTGGCTGCATTTGACCAGGTATCTTTTCCTGGCCTGTAGCTCCCCAGGCCTCTTGGAAGCAGTCTCCCCCTTTCCTAAAAATCCTGCAGCTTAACAGCGACTATCTTCTCTAAAACCTTCCCAAATGTATTTTGAAGGGTGATGATCCTAAAGCCGCTAAGTTTTGAATGATCCTTGAATGGTTTTGGGAGAGGGATGAGATAGCTATGTAACCAATCCTGCGGTACTGATGAATGAAAAGCCAGGTCAGGTGTAGGTGTAGTGTGCCATGACCTCGAGGAGAAGGTATGTGGGTCAGACGGCTGGTTAATAAAGATGAATCTATTCTCATCCTGCCAGTCTTCCAGTCTCTCTCCTCTCTCCTCTCTGTTAAAATCGTCACACACAATCATTTTTTCTTTTAAGGGTAGTGTGTCCAGTGCCTGTGGGCGGTCATTTGGACAGTAGTAATTGATCAGGTGAAGGTCTGTATTGCCTGTCTTAAGTTTAAGTGACTGATACTCAGCTCCTTCCATGTAGACTTCAATTTGGAAAGCGGTGATGCTATTTTTAACAAGGGGCAGTACCCCACCCTTTCCTTTTCTGGGGTAGACTGTGGCAAACTCGACAAACGAAGTATGGCAATATCGGCCTATCAAGAGAGTTTTGAGACAGGGATGTGTAATGTCTCCAGATCCCCTTTCCCCACCGATGGCCAAGTCATGGTATCATAAAGTATTTTCCTTTTATTAGAATTGCAAAACTATAAACTTTACTCGGAAATTAATGGGTGCCGCCATTAGTAACGTGACGTAAACAGGCGATCCCCGATTGCAACGCAATATCGATACATACATCTGATCAAGAGAACAGGCCAGTAAAGCCGATTATACACACTCCAGATCCCAAACGGAAACACACACATATTAATGTATCAGAAATGGAAAACTTGAACGTTGGTAAATCATCTATTCATCGCGAAAACTGTATCAATGGTACTTGAAAATACTCAATTTATGGGTGCCGCCATTTGCACCATGACGTCCCTCTCTTTACACAAACCTTTCCTCAGTTGTCACAGCATGTTCCAGTTTTTGTCTTCTCATAATGCGGCCCAGAAAAAAAAAATCACGACCGCCTCTTTCTGATGTTTGTGATAAATTGTCTTTGCGACTCATCTTCCCTTAAAACATCCTAATTGCTCACTTTGGCTGTCCAATTAATTTTCAGCATTCTTTTATAAAACCACATCTCCAAGGCTTCCGGGGATTTTTTTCGCCTGTTTAGTATTGTGCAGGATTTGCAGCCGTATGTTAAAACTGATTCTATGAAACATGCAAGCACTCTTTTTATAACTTTCAAGGATAGTGACTTATTGCACAAAACGTTCTTCATTTGATAGAATGCAGTTTTTGCTTTCCTATTCTGTTCTTCATCTCAGTGATGCATCTTCCATCTGATGTTATCCACGTGCCTATATATATCTGAACGTCTGTACTTGTCCCAAAATAACTTCCTGTAATTTAATTGCACATTTAGGCGCAATCTGTTTCTTTGACATCACCATGACTTCTGTCTATTCTTTTATTCAAACTAAGACCCGTGTTTTTCACTTTCTACAACCACGGCATCTTTTATTTCCTGTAGATACTTCTGACTTGTTGCTATCAAGACGGTGTCATCAGCATAACGTAAGCCGCCTGATATTGAAGACATCGACTCTCAAGTGCCCATATGTCTATGAAAATTTGAAGCTAACACCACATGCCCAATACGCATCAAGGAGTGCGAAAGTGGTCTTTTCTCGACATGTTTTCAGCATATTGCTCTCTAACCAAGAATGAAATAAAATACAATAACATTACAATCATGATTACTTCTTCAAACTTGCACAGGCTGAATCTGGTGTCTGTGGCCTACGGGAAACTGAGAACCCCAGTTTCATAACTCCCTGAAATTGCGAGTCGAAGGTTTGAAAATAGCCGCGGTCGATTTAAAAGCAAACCACTTTGTGGTGTGTTCGATGGCATGAGGAGTCTGCCGTTCAGAAAGCAATGGCAAACTACTGAACTAAACTTGCGTAGTAAATCACAAACAGCCAATAAATGGCAGGGTTGACTGTAACGTCCTGTAAAGAATTTGCAACTACCTTTAACATATGCTGAATATATGACACAAAGTGTCTGACGTTGACTACAGTGCTGAATGGGTTATCCAATGTATGCATGTAAGCAAGGCAAACTATTTTAAAACAATAACACAAATGAAAGAACGAACGAACTACATTTTCATAGGGTCATAAATTCGGCACGTAGTCCAGTCTTACATTTGGCCCTTCTAACCTCTCATCATTCGAACATCATTTATGTCATGTATTATGCAGGCTACATTCATATAAAACATCGTAATATGAATGCTGTGCACACAAACACTGACCTACCAGTTCTCTGGTTTAAAGTATCGTTTTGTACCTTTTCTGGAATTTCATTCAGATTCCTCCTCGACTGAAATTAGAGAAAAACAGTAATATACTTTTACAAAGTCGGTAACAGAGATATTCTCAGGAAAATACAAAGAATACCATGGACAAACAGAAAAACTAATGAGCTTGTCCTTCAAGACACAATTGAAAATCATAAACTGATTTGGGAAATTAGACATTGGCAGTCAAGATTCATTGTACATGTTATAAGAAGGAATAAATCAGAAAAGTTAGTAATAACTGGCATACATGATGGAAACACGTAAGGGGGAAGCAGAGAGATAAATAGCTGGATGATATGACCTCATAGCATAAACGGGACAAGAATGCAAGGTTGATCCACGACGCTGGTGATTATGTGAGATTGCGAACCATGACCACCCACGTTTATCTGCATGGAGTATGATGCTGCTGAACAGATATAGAACAAAGGACAGCTCGCCTCCACCTTGAAAAACACACTCAGTTCTTTATGTGAATTCAGTCAATGCAATTCAAAATATATTGTTATCCTTCTGAAGAAGAAAAACGGTTATGTTCATCACACGGCTACAAATGAACACTCCAGCAAGACCAAGCAAACACGCACTGATTTCCTGACATGGTATAATTCTCGTTTACAACACCCCCCCCCCCTCCCCCACCAAAAAAAAAAACAAGGAACACATACACACAACTGAGAAAGAGGGAAGTATTGAAATAGAGGGCAGTATTGAGAGAGAAGGCAATATTGAGAGATAGGACAGTATTGAGAGAGAGAGAGAGAGAGAGAGAGAGAGAGAGAGAGAGAGAGAGAGAGAGAGAGAGTATACTATTGAGAGAGAGTATAGTATTGAGAGAGAGTATAGTACTGAGAAATAGTATAGTATTCAGAAAGTATATAATATTGAGAAAGAGTATAGTATTGAGAAAGAGTATAGTATTGAGAGAGAATATACTATTCAGAGAACGTATAGTAATGAAAAAGAGTATAGTATTAAGAAAGAGTATAGTATTGGGAGAGGCTACAGTATTGAGAGAGTATAGTATTGAGAAAGAGTATAGTATTGAGAGAGAGAGATAATATAGTATTGAGAGAGTATAGTAGTGAGAAAGAGTATAGTATTGAGAGAGAGATAATATAGTATTGAGAGAGACAGACAGACAAGAGACGGTTGGGGGGGGGTGCGTGGGTAGTTTCGAGAGAAATAAGGTGTATATAAGGAACTATTATAATTATAGATAAGAAAAATTGTGCTTACCTCGGCAGTCAGTGAGCTAACTCCCTGTTGAACAAAGCCGTCGAGACCCATCTGCTTCCATGTTTCATTCGGCAGCTGTGAAATCAACCTCATGTTAGTAGCAGTTGGTTTTTATGTCTGCCTGATTTTATGAGATTGTCAGCGAGTAATTTCAAATACATAACATTATAAAAATCTGTTGATTTCTCGTTCTTGACTTGCGGACGTAAATTACAAGTACCCCAGGAATCGGAGAGAGTTCGTCTGATGGCGAGGGACACTGGTAATAGGGAAATCTAATCCACATGCAAAAACATCAGTCCTGTGCACTAGAAGTACTCGTATATGTATGGACAACGATTGAGTTCAAAGCGAGCGGAGCGCCCCCCCCCCCCCCCCCCAAAAAAAAAGAAAAAAAAGAAAGAAAAACCACACAATATAATAGACGCCTACTCTTGCTGTTTTGGCACCTCATGACACAAACATTTAGAAGAGTTTCTAACTTTGTGAACACATGCTTGTTATGCACTGGGCGTGGAGCAATATCATCAATAGATTTGATTCACAACACCAAGGGCCAAGATCTGTGGAGACACATGAACGCCCGCATTAGTAGGCAGGGGACATGATAATGATGATGATCTTTATGTCTCAGTCGAAGAAATGCGTTCCAGCTAGATACGCTCCTCTCGAGCTCACTGTTTAAGTTCAGAAAAATATATATATATTTTATAGACTACAAGAAAGTTTTGGATAGAGTACAACATGAAAGACTAATTACATGCCTTCAAGACATAGGAGTAGACGGAAAGGACATCAGACTTATTAGTAACTTGTATTGGGAACAAGTGGCGTCTATTAGATGCTGAAATAATTATTCGTCGCCCATAGAGATTAAAAGAGGAGAACGACAGGGATGCGTGTTGTCCGCAAGCCTCATCAACTTATACACAGAACAAATTTTTAAACAAGTCGAAATACCTGGATTTAACATCAATGGAAGAATCATAAACAACCTTAATATGCTGACGATACAGTGGTACTAGCAGAAAGCGAGTAAGAGTTACATAACCTAGTGGAACAAGTAAATAGGCACAGTGCAGAATGTGGCTTAGATATTAACATCCTAGAAACGTAAACTATGATTAGCAATGGACAGGAAATGAACATCACAGTAAACGAGGAGATACTAGAACAAGTAACAAGTTTCTCCTATCTTTGGCATATAATAACAGATGATGGTTGAAGTAAAATAGAAATCAAACAGAGAATAGGAATGTCCAAAAATGCTTTCAACAGCATGAAATAAGTATTAACATCTAGAGTGATTAACAACGCATTAAAAATGAACATTGTTAAATGTTACGCATATTCAACACTATTGTATGGCCTGGAAGCCTGGACATTGAATAAGCAATTTGAAAGTCGAATAGATGATCTGGAGATGTGGATATACACAAGAATATGTCATATTTCATGGAAACAGAAACAATCAAATACATATATTCTAGAAAAACTGGAAATGAAAAGAGAGTTGATGAAAGAAATAAAAAAGAAGCAAATGAAATATTTCGGCCATGTTAAAAGACATAACACTCTTATGATAACCATACTGGATGGCAAGGTTGAGGGCAAGCAAGCAATAGTAAGACAACTGTACAAGTACAAAAATAACATGAAGAGATGAACGAACAGTCTGACAGAATATACAGACAAGGCGAGAGACAGACAGTGTTGGAGTTCCATTGCAGTCAACCTTCATTGTGGAGACGGCACCTGATTGATTGAGCTCACCGTTTAGGCAGTTACGCTGGCAATCGCACACACGCGGTCGATCGTGGATTCCATGCCCGGATTCGCCGTTCGATGAGGGAGGAAAAGACTGCCTCTCCGCTCTTTTCTTCTGTGCACTCATGCTTAAAAAATGTCGTGGTCCTAACTTTTCATTCTTGTTAGCTCACAAGTCGTGGCATGCATTTGCGCAAGTCTTACTCCCCCCAAACAGATTCCTTTCAAGGTGGCGGACTCTACCCACGGAAAGGTGTTACTTCATAGTCATATTAGTCAGGACAGTGGCCCTATGGCCCACTCTGCACATTTTTCAAGTAGTGCCCACGAGATTATAACGGGGGAAAAATTAAACAAATGATCTGTTTTGGGCCCTTACTGGAGAAGGCTAAGTGTTCAGTCTCAATACTCAATATATATATATATATATATATATATATATATATATATATATATATATATATATATATATATATATATATATATATATATACACCACACACAGACACACGCGCGCGCGCGCGCGCACATGCACGCACACACACACACAGCAAGAGAGAGAGAGAAAGAGGCAGGTAGGTAGGCAGGTAGGTGGGTAGACAGATAGAAATATACACAGACAGAGAGACAGACAGATGGGTGGGTAAGTTGGTAGATTCTTCCTTGCGAATTAAAATCAAAAAGACAAAAAAACTGAAGGACAATTGTACACGTCTGGAGACACACTGGGTATAATGTTGATAGGCCTATAATCTCTGACAGACCAACAGGTAGATGTGTGATGTGGTCAGCATCGCCTAGGTTGGTGTTACTTCCTATAATCTCTGACAGACCAACAGGTAAATGTGTGATGTGGTCAACATCGCCTAGGTTGGTGTTACTTCCTATAATCTCTGACAGACCAACAGGTAAATGTGTGATGTGGTCAACATCACGCCGGTCAGTGTTACTTCCTATAATCTCTGACAGACCAACTTATAAATGTGTGATGTGGTCAACATCGCCTAGGTTGGTGTTACTTCCAATGACACACCCTTATACCCAATTTGTTATGTGGCGACCTGGCAGTCCGTATCAATTTTAAACATCTATCTCGATGTGGATTGGAACACACGATCACCGAGACAACGAGGAAGCGTTCTAACTGCGCTACCGCGGATAACACGCTGACACAATTGAAGGTATATTGCGAAAAGCAAAGCAATGTAATACTGTATTGATTAAATTAAGTATACAAGCGTAAATACTGATACCTGTGAGGGGTCAAACTGGGTTATGATTATTCTGTTAGATACGTTGGTGTTAAAGTCGGTATAATTGTGGGCCATGTCATCCAACGTTTTATTCATGGTCAGGGTAAAGTTAAGGAACAGTTCGGCTTTGTCTTTTACCGCAGCTCTGCTGTCGATCAATGTTTGCAAATTCAGGTTCATCTCACGTGCATCTGTGGATATTTGTTCCGCTTATAATAATACACAATAACAACAATAGTTAAAATTTAGTTGCATATCCTTTACAGGACGTCGTAGTCAACACCAGCATATTGTGGCTGTTTGCGATTTCCTGGAAAGTTTACTTTCATTTTTTTACCATTTCTTTCTGAACGACCGTCACTCACACTATTGTATGAAAATACCAACGCAAGGCAGTCTGTTGCCAAATCGCCCGCAGCTGTGTTTCGAACGATGTATGGGTGATTACGAATTTGAGTCCGTAATCTCCGCAACAATAGACATATGGGTATTAAAAGGCCACCAGTAATAGCTATCTGGTTTGGCATTGGACAACGAAATATGTTGTGTGTTAGTTGTACATAGAACGGTCTGTAACATATGGGAAGTGTTGTGTGTTAGTTGTACATAGAACGGTCTGTAACATAAGGGAAGTGTTGTGTGTTAGTTGTAAATAGCATGGTTTGTGACTTAAAGGAAGTGTTGTGTGTTAGTTGTATATAGCCCGGTCTGTGACTTCAGGGAAGTGTTGTGTTAGTTGTATATAGCGCGGTCTGTGACTTAAGGGAAGTGTTGTGTGTTAGTTGTATATAGCACAGCCTGTGACGTAAAGGAAGTGTTGTGTGTTAGTTGTATATAGCCCGGTCTGTGACTTCAGGGAAGTGTTGTGTTAGTTGTATATAGCACGGTCTGTGACTTCAGGGAATTGTTGTGTGTTAGGTGTATATAGCACGGTCAGTGACTTCAGGGAAGTGTTGTGTGTTAGGTGTATTTAGCACGGTCAGTGACTAAAGGGAAACAAACGCAGATTCACAATTCGGTCATACCGGGTTCGAAGTCAGATACAAGAGATTACGAAGCAGACATTGATTTGATTGCGTTGATGTTCACAATGGTGTAATTGCCCGCCGTTCAAAAAGCAGTGGCAAGCTATTGAACGTAAAGCTGACTTGAAAATTACAAACAGCCAAAAAAAAAAAAAAAACGCCGACGTTGATTGTGACGTTCTGTAAAGGGACATACAACAAACTTTTTACATTTAAATTGCACTATACGCTCGTTTAATAAAGCGGCCAGCTCTTCGCAAGCATTTGATCCTACATTTATTAGTTTCCTTTTTGTGCCATGGATACAGTCTCCACCTTTGGCCGTGTTGGGGAAAATGTGCTAGCTTTTACATGTTCTCTTCTAGTGTGCAGATATTTTAGCCGTGATGACACCACGGCAAATCACCGTGTCTCCCTTTTGACGTGCTGTTTATATTTCTCTAGTCTGCCACTTCTGTGTACGCGTGCACACATACACAAGAGCACACACACACACACACACACACACACACACACACACACACACACACACACACACACACACACAAACACATATATAAAGTGGTGAACGGAAAGTTCATGGCATTATCAGTAAGGATCAACAAGGAGTCAAGGAAAAGGAAAAGCTGCGAACCACTGCAACGCATAATGATCGATATCAATAAATCAGGTGCCATCTCCACAATGAATGTTGGCTACAATTGATCTCAAACATTATGTCTCTCACCCTGGTTGCAGACTCTGTCAGACTTGGGATTATTTTCCCCACTTGTATCACTGTCTACCACTTGCTTGTCTGTCTTTAATTGTTCCCTCCAGTATGGTTTGTACAAGAGTGCCACGAGATTATGTGTTTATTTTTTATTTCTGTCATCCCTTGATTTTACGTTCCCAGTCTCTCCAGACACAATGTGTGTGATTGAATTTGTTTCCATGAAACTTTAACTATTCTTCTATACATTCATATCTCCCGGGTCTCAATTCGTCTGTCTGATTGCTTCTTCATTGTTCAGGTTTCTGCGCCATAGAGCAGCGTTAAGAGATCAATATAAAATTACTCTGTTTTGTTCAAAGTTCAGGAACGCTACATTGGTTGTCTGCGGCAGGAAACAGCAGAGAGCATGAATGAATTATTTGCAGTCACGAGTCCATGTGTCCTTCGGGGCAGAATCTGTGCAAGGTGAAATGAATGTACACAGCCTGGCTGTGACATCTTGTCAGAGGGTCAGAAGTAGGAATGTTTTACGTCTCTTAGGTTGAGAAGTCAACATTTAACCCATCTGACCGGTGTAGGGGTTGAACCTGCTCCTTTGACATCAGCGCACAAGGTGTTTAAGAACGAGCGCTCGTATCCATTCGACCATGCTGATCTCAGGTCAAGCCATTTGACGTTCACTACTTTTAGAGGCAGCGAAGGTGGAAGCTGTTAAGGATGAATTCTCGTCTCGTGTAGGTTGTCCGTGACTCCTTTTAAACATACCGTGTACTGAAAACATATACCTTTTATATCACAATCCTTGTCCTTCGAACCAAGTTAGTGTTGTTTCTGTCTCTATTTTTAAAACAAGATTTCCAAACGTTTTAGTATGTCTAATTATTTTTCTTGAGAGAGTGGCTCCGTGAATGTAAAACCGAGTTAGGCAAATTTCTGAATCGGTTAAAAGGACTTGCTATTCATGTTGGCGTTGAAAGGTGTGATTACACCCGAAACTATTACAGCAATTACTTTGATGTTTAATGTTAGGGAAAATATTATTTCACGCCCTAGTCATGTTGTGAAACTCAGTTAGTATAAAGACACATTTCACTTCAAACTGTCACGAATGCTAGGACAATCACACTGCCTTGTTTTATTGCCAATTTGTCCGCCTTATATTACTGCAAATTGTCACAAATGATAGGACGTACACAGTCTTGTTAAACTGTAAACTGTTACGAATGCTAGCACTCGCACATACACACAGCCTTGTTTCACTGCAAACTGTCTCAGATGCGTGACAACCTTGTTTCACTGTTATGAATGATAGGACACACACACACAGTCTTGTTTCACGGTAAACTCACGACTGATAGAACATACACATACCCGTGTTTCACGGTAAACTCACGACTGTTAGGACATACACACCGCCTTCCTTCACTGAAAACTGTCACGAATGAAATGACATACACACAGCCTTGTTTCACGGTAAATTCACTACTGATAGGACATGCGCTGAGATATTGGATTGGAACCCAAAAGTGGAGAATATAGATGGTAGGACAAGGAGAATTTAGAGAAGAGCAGGCCATACCAATTGGTTATGGCATAGCTAAAGTGAGCACCTGGTAGACAACATATCCGACACAATGTTCCATGGGAATGTTAATGAGCACAAGATGGTTGACAATGATAGTTTGTGCCACTGTAAACCTCTTGTCTGACTATATGCAGTGGAATGTGGTTACTGTTCATTTAACACCATTCGTGCAGATGTTCGTTGGCAGTGGACACCTGAATTTACGAGAGTTTTGAGACTATTGACCTTCATATGAAAACTGTTCTTGATGTCGGAAGGATAATGAAAAGACAGGATAGTAAAGCTCTATTTTGGACGTCTAGCGGCGTGCTGAGTATTTGGTCCTAGTATAACATATCTATAGACCAATCAGCACTGGATGAGTGATGTGGTCGATATCAGGCCGGCCGTCTTTAGTTCCCAGAATATTCCAAGGTACTCATTTTAGGCCGGGCAGACCTGGGAACCTCGGTCAATTTAACAAAACATCCGCACCACGAGAGGGTTTTCCGGCATGGCACATGATTGATTGATTGATTATAGTCTAGACCATTAATGTGAACTAGTATTATAATTTTATATGTGTTTGAAACATAAATCATAATTCATTACAAACAGATACAGGATTATAAAGTATACTCCAATAAACATGACAATGAAATGATAAAACATGTGAGTATAAACAATTCGTTATAGTATATAAGATGTTACGGGTGAGTATGTGTTTTTATTATGCAATGAAGGGTGTTCTGATAATTGTCCATGTTTCATATGCTAGATACCTGTGAAAGTTAGACAATAAGGAGATAAGCTGAGAAACATCTAATAACAGCGGAAATGTGGTTTCTGAGGAACATCCAAAGAATACCATGGACAGACAGAAAAACGAATCATAAAGTTCAGCACGACACAAATGAAAACCATACACTGATTAGAAATGTTTAGGACACATTATGGTGAGAAATACACTATAAAACTGTGACAATAAGCACAATTGACGGGAAAACAGCAAGCAGAAAGCAGGGGGATCATTACCTGGAAAGCCTGACTGCATTGCATAATTAGGACAGGGACACAGATCTGATCGTGTGAGATGTCAAAGCCCGACCGCCCATGCATGTCGGCACGACACATGGTGATGGTTGACAGTCCACGCTTATCGGCATGACACATGGAATGATTATCTAATGAAAGTAAGCAATGTACAAGCAGCGGGTACCTGCATCTAAGGCATCGATCTGTGAGTAAGTCTGACCCAGCCCTGTATCCCGAAGAATGCGGTCACGCACGGGGATGCCCAACAGGAAGCCGATATCTGTTCATTTAAACAAAACAACAAAGTATTCGTGATTACACAGAATCGGATTCTTTGATGAAATGATCAGCCGAAGAAACAGGAATTAAACATAAAGTGAAGGACCCCGTTCCACGCCTGGGGGTGTATTGTGCATAAAGTAAAGAACAGGAGCCTTTTACGTGCCCGTCGGACGTACGGTGACACACCCATATTTCCGGACCTATCGGAACTTAATGCCAGATATGGTCTTTATTCTGCCAGGCCCCTTTACTTCCCAGTACAATCCCTGATAACTCTGTTAAGCTAGGTAGTTCTGGGAGTCCAGGTCAATCTCCCCCCCCCCCCCCCCCCCCCAGCTGTTTTGGTACCCTATAAGTGGATTTGAATACACGACCACCGGGTCGGTATTCCTGTATGCTAACTACTGTGCCAGTGCCGCTCCAGATCAGCAGAATATGGTATTTAGACCTTAATTATTTTTATTAAAGAAATAACACTTTAATGGTTACAAGTTTGTTGCCTATACTTTACAGGACGTTGCAATCAGCCATAGCATTTATTGACAGTTTGTGATTTACTATGCGATGTTACTGCTATAATAAGCTAACATTTTATTAAGCTGTCCTACGTATGGTTTCTTATAGCTGCCTGCGTATTTGATGGTAATTTATTCCTGCACTCTCACGAGTAAAATAATACACTGACAACCTGAACACTGCACGCACGCTGAATGAGCAATTCTCCATTAAAAACAAATTACGTCGCTAGTTTTGTACTCAAGCGTAGTCCTTAGACGTGCTCCTGCTTCTTGTGTAATGGACTGATTTTTGCGTGTGGATTAGACTTCCCTATTACCGGTGTCTCTCGTCATCAAGTTAATTAACTCCGACTTCTAAGTTACTTGAAATTTACGTTCCCAAGTCAAGGACGAGAAATCAACGTTGTAGTCCAATTGATCGTGTAGGGGTTGAACCTGCTACCTCGCCATCAGCACATGACAGTTTAAGAGACAGCGCTCTTATCCATTTGGCCATGGTGACCTCTGCTGGCTGTTTGTGACTGACTAATTGATTTTACTTTTATAGTGAGTTAATATTTATGTCAAGTAGTCCAATGTGATTGACTAAGGGAGTTTACTTTTATAGTGAGTTAATATTTATATCAAGTTGTCCAATGCGTGGTTTCTTGTCGTTGCCTGCTTATTTTATGGTAATTTATTCCTGCCCTCTAACAAGTAAATTAATACAATTTAAACCTGAACACTGCATGATGAACGCTGCAATGAGCAATTCTCCATTAAATCAATGACTCTTATAGCAACTGTATACTCAGTTAAAGATATCAATCGCCGTAACGACAAGTAGATTTTGATAGATTGTGTCTGTGAATGCTTCAAATATATGGTTACGTCACTTGAATCAGCAGTAATGATAATTTTATGATGACTGATAATAAAAGCTGACAGAAAGTTAACAGATTCAGTGCAAAGCAATAAAGTAGGTTTGAACATAACAAAAATGCGTGGCGGAAAATGGGAAGTAGGAGTGTGTCACAGTTATGACTTACAAGGTGTTAATACAATAGCAGACATGATGTATTATATATCAAATTAGTTGACTTGACTTGAGTTGAGTTAAGAAACGACATAACTCATTCATTCATTCAGTAGCATGTCCTTTGCAGAACCTCGCTCCCATAACAACCTTTCGGAAAACTTCCCGATCACAAGCAAGATGACCCGCGTCCGATACACCCATCTGGAGATCATCCGCCACATCCTGCACCCATCTTCTCTTTAGCCTTCCTCTTCCTCTCTTCCCAGGCATATACCCCTCCATTATTGTTCTCTCCAAACTTTCATGACATTGCAAGTAACCAAAATATATCAATTTTCTTTGTTTTATCGTCTTTAATAGTCAACCCTCTTCAATATTTATCTCTTTAAGTATGGATTCATTTGTTCTTTTCTTTACCCAAGATATTCCTAGAATCCGTCTATAACATTTATATTCAAAGGCATTTATGCGCTGTTCAGTTTGTTTAGAAAGTGTCCAGGTCTCAAGGGCGTATGTTGCAATGGGAAAGATGCATGCTCTTAAAAATCTAATTTTTGTAGTTCTATCTGTCCCATTCCATAGTTTATTAAGTTGTTTTAGTCTTTGAAGAGAAATTTATATTCGTCGTTTAATTTCTTTCGTTGTGTCACTATCGTTGGTAATCATGGTAATCACCAACATAACTGTACTCAGGATATCCCCATACGCGCTCCGTCCCCTCCTTCAACAGCCAGGAAAGAGTCATACTATTAATCGTTCCCACCTCTATCTGATTGAAAGTTCTCCTTATCATTCCTCTCAGTTTTGAGAGTATTCCAAGCGTTTGAGACGTAAGATGGTGCATGATGGTGGAAATGACCACGTGTTCACATGCACCCACTGTGAACGGACATTTACAGCGCAAATTGGCCTTATCAGTCACACTCGCTACCGCCATAGTTAAAAGTTATTATGCCTTTTTAAAGCACAAACTATCGTCTGTCAAGACGGCAAGGTGCCAATGAAAATGAATATATAT
>JACEFZ010013509.1:0-23544 GCA_014155875.1 Cepaea nemoralis
ACAAAAAAAATCCTCATTTAACTAATACACATTCACATAAACTGACATTTTGTGTTGTATGTAAATCCAGCTTTAAACGAACAAAATGATGGAGTAAATATACGCGCAGGCCTTTCTGTAGAAGGTGCGTGGTGTTTATCACTTGTTAGTCACGCATAGGCAAAGTCTCACGTTGTCGTGAATCGATAATTGGTAACATTCATAAGATTGGTGCTCTTACGGCCACATAAAATAAAGAAACTCTCATTTCATTAAATAAACAGTCACATAGACTTGAACTGTTGAGTAGTTATGTAAATCCAGTTTAGAACGAACACAATGATATACACAGCATCGTGATTGAATTGAGTAAACTTATTAAAATAATCAAAAATCGGGAGAATATGTGAAAACACGTCCTCTCGAAGCCGGAAACCGGAACACACTCATTTCATAATACTTCTAGCTGTGTGTAAATGTTTATGTGTAGATTAAGTGCTCGTAAACCCTATTAAATCACAGTTAGTGGGGTAGGAATTATATCTTTCCAGGGGGTGCTAAGTCAGGGAGGTAACTTGCACTATGCAAAAAGCTTATTTCACATATCTAAATTCCTCTTTCTCACTCATGAGGGTACGAAGTGCAGCTAAATCTATCTTTTCAAGGATCCATTTCTTGGCTTTTTCTTGAGTATCCAGGGACTATTTCTTCAAACATTATACAAGACACATTTGTCCTGAGTTGTTTCTCGTGGATCTGGAGTGTAAGGGATATTTACCTCCACCCATAACTGAACGCCTGTGTGAGATAACCTTGACTTCTGACAAATGTCTTAATGTAAGCTTGCCAATTAATTGTTTCTCCTCTTGGCATAACGTCCACAAGAATCACACCTTTAATAACCCAACGTCCACAAGAATCACACCTTTAATATCCCAACAGACAGTGATCATGACCTTTCTAGCTGAAGGAGTTGTCTTGAATTTCTTTCTTGTTGTGATTGCGGATGATGCCACTCCATTAACTGTCTTTTTGTCTCAGGTTCAAAATGATGAACCCAGTTTCGTCACCTGAAACGATTTTAGCAACAACAACAAAAGTCCTCTAAATCAGCATTTAAACCTCCAACAATTCAGAAGAAATTGCTTTCCTTTGCAATCGGTGGTCATTTGTGAGACTTTAAGGAACCCATCTGGCGCAAACCTTAGAAAATCCGAGAGTTTTTATAATTGCATTTGCTCTTCCATTGCTGACTAACAGCTATCAGGCCAGTTATTGAGTAGTGATTCACCTATCAGTAAGAATAATGCCCTCAGCGCATTTCAACATTTCTGTGTTGGTGGCTGTGGCAGGTGTCCAAAGAGCAGCCTATCAAACAGATTCGTATTTCCACTTCCTGATTCTTTGACTCTCTGAGCCTAGCGACTGAGTGTATTCCTGTCGACTGAAAAACTTCAATACACATCATATAGACGCTTGTGAATGTTCACAACAGTTTTCTTCTCTTCAACGAGAAATTCTTTCACAATTATAACGTAAGTTGCTACCACGCTCTATTTCAACGATTTAGGACAGCCATAGTATTTCGCCGGTTGGGTAGCAATTTGTTGCACACAATCGGCAAACGCCACATTTGAAGTGTACAAAATATCATGCTTCTATCTTCATTATTAGCTGAGAAAAAATAATGTGGTGCATTACTTTCTGAACGTCACTCGTATAGCAAGCCTAATCTAAGCAGATACAAGAAAATTAAATATGAGCACAGGTCACGAAACAAAACGTTATTCAAAATAATCATGGGGCGAATTGAAGAGACAAGTGAAGAAAACATAATCATAGAACAATCTGGCTTTAGACTAAATAGAAGTTATTTAACATGAGTACAACTGTATAAACCGCTGAAAGTACAATATATATCTGTACTTTTGCTTTATTAATTACTCAAAATAATATGAATGTGTGTAACACTAAGCATTCTGAAACAATATAATCGAAATCTGTCTGCTTTCAAAACGGTGACTCTGAACACAAGAAAATAACAGCTCAAACAATGGAATTAAATTCACATCTGTCGGTCGATTCTTAACGTGAGAAGAAGGATGGAATAAGAATATATATGAAATTATTTCCCATATTATCTCACTGTTGTAAGGAAGATAAAGGTGGAACATCCAAGCTGCTTGGTTATGCCGATGATATAGATATTAATAGGGGAAAATGAACAAAAGACATTGGAAATATACACTCACTTAAAGGAAAAAGCCCAACAGATGGGGCTGGTTATCAACCAAGATAAGACAGAATATATGGTAATTTCAAGAGAAGGAATGGCTAAAAACTCTGGCCACATACAAATAGATAATATGACCATTAAAAGAACGGAAACATACAAATACCTGGGTACAATCTTCAACTGCTCCAACATCATAAGGGAAGAAATACAAACTAGAATCAACTCTGGAAATAAGATATACTATGCACTACAACATCTACTAAAATCAAATGCGCTATCTCGTAACACCAAAATCACAATATACAAAACACTGATCAGACCAGTTGTGCTGTATGGCTCTGAAACCTGGAGTACAAAGTTTTAAGACGCATCTTTGGACCCATTAGGGATACACAAAGTGGAGAGTGGAAAAGAAGAAGTAACAAAGACATTTATGATTTGTTTAAGTCCCCGCTAATCACTGGTATCATGAAGGCTAATAGACTACAATGGCTGGGGCATACAGAAAGAATGGAAGATAATAGGGAAACAAAACTCGCTTACACTCAGGAAATAAATGACCGTAGACCCCGAGGTAGACCAAGAAGACGGTGGAGAGATAATATATATACAGACCTACAAGCACTTGGAATCAACGACTGGCAAGAGAATGTCAACCAGAGAGACGAATGGAGACGGATTGTATCTGCAGCAAAGAACCTCAATGGCTCGGAACGCTGAAGAAGAATTATCTCACTGGTCTCAGGATATAACTCTTACTGTCTTATAGCGCATGAAATGGTTCTAAAAGTGGACTAGTTGTCCAAACTGTGATCTTCAGTGAGACATGGGGCAGTCACAATCCAATGACAACACTGAGGTATGTGATCATATATTAATTGTCGTACTTTGACTTTTCTGTTCAAATGTCGTCCTGAGATGGTAAAGCTTATTAGTTACATTACCAACTATTTTATTTATAACAATGGTTACAGCTGTTTGATCTGCAAACAATATTACAGCTGGTTAATTTACAGTCAGGATGGGAGGCTGACTATGAGGTTGAATTCAATGGTGTGAGACTGAGTATAATACATTACACCAGTGTGTGATGCTGAGTGTAATAGATTATTTCAGATGTGAGGCTGCAAACAATACATTACTCCAAGGTGTGAGGCTGGGTATAATACATTATTTCAGAGTGTGAGGCTGCAAGTAATACATTACTCTAGGGTGTGAGGCTGAGTGTAATACACTACTCCAGGGTGTGAGGCTGAGTGTAATACACTACTCCAGTGTGTGAGACTGAGTGTAATACATGACAACGGGGTATTAAGCTGGGTGTAATACATTACTCCATGGTATGAGGCTAAGTGTAAAACACTAATCCCGGGTGTGGGGCTGAGTGTAATACATGACACCAAGGTCTTAGGCTGAGTGTAATACATCACTCCAGGGTGCGAGACTGAGTGTAATACATTGCTCAAGAGTATGGGGCTGAGTTTAATACACTAATCCAGAGTGTGAGGCTGAACGTAATATATTAATCTATAAAACAATAGAATGTGAGGCTGGGTGTAATACAAGACTCTAGGTTATGAGGCTGAGCGTAATTTATTACTCTACTGTGTGAGGCTGTGTATAAGTCTTCACTCCAGAATGTGAGGCTGTTTGGCTTTGCAAGATTATCTTGCCTTGTGCGATGATGAAATGAAGCTGTGGGCAAGGGCGACAATTAATGAATGCCGCGTTTATAGGGCACAGTTAACCATCTCAGGGATTTGCCGCGTTTAAAGGGACAATGTACAATCCCCCTGAAGCTAATTGAGAAGTTATGAAGGGTATCAAGGCTCATAAAAGGCAATTTTTATGTAACCTACCAGATTAGGCAAAATAAGCAGCATCGAGAGGACACATCATAGACCTTTACAGTACCACACCAACATTACAGTCCTCACTAACATTAAAGGTCATTGAAAAGATGGTTTGTGATAGATTTCAATGGCTATTGTATATTAGTTGGTTAGTTATAGACAGTTTTCTATGGCTATAGTATATTGATTGATTGATTGATTGATTGATTGATTGATTGATTGATTGATTGATTGATCTTTATTTTCAAATGCTTACAAATTGGGCACGCAGTCCCATCTTACATTCGGTTGGATAGTTATAGATAGTTTTCTATGGCTCTATTTGCTGGCAGAATTGGTTTCCCTGAGCTATCGTCTGTAACAACGGCAAGGAGCCACAACATACTTGGGTCCAGACACTTGGTCTACGGCTCTCAGCCGAGGGATGTGGCTGAATGTCTCTAAGTCAAAATGCCCAGGATGTGAGGGCCTGGCCGCTACTCACCTTCTTTTTAGATCAAATCCACATATTCGTCTGTAAAGACTATGGCTATAGTATATTGGTTGGATAGTTATAGACAGTTTCATATGGCTATATTATATTGGTTGGACAGTTTTCTATGGCTATAGTACAGGGTGTATTTTTAATGACCGTACAGTGTTTGAAAGTATTGCGGGTCCAAGTTTTGTATTTACCTATTATGCTGCATGACCTCCACGAGGGTGAATACAAAACTTGGACCGGCAATATTTTCAAACACTGCACAGTCATTAAAAATACACCATATATATTGGTTGGTTAGTTATCATGTGATAGAATGCCCATCAAGGGGGGAATATATTTGTAACAATGACCTGGGCTCCCACGTAGACGCAGTCAAATATGGGTATCTGGAAATGTTCTGGGAAGTAAAAACAACTGGCGTAATATTGGCCACATTGCTCATTGAGTAGCGATCTAACAATAAGTATCCGCGTTTGCTTCAAGGCGAGGATAAGAGTTCTTTAACTCCTGTACAGGTCGCCTAGACTGGCTGGAATTACACATAGGCTGCTAGTATTGTTTACACATATTTAGGCATTGGTTGTCAAAGGACTCTAACCCAGTTTCCGAGGGAAAAGTCAATAGTATATACATTGCATAGAGAACCTGCAGGAGGGGCGGCCCTTGGTCAGTTATGATGCTAGCCTGTGATGTTCATTGATCTCTTAGTTATGTCACGGGAAACTGTTAGTTTAGTGATTCCTTGATAATAGTAAGATTAGTTGCAATGTAGGAGGAGGGTTAACAATCAAGCCTTCAGTTTGATCGAGGACGAAATGCGGGTTATTGACCGACAGTATAAAATCGGATACATTGTGAGGAGTCATTGACCAGCAAGGTTAACGGACAGAACGACGCGGAGACTTCGTGAACGGGAAAACGCACGAAGACGGTGATCCAAGAGTTCGGACGCTTTGAATTACTAGCGTAGGGGAACACAGAGAACCAGCGGAAGAACGGAAAGGAACGAGCAATTAACGAATAAGTGACTTCACAGATTTTGATGTGGTGACTTACGGCAAATTTGATTGTAGATCAAAAGAACAACGGGGGATTGGACACTCGGTATAAATGGGTGGAAAACTTGTTTTGGAGTTAGTGTGTGTTCCAAACTGGGCAGAGATATCTATGCATCCTGTGTGTGGAGAGAAATATACGTCCCTTAAGTGTTTAAAGGCGCTGGGATATTAGCGCCTATGCGTTTGTGTGTTTCAATTCATGGATGATCATAGATTTTATATAAGGTAAACTAACCTTGGCGTAATAGTGTAGCATAGGGAAATAGGTGTTTGTGCGTAGCTTCTCCCATTTCTTTCTATTAGCGAATAGTTTAGAATTTAGTTAACTCATCTGTCTTATGTCAGAGTATCTTTTCGGAAGCTTCTCAATACGGCTGGAGAAAGACACTCACATAAGGAATATTTTGAAGCCGACTCATATCACCTGAATATATATATATCTCAATCACAGGTTTCACTTGAAGTATCTTGATACAATCAGAGACGATAAACTCAAGGCACTTCACTTGGGCGGAGATCAAATACCTCAATAGAACAATGAATAACATAGACAGGTTCTATTCGTGAGGCGAGATAACCCAGAGCCCTAAATGAATTCTGAAAATAATAAAAGAATATCCAGGTAACCCAACTAAAATGGAAAAGGACGATTAAACTGATGAAAGCAAAGCAAAATAAAACTGCCCACTTTTGCACAGTAGACTAATAGAAAAGAGACAATAGATACGTCAGAACATTTATAGTAAAATTAGACACTGTGTTGGACTGTGGTGATGTTGTTTCATTGTTGGATTATTAACTTCATGAAGCAGACTCTGGCGAAGTCATAGACTTACGGGAATATCATTATTTTACGGTGATCCAACAGTGAACATTTTCCCAATATCGGATAACGTCCAGACGCAAGCAGAACGGAACATCCAGGGTGAGAGCTGTCCATATCTATGTTTGATGTCCTGTGGCTTGACCGTATGACGAGGCGAGAAAGTATACGGCACATACGAACTCCAGAGTCCTATCTTGCACTCACACTAGCAAACACTACCAACTACATATACACATTCAATACATACAACTGACATAGTTTTCAACAATAAATATTTTATTAATTGTTGAAGGAAACTGTTGTCAGGGTATGTTATGAAGGATTGAGAGAGAGAGAGAGAGAGAGAGAGAGAGAGAGAGAGAGAGGAGAGAGAGAGAGAGAGAGAGAGAGAGAGAGAGAGAGAGAGAGTATGGAAGACAGAAGGGAGGAGTGTAGACAAAAGTCATTCAATATTTCCAATAGTAGAAGGATATTAAAGGTGTGCTTGTCGAGTCCACTTTCCTCCAGGGACGACAAGCGGCAAGTATTAGTATCTTTCTTTGACAAAGCAAATGCTGTCAAAATTCACTTGATGACTATATTTACGATATGTGACAAGTTGAATGGTGGAAGTTGATGGAGCTGACACTCACAAGACAGGCAGCTCTACACATCCTCACAATCGTTCTTAACAGCACAAGTCAAAATACTTTACATAACAGCGCATGCCACATTACTTGCACCTAACAGTATAAGCTTCAATACCTTCACGTAACAGCTGAAACCTCAACTCTTTTATGTAACAGCACAAGTCTTAGTACTTTTACATAACAGCACATGCCTCAATACCTTCATGAAACAGCACGTCTCAATACCTTTGTGTGACAGCGCAAACCGCAATGCCTTCACGAAAACCTTGATACACATCATAAGCTCAAACACGACTGCAGTATAACAGGTAGCCCTATGTCGAACTGTAACCTCCAAGAGCCTATTCAGAATGAAAAATTTACATTAGCTCGTCATTGTACCCTTCTAGCTGACAAAACATAGCCGGTGCTGTTTTGTAAAGCACACTGTTTTAATTTACCATGGTCGCCTACGCCGAGCTAGTTGGTATAAGCATGTAAAAAATTGCATTTATGGAAATGCTCTGGGAAATGAGCAGGCGGACAGATTGGCTGGCTCTGCAGAACTTGGTGCAGTATTGACACATGACAAGGCAGACGTGGTTGCGGCCTTGTGGGAGCACGTGCACACCTCGGAGGAGGTCTGGCAAGAATGAGACAGCGAGGAGTGACGAGGGGATGTGGCCGACGCTCGACGCTCAGAGGAAAGGCGAGACGGACATATAATCAGATTGCTACTGGTACTCCTCCGAAGTCGGAGAGTGTCTGCCTGTACGGCGAGGAACCACCAGTCTGCACACCAATAAGCCAGACATGGGACAACGGATACTCACGCAAACCTCAGGTCCTGTATGACATCACACTGATGTTGGACAACAGGATGTCTTCATCCGACATACAGGACTTCGCGTTGGAGCTCAAGCCAACGAACACAAGCAAGCAAGCAAGCAAGCTACTGGTACTATTAGTGTTGGAACTCTTCGTTGGCTGCTGAGGATGGGGACGGAGCGCTTATGGGAATGCCCGAATGCTGTGATGTCGATTCCTAAATCAATCAATCAATCAATCAGTTTATGATTATTGTCAATAATAAACACAATCAAAGGTAGCTGAACGCTGTCCCCGCCATGAGACATATACAATATTTGGTTACACACATATAAACAATCCCTTTCCCTCCTCCAGACATATAAAATATTTGGTTACACAAATATAAACAACCCTGTTCCCGCCATCAGACATATACAATATATGGTTACACCAATGTAAAAAAACCTTTTTTACGCCACCAGACATATTAAATAGTTGGTTACACAAATGTAAACATCTCAGTTTCCGCCATCAGACATATAAAATATTTGGTTACACAAATGTAAACACCTCAGTTCTCGCCATCAGACATATAAAATATTTGGTTACACAAATGTAAACATCTCAGTTCCCGCCATCAGACGTATAAAATATTTGGCTACACAAATGTAAACATCTCAGTTCCCGCCATCAGACATGTAAAATATTTGGTTACACAAATGTAAACATCTCAGTTCCCGCCATCAGACATGTAAAATATTTGGTTACACAAATGTAAACATCTCAGTTCCCGCCATCAGACATGTAAAATATTTGGTTACCCACATGTAAACATCCTGCTTACACGCCAGTCACATTGGGTATACGGTGCTGACCCACATTTGTAATGACCAATCAGCGCTCGGTGAGTGACGTGTTCATCATCCGGCCGGCCACCATTACTTCCCCAGACAATTCTCGGTACCCATGTTAGGCTGGGCGACCTGGGAGGTCAGGTCAGTGACGCCAGGTCCACTGGGCTGTCATAATTAGGTTTCAAAGCTGAATTTTTCTACCAACAGTTATGACTGTTGGAATTGAGTAAACATTCATGAGTGATAGAGCCGCACAGTCAGTCATGAAATAGTTCAACAATGAGTTACGAATTCTTCAGTGATTACAAAAGCTGGAAATTAGCATCCAGTTATTGGAGTCTCATTTATATAATCTTGACTGAAAGCTGCCGCACTTTCCGGCTTCCTCAACTTAATAATATAAAGAAGTCACACTGATGTGATCCATTGTAACATCAAAAGTTGCAAGACGCTGCGGTAAACTCCAGTTTGATTTGCAAGACGTTCTGTAGTTTGCCATTGCTTTCTGACCGAGAATTCACCGTCTAAGACCAACTTAATGCCGGTGTAGGTGTTGAAGCGCCTACCTCACCATCAGCGCACCGGAGCGTAAGAGCGAGCGCTCTTATCTTTTCAGCCACATCTACGTGATATATGGTTTGATATTAAAAAAATAGCAACGTCACCAACGTCACCGTGATACATAGATTGATAAATAAAAATGATCAGTTCGGTCATGCATGCATTGAACATACGTGTACAAACTAGTCCTTGTTTCTCTCCCACAGGATGAGAAAGAGCTACTGAGCTTGCTGTTGATGGGAAAGACAGGTTATCGGATAAGTGCTCTTGGCAACTGTCTTGTTGGATATGAGACCTTTAAAAAGTCAGCTGAGAAACCAGCTCACAAACAGCCGAAATCGTGTGTGGATACTCGTAGATTGAGTTTTTCACTTAAGGTAGTTGATGGACCAGGTCTTCAAGCCACTTATCTCAGCAACCTTGAGGACGCAGAAAGAGCAGTACGCAACATGACTGTAACATTTACGATGTGTTCTAAGGGGGTTCATGCCTTCCTCTTTGTCTGCAAACGTGGTGCTAGATTCACACAAGAAGAAATGTCCGTGCATAAAACTCTCAAGAAAATTTTTGGACAGGATTACTTCAACCACACCATTGTTGTCCTCACGCACGGGGATCTGTTTGTCACGGAAGAGATCACTTTTGATGACTGGTGTGAGAATCAGACAGGTCCAGTTAGAGAACTGTATAACGCCTGCGATGGAAGATTTGTTTTGTTTAATAATAAGAAGGACAAAGAGAAATAAATCGCACAAAGAGAACAATAAACACACATTTTACCAGTTTTTGTAAAGAGACTGAAGCGTCGTCATGGGTGCTACACAGCTAAGTCCTTCAAACGGGCTGCATATGAGCGTCAGAGGATGGTAACAACAATGAAACAGCCAATACTGAAAGAAGAAATTCGAGAACAGGCGTTAATATTATTGTCAAAGATACAGAATTATTATGAACAGCCATGCGCCAAGCACGGGGAGGAGGTTGACAGAGCCATTCACAAACTGAAGTATGAAATAACAACGGAAGACAAAGGTCAAGGTTTACTGAAAAGATTTGATGAAGATAGTCGTGTATGTTGAGAAACATTTCAACGACGTAAAAGATCTTCCTAAGCTGCTGCGACGCTGGAAAACACCAGGCAAGCAGCCCAGATTTGGAGTGGGTTTGGCATGTTAACTGATGTAGTTGGCGGTATACTATCTCTGGTCTTTCCACCGGCAGCAGGACCAATTATGTTGGGCTTCAAGGCCTTTAATATTCTTGGCATTGGAATAATTGAAATTGTTGAGCAAACAACGGAAACCAAAATGAACATCATAACATCCACTATTTAGTCCCGGCATCGAATGCTACATGAAAACTGAATATTAAAATGATACAGTATCCTCCTGTCAAATATTGTGTCACTGAACAAAATGTATACACTGACTAATTTATCAAATACAAATTTGCGCGTGGTGGTTACATGAATGTAAGGATCCTAAATGAACACGCAAAATTTAATAGAGGGGAGAATACTGCATCGAAATAACTATAAATAAAGATGGTCAAAATTTTAAATAAAATGTAAATAATTTATTACCAAATTAGAAAGAACCAGATCCAACACTAGATGAAGTCCAGTGTGCAATAAACAAGCTCAAGAAATGGAAACCATCAGTGTGTAATAAAATCGCAGCAGAGTTTATCAATGCTGGCAGATTACAAAGTGTGGACATTTATCACACCTAATCTGAACAGGCTGGCTTCGTGGCTTAGAGGTTATGACTTTTCTCCTTAATCTCGTATACTCTTGTAGGTAACGTGATGACGGTGAGAATCAGCAGTGGTTCGAATCGCATCGGTAACTTACGGGGTATGTGAGCCAGCCGCTCAGAAAGCAATGGCAAACTACTGAGCGTAATCTTGCCAAGAAACCAACATACAGCTGAAAGATGTTTATGTTGACAGCGATGTCCTGTAAAGGATATGCAAAAAAAAAATCTAAACAGATGCGAAAAAAAAAAAATGAAATATGGACACAGTAGTGGATGAGAAGAATATTGTCCTGATACAACATGGAATTATGTTTCTGCCAAGCAAAGAAAACTTTGTTCAAAATAACCATGTGAAGAATTGATGATAAAATAGAAGAAAAGAAAAATATCATCAAACAAGCTGGCATTAGACTAAATAGTGAAAACATATTTAGCATGAGGACAACTGTAGGAAGAACAGACACTACAATATAAGTCTGTACTTTTGCTTTATAGATTACTCACAAACATTTGAATGTGTTAAACACTAAGCATTATGAAACATTATTAACTAAATGAGTTTATCTATGACTATACGCATCATAAACACTATATAAAAGGCGGCAGTGAGATTATGTAATGATACAACAGATTGATGTCCATATAGAATCATAAACACTATACAAAAGGTGGCAGTGAGACTATGTAATGATACAACAGATTGATTTCCATATAGATCAAGGGATCAGATACGGTTGCATGTTGTTCCCTTATATAATTCATTTGTAACCGAGTGAATAGAAATACTGGAACTTCCATGCGCTGACAACACAGTATTATTATCAATAACACAAATGATAATAATAATAATAATAAGTCTTTATTTTCAAAGGGTTAAGAATTGGGCACGCAGGCCCGTCTGACATTCTGCCCTTCTTCTCTAATGAGAACTGAGAAGCCAAGCTAGTGCAAGAATACAGTGACAAACAAAAATTACACTTCAGTGACACAAACAAAACTAATGACAACCGGTAAAACGAGTATGGCAAATGATACATTTATCAACCGAGAGAAATTACAGAAAGTGAGAAATCGTGAATATTCTTCTATGCTGGCGGACGATGGAAATGTGATGATAGAATTTAAAATACAAACAAACATTGCTCTACAAACACTAAAGCAATGTAATCCATTATAAACTGGAACAGATAGAACAAGAACAGAAAGAATGTTAAATGCACGCATATTTCCTGTGGTACACATACGGATGTGAAACTTGGTTATTTAACAAATCAGATGAAAGTCGAACAATCGCTTTTGGATATAAATGTCACTAAACAGTTAAAAATTCTTCTTCTTCTTCTTCTTCAGCTTTCCGAGCCATTGAGGTTCTTTGCTGCAAATACAATCCGTCTTCATTCGTCTCTCTGGTGGACCTTCTCTTGCCAGTCGTTGATTCCAAGTGCTTGTAGGTCTGTACATGTATTATCTCTCCACCGTCTTCTTGGTCTACCTCGGGGTCTACGGTCATTTATTTCCTGAGTGTAAGCGAGTTTTGTTTCCCTATTATCTTCCATTCTTTCTATATGTCCCAGCCATTGTAGTCTATTAGCCTTCATGATACCAGTGATTAGCGGGGACTTAAACAGATCATAAATGTCTTTGTTACTTCTTCTTTTCCACTCTCCACTTTGTGTATCCCTAATGGGTCCAAAGATGCGTCTTAAAATTTTGTTCTCAAAGGTTTGTAACAAGGCTTCGTCTCCTTTCGTTGCCATACAGCACATCTGGTCTGATCAGTGTTTTGTATATTGTGATTTTGATGTTACGAGGTAGCGCCTTTGATTTTAGTAGATGTTGTAGTGCATAGTATATTTTATTTCCAGAGCTGATTCTAGTTTGTATTTCTTCCCTTATGATGTTGGAGCAGTTGAAGATTGTACCCAGGTATTTGTATGTTTCCGTTCTTTTAATGGTCATTGTCCTGTTATTTTCCCGAGAGGAGGTTGGAATCAACAAGCACATCTTCAAACTTATTTTCTGTTGGGATTATTGACTGACTTTGGTCTACACTCCTCCCTTCTGTCTTCCCTTCCATATATCTATTTCTTTCACTCTCTCTGTTATTCTCTCAACACATACTCAGACAACAGTTCCTTTCAACAATAAATAAAAGATTTATTAATAAAAACTATGTCTGGTGTATGTATGGATATTGTCTATGTAGTTGGTATGTTCTTCTAGTGTGGCTGCCAGATAAGATGTTGATAGATAGTCTCCGTGTCTTCTCTCGTCTCTTCTCTCGGCTAAAGTACAGGACGGTACATAGATACAACAGAACGGTCTCACCCTGAATGCTCCATCTGTTTGAGTCTGTAGATATATCCGTTGTGTTTGTAATGAAAAATGTACACCACTGTATCAATGTACTTAAACCGATCACTCTATGCTGTCAGCTTAAGCTGAATGTTCGTTGCTTTCTTATAGCGTTCTTAATTCCATCCTTGAAAACACATCGAGTTTCTAGTATTCTCTATTTTTGTCCTGTAAACGTTCTACACTGGATAGTTCGTAATTCGTATAAGCATTTGGTATGCACCTTGCAACTCTTTGATACTGAGTCATTTGAGTCTTTCTATTATGTTATAGGATCTCTATTTTCCGTTCTCTGTCCTCCTGACTTATTACGATGACACTTCTTTTCTTTCCTTTCTTATGCACAAGTGTCGTGCTTTATTACTTTAAAGTGCTTTCTTGTGGGTTATCAACACTGAGTGATCTTGACCACAGCCATCTGTGTTATATCTTAGTTGATAAGTCTCGCACTGGTATGGGAACCTGTGTGATATACATTTAATAATGAGATCTGTGTCTGCTTCCTCTTCTCTCCTATGTGAGTGTCTTTTACTCCAGCCGAAATGAAAAGGCTTCCGAAAAAACCCACTCTGACATAGGATAGATGATTCACCTAACGTCTATACTATTCCTACTAATAGAAAGCAATGTTAAATGCACTTCACGTACATCTATATTCCTATGCTAAAACTATACTCTAATATATTAATACCTTATTTAGGCATCTATGTTCCTGGAATCGAAAAAACACTTAGCGAATAACACACTACTATCCCCTCTTTCCATCATTAGGGACGTGTATTTCTATTCCCACTCAAGAACATATCTCCTTCAGTTCAGTTTGGAACACACACTAAACTTACACAAAGAAGTGGACACTCTTTATAGGTCATTTTTGCCGCATAGTCCTTGACCTTGCTTGACACCTCAAGTCCATACTTCATTATCACCGTTAGTGGAAAATTACAGATCTGAAACTTTTCCGTTATTCATACATCCAGACCGCAATATGCTGTCCAATAATGCTGTCTGCCTTTGTCGCAAACCCATTTTTCCACGCAACAGGTTACCTGTGCTGTTGGCGGCCCCTTTGTGTCTTGACCTATAAACACATGCGCCTGGTCACTCCGTTGTTGTTTACCCTTACTGCTTCGTTTGTTAACCCTTCTTCTACCTGGTTAGTCGGTGTATACAGTCGTCTATCTGGGAATCATTAACTCTCAGTATTTCACGACATAGGCCCCCTCTTAGGAGATTAGACCGCGTCGAATCTTTCTCACTGTAGGTTTGATTCCCATGATCCACAACCCTAGTCTTCTTCCTCCGGAGCTGGATGTCTGGATAAGAAATCTGCTCCTACATTCTCCTTACCAAGGATGTATTTCACTGTGAAGTCCAGTTGCAGCAACAACGTCCATCACATCCACCGTGCGTTGCCCTTCTGCGAAGTAGCTATGACCATCACGTGTTGATGATATGATTGGATCCTCACATGGATCACCTCATTATCTAGTAGGCGCTCTAATTGACACCCTACTATACTACTCACGACTGAAACTAGTGTTGGCTCCTCGCTCTTGTACGTTCAGTCGACCTACTTTCGACTTGCGTCAGAGACGGCTCACAATACAGACGGATTGTCCCATCCTGATTGTAACACTGCTTCCATGTCCTCTTGGTTTCCCCCGGCTTTGCCTCTGGGGATGTTCCAACTCGTCCTCGATGGACCGAGTCGTCTTTCCCAAATCTCCTGGACTTTGGCTTCCAGGACCATCTTGGGCGATATTGTATCTGGTCAGCCAATCTTTGGTTGGAGTCCTGGGTAATTCTCGCTTTTCCCGACGTTACCCACCCCTTCTGAACTTGGGTACCGGTGAAACTTTCACTCTTGTCCTTTCCCTGACTTGTGATTTCCCTCCTCCTGTCGTTGGGTAAATCTGACCTATCACGTACTGTCCCATAGGCCCTCCTATGTTGTACTGGCGATCTCTGGTCTTCGTCTGGACTGGTAACCTTTGTCCCAATGGCTGCCATCACCATAAAGTGCGAAGCTTTGCTCCCGGATCTCTCTTCATATTTCCTAATGAGATGTCTAGGGAGATTTTTCTTCTCTTCCCCGATCCGTATTTTGTAGATGTTCTTGGACACCACCTTTTCCACAGGATAAGGTCCTTTCCATCCTACTTGGAGTATATTGGTCTCTGCTGGACTCCACACTTCCACTTTGTCTTCCACTTTAAGAGCTAGTTTCCTCTTAATTCGCTTGTTGGGTGGTGCTTTCTGGCACTCTGAACAAGACTTCAACCACCGGCGTACATCTCCGGTCATTCCTGACCAGCAATAATGGCCGGATATTTGCTGCAAGGTCTCTCTGACACCCATATGTCGATTCTCGCCTATGATGTGTCCACTCTGAAGAATGTGAGGACGGTGGGTCTCTGGAATCACCCACTGCTCGTGCAGGTTATCTCCCCTCCCAGCTCTCCGATAGAGTAGTTGATTCTTCAGAAAGTACTGTCCCCGTTCTGGTGGCTCAGCACTTCTTTGCAGCTTCCTGTAGCAAGGATGCAACGTAGTATCCTTCCTCTGGGCAGTATGCAATTCTCCTATCCCTGAGTTGTCGCATAGTGTCTCTGCCTCTTTTTCCTTCCCTTGAGATCCACTGACTACTGTTCCCTTTTGGGCTGGCTGTTTGGGCATCCCCAAAAAGACATATTTCGTGCCAATGATCATGGGAAATAAGGAGTCAGATAATACACCAGCTGGAATAATGCCCGTGACGTACCTGGATTTAATCTCCACCTTGGCGATTGGCAGCGTCATGGTAACAGCACTCCTCATTGCCGGCTGTATTTCTATGGTCTCCCCTGTAAGTTGGTCTGGGCTTACCAAGCTGGCGTCCACCACCGCTTCCCCATCCAAACCGGTATCGTAGAGACAAGCAACCTGGTGGCCATTTACTTCAATCAGTTCAACCACAGGTGGTCTCTCTTGGTCCTGAGTGCCTTTCATCTCCTTGACCGTTTCCTTGCCTTCCTCTTTTAATTCCTCGAGGTTGGTTATGCAATTAGCGTCGTTTGCCTTGCATCTGCAGTCCACAGTATTATGTGTTATCGACTGGCAGTGTGTACACCCTGTTTCCTTCCTAGGTTTCCGTGTGTCCTTTTTGTTCCTTTCTCCTTCGCCGACCTCAGCCTTGTCTGTGATCACCGATGTAGGAATCACTTTGCATGCTGCGAAGTAAGAACTTTTAGGTTTCGATCTGCAGTCTTTGGTGTTGTGAGAGGCCGCCTTGCAAAATGAACACCACTTCTCAGACCACTGTCGTTTCGCTTGAGAATTCGAGGTGCTCTGGTTTCCTACCTTCACCTTCTCTGAACTCTCCTCTGTGTGCTTTATATAAGGTTCCACTTTTTCTCCTTCCCAGTTTTTAGGTTTCTTTTTCTCTGGTTTCTCCGGACCTTTGGTTTGTGTACTTAGTTAATCAGTTTCACCATGTACTTCCACGAATCGTTCCGCCAGCTTATTCACAACATCAATCCGTTCCGCCCCTTGTTCTCCCAAGAAGGTTCTGAAAGGTTTCGACATTTGCTTTCGCATCTGGTCGACCACCATCATCTCTTCGAGACTCTCATAATCCCTCTTGAATTCTGCCAAGTCCATCCATTTCTGGAGATAGGATTTCAGCCTCAGACTGTAGGCGGCGAATAGTTCTCCCGGCTCTCGTCTAGACGATCTAAACTTCTTCCTATACGTTTGTGCTGTGACTTCATAATGTTTCATCAAAGCGGCTTTCAATTCCTCATACTGATTTTCCTGTCCTGGTGGTAGGCGTGTGTAGACCTCGTAGCCCGAACCACGTAAAGACTGGGATACTTTAAGAGCCCATCTGGTTCTATCCAGTCCCATAGCGACTTTCATAGCCTCGAACCGATCCAAAAACTGGTATATCTTCTCTTTACTTTCATCAAAGACCGCCAAGGGAAACTTCATGGCATGGTAACCCTGTCCACTCATGTAGGTTGCCCCAGGTGAAGATGAACTTCCTTCTGCTGCATCTATTTCACCCTTAGTTTGTGTCTTGAGTACTCCTCCGAGTTTTACCCCGATCCTCCTTCTTTACGCTTACTTTTCAAGCGGTATTCATGTTCCATTTCTTGTCTCCTGGCATTCTGTTCCATTTCCAGTTTCTTGGCCTCTTATTCAATGTCCAGTCGCTTGGTCTCCTGTTCCATTTCCATTCGTTTGGTCTCCATCTCTATTCTTCTCACTTCCAACTCGGTCTTTCGATCTTCTCGTTCCGCTTGACGAATCTCTCGCTCTCTTTCCTGGATGTAATCAGTTAAGTCTGAACCAGCCAACCCAATTTCCTCTCCGTTTGCCCTCAGTTCGGCGGTAGTTAGTTTGGGAGTGGCCATAGTTAAAGCAGGTAAGTCAGCACGTTGAGTAAAGACACCTCAAGGCAGTAAATAGTACTCACTATAAACCGATAATCTACCTAGAACCTATATCATTTATCTATGTCTATTAAATATTATTAATCTACACCACCACACAGTACATCCCAACCACTCTCTCATCCACAAGAGGAGATATAGGATAAAGACTTATGTAGACGTGTGACCGTGTGACTAGGTATGTAATGTGTCTTACCACCTATCCACATTCACTCTGTCTGGAACTTTCTCACTGTAAAGTCACCAGCATTAATGAAATGTTTCTACCATAAATGTAATGGCACCATATATCCAATGGACGTCCTTCCATTAAAAGTCATCAATGTATACTTCTTTTTATTCCAATCAGTATGTCCCAACATGCAGGTACTCCGCTATGCCTGTGCCAATATGCAGGTACCCCTTTATGCATATGCCATGTTATGCATTCAGGTCATATGGGTATAATGTATGTACCCCGCTCGCTCAACCAATTATGTCCTGTTATTTTTCCGAGAGGAGGTTGGAATCAACAAGCACATCTTCAAACTTATTGTCTGTTGGGATTATTGACTGACTTTGGTCTACACTCCTCCCTTCTGTCTTCCCTTCCATATATCTATTTCTTTCACTCTCTCTGTTATTCTCTCAACACATACTCAGACAACAGTTCCTTTCAACAATAAATAAAAGATTTATTAATAAAAACTATGTCTGGTGTATGTATGGATATTGTCTATGTAGTTGGTATGTTCTTCTAGTGTGGCTGCCAGATAAGATGTTGATAGATAGTCTCCGTGTCTTCTCTCGTCTCTTCTCTCGGCTAAAGTACAGGACGGTACATAGATACAACAGAACGGTCTCACCCTGAATGCTCCATCTGTTTGAGTCTGTAGATATACACTGAATAGTTCGTAATTGGTATAAGCATTTGGTATGCACCTTGCAACTCTTTTATACTGAGTCATTTGAGTCTTTCTATTATGTTATAGGATCTCTATTTTCCGTTCTCTGTCCTCCTGACTTATTACGATGACACTTCTTTTCTTTCCTTTCTTATGCACAAGTGTCGTGCTTTATTACTTTAAAGTGCTTTCTTGTGGGTTATCAACACTGAGTGATCTTGACCACAGCCATCTGTGTTATATCTTAGTTGATAAGTCTCGCACTGGTATGGGAACCTGTGTGATATACATTTAATAATGAGATCTGTGTCTGCTTCCTCTTCTCTCCTATGTGAGTGTCTTTTACTCCAGCCGAAATGAAAAGGCTTCCGAAAAAACCCACTCTGACATAGGATAGAAGATTCACCTAACGTCTATACTATTCCTACTAATAGAAAGCAATGTTAAATGCACTTCACGCACATCTATATTCCTATGCTAAAACGATACTCTAATATATTAATACCTTATTTAGGCATCTATGTTCCTGGAATCGAAAAAACACTTAGCGAATAACACACTACTATCCCCTCTTTCCATCATTAGGGACGTGTATTTCTATTCCCACTCAAGAACATATCTCCTTCAGTTCAGTTTGGAACACACACTAAACTTACACAAAGAAGTGGACACTCTTTATAGGTCATTTTTGCCGCATAGTCCTTGACCTTGCTTGACACCTCAAGTCCATACTTCATTATCACCGTTAGTGGAAAATTACAGATCTGAAACTTTTCCGTTATTCATACATCCAGACCGCAATATGCTGTCCAATAATGCTGTCTGCCTTTGTCGCAAACCCATTTTTCCACGCGACAGGTTACCTGTGCTGTTGGCGGCCCCTTTGTGTCTTGACCTATAAACACATGCGCCTGGTCACTCCGTTGTTGTTTACCCTTACTGCTTCGTTTGTTAACCCTTCTTCTACCTGGTTAGTCGGTGTATACAGTCGTCTATCTGGGAATCATTAACTCTCAGTATTTCACGACAGTCATATTATCTATTTGTATGTGGCCAGAGTTTTTAGCCATTCCGTCTCTTGAAATTACCATATATTCTGTCTTATCTTGGTTGATAACCAGCCCCATCTGTTGAGCTTTTTCCTTTAAGTGAGTCAATATTTCCAATGTCTTTTGTTCTCTTTGCCCTATTTCACAGGACACAATATAGAACAGCGAGCAGATATATCCACATATAACTCAAACATTAAAGCAAACAAAGATGAGGAAAATATTTCGGGCATAAAAATATACATGAAATAAAGACAGGTCTATACAAGTCTATAAAGGTCTATACAAGTTTTCCGAGGTGTTATACACACAAACGTACAATTGTATCAGGTCTTAGTCAGATATGACTGAGCTACCGTATAACAGTAGACGGTACTACCTGCTTTCTGTTAGCGCCGAACGTTGGGCGGCGCTTACCAAACCCGACACCCCACATTGTGCCAACGGCTTAGGGAGAAAGAGCGCAATTGGGACGGTACAAGCCTTACCTTGGTGCGAGGAAATGCAACCTAAAGACAAAATGTCATGGCAGGGCAGACCAGGCCCTAAGCCTTCGTTTACGGCTGATTTAGGATCGAAGCTCTGACAGGCGGACAATTAGAGCATTGCTTTGCGGCAGCTTCTGTAGAGGTGTTACCTTTCCTCTGGAGTGAACTAGGCAGGCCGAGAGAGGGATCATGCTGCATGGGCAACACATGATCTCTATATTTTAGCCCAGGCTTTGTGCTATGGAGTGGCAATAACTCCATCCCTTACAAACTATCGTCTGTCAAGACGGCAAGGTGCCAATGATACACCCACAAGTGAATCTATCCATTTCCAGTCACGGAATGTGGGCCATCGATGGCCTTTGTAAATGACAATGTGAGATTGTCAGTTCTGCAGTGTTTCAATGCTCGATCTTCATTGGCCGTTATCATCTGTATTTATGTTGTCGTCGGTAACAGCTTTCATCAAGACAAATGTGTATGCCATCTGCTTGGCACGGCGGTATCCGTTTCGTAACCTCGTTTCGGCGAGGTTCACAATGTAGTCTGGTTTCCTGCAAAGCAGATCATACGGAAATTGACCACAAATATAGCTAGGTCAACGAACCTTTGCTTCGGGTGTAATATTTTGAGACTGTTTCTGTTACTCTAATATTGTTATTGTTGATAATGATAATAATAATAATAATAATAATAATAATAATAATTCTTTTGTTGTTGTTGTTGCTGCTGCTGCTGCTGCTGCTGTTGTTGATTTGTTGTTGTTGTTGTTGTTGTTGTTGTTGTTGTTGTTGTTGTTGTTGTTGTTGTTGTTGTTGTTGTTGTTGTTGTTGTTGTTGTTGTTGTTGTTGTTGTTGTTGTTGTTGAATTGCTACAACATCGGTAACATTTGCAGTGATAACAATGTATTAAGTTCAACTGCATTCTCCTGGACATGTAATCAATCATTAAGTCAGTCAGTCCGAAGACAGATGATGAATATATATATGATCATATCTCTCCACTGCCTCCTATTCTGTTCATTGATCAAATAATATGAAGACAGGTGTTGAAGCCACCTGATCATGTTCCCCCCTGCCCACCCCCTCCCTATTGTCTCCTGTTCTCAGCAACTCTCTTTAGCTCAGCATAAGTCTGCGCCTCATGATTGTGTGAAGTAGTGTTTATGTGTTTAGATGTGTGTGTGTGTGTGTGTGTGTGTGTGTGTGTGTGTGTGTGTGTGTGTGTGTGTGTGTGTGTGTGTGTGTGTGTGGATTGGTAGGTGGATATGTGTATGCGGAGGGGGATGGGAGGGAGTAGCGTATACATAATCACATAACATCCTATTCCATATTATTTTTGTATACTCATCTTTCATATTTTTTTCTGTCACTTGATGTCAACATGTACAATATGAAAACTATTGTACTGATTAATTCATATTGTTTTCATCAGTCTTGTCTAATATTATCCTGTTGCATTAATATACCCTATTATGTACAATGTGTATGTACAACATATTATTCCATTTGTGTGGAGATGCTCATGACAGTTGTCAATATATGTATGTGAAAGTGTGGGAGTCCGTGTATATTAATATGAGTGTCTGAGTGAAGGAGAGTGCGTATGCGTGCGTGGTTTTTATGTATGGATAGTTAGTCGACAGATCATCCTCGTTGCACATCGAACCATTCAGTCCATAAGTGCTCGGATCCCCTCCTCAGTAAATCCCGCAGCGTGTAGCGGCTAACGACGCCAGTTCTGTGTTGGTTTATTCATCTTCTTTGGCTTCCTGCGTAGTGTTCTTGTCTGGCCACACCTCTTTTAACTTGCTGTTCTCGCAGCCTGACCATGATTGTAGATTCAGAGTCATCACTTAGTTCTCGCAAAAGACGTACTTCTCGTTGAGTATTCGGAATTTCAGCCTAGTCCGTGGCTCGTCCGCCTTCCACAGTAGCCCTACCTGCAAGTCTGTCAGCCTGCTCATTTCATTGTACACCCGCATGCTCTTGCATGAAAATGAATCTAATCTTTGCCAGCCGAGACCACACCAGAGACAGAAACAACTCTCTTCGGACCCAACCCATCATTAGTAATATAGGATTGAAACGGGTCGCAAATTGTGGAATGACGTGGAATATACTAAGAATAAAGGAGGTTTTGTGGGATCCGCGTTTTTTAGTAAGCGTAAAGAAGGAGGATCGGGGTAAAACTCATGAATAAATAATCGTTTTTTTTTTTTTTTTTTTTTTTTTTTTTTTTTTTTTTTTGGTGGTGATATTACCTCCCTTTTTGAGAATATTATTTATTTATTTATTTATTTATTATTCTTAAAGGTTTTAATTTGAAGATTACGATTATTATTGGATGTAGTGGGTATGACTTATTGACATTGGTTGTTAAGGGGTGGGTGAGTGGAGGCTAACATAGATAAGTGCCTCCGAACACTATCATCATAGGGATTAAAAATTAAACCATTAAAAAGAAATGACAGCCACTAGTACTGGTTGTAGTGGGTATGGCTTAATGAAAGTCGGTGTTAAAGGGTAGGTAGCGGTTATTAGTGATCTGTAGATGGTCATAGTGGTTTAAACACTATCATCGTACGGTTTACAAATGAAAACCTCAAAATGTAAAGATGGCCAGTATTACTGATTTTTTGGGGTATGGTTTAGTGAAAGTCGGTGTCAAGGGGTTGGTAGCGGTTATTAGTCATCTGTAGAGGGTCGCAGTGGTTTGGACACTATCATCATACGGGTTACACATGAAAACGTTAAAAGTAAAGATGACCGTATTATTGATTTTAGTGGGTATGGTGACATTCGTTGTTAGGAGGCGGGTAAATGGTGGAGTAGAGAGATAAGCGCTTCCAAACACTATCATCATACGCTTTCGGCACTTCAAATGAAACTCTAAAACAGTACAGATGGCCGCTAGTACTAATTGTCGAGGGTATAGCTTAGTGACACTCGTTGTTAAGGGGGTGGGTAAGAGGAGGAATAGGTAGATACACGCTTTCAAACACTATCATTATAGGTATCAGAGCATAAAATGTAAAACGTAAAGAAAAAGAAGTAAAGATGGGCGTCAGTGTCACCGTGGGTGCCGGGTTCGAATCCCAGTGGGAGGTATAGTAGTAGAATAAATATTGATTATGTTTATGTTACCTAGTTGTGATGGAGAGATATGTTTAGAAAATTAGAGGTGGTGTGCAGGGGTAACGACTGTGTCTAGATGGGACCCCAGACGCCGTGGAAGGGACAGGTTCGAATATCGGTGCCTTTTCGTTGTTAAGGTTACCAGTCGTCAGCGGGTGGGGGTGTTGTT
>JACEFZ010013510.1:0-15000 GCA_014155875.1 Cepaea nemoralis
CACTGAATTGAATTTTACGTGTGGATTACATTTCCCTATTACCGGTGTCCCTCACCATCAGGCGAACCCACTCCGACTTCAGAGATACTTGTAATTTACGTCCCCAGTCAAGCATGAGAAGGCAACATTTTATTCCAGCTGACCGGTGTGGGGGTTTAACCCCTTACATCGGCATCAGCACAGTGGGTGTTTAAGAACACATGCTCTTATCCATTCGACAATGCTGTCCTCCTAATCATATCAAACGACATCTATCCACTGATCTCTTTGGTAATGTGTTGGGATACCAAGTTCTCTCGGATAATTGCGAAAAACAGGAGGTTCCGTGTTCGAGTTGGTTACGTTAAGAATACCACGGGATTTTAAAATGGCAAAGGTCTCTGCTGTGGTAAAATTGTTAGGAAAGAAAAACTATCCACGGGTAGGTAGAACCTGCCGGATGAGATAGAACTACATAGAAGAAACAAATCTGACACAAATGCATGCTGAAGTCGCAGATATCGACCTGTGAGGTTCTTAACTACAGGGTGTTTGTAAAGTCTCACTACACTTTGTCTGTTGAACAAATTCGAAAAAGAAAGTACATGACGTCATCAAAAAATTTGCTCCATAGTCCATCATGAAGGAATATGCACAAGAATGGCTGTCGTCTGCTGGTGAAATTCTTTTCACTCCAAAACAGAAAGGAAGAAACAAAAAAAATCGGGGTTGGACAAGTGTTTCCAAATAACAACATACACGTTGCAAAAGTTATTTGACAATACAAAGAGACGTATAAAGCCATGTCTTGAAACCCGTGGGGGACATTTATTTCCAAAAGCTGTTATAGTGAATACTTCAGTGGTACTTTCCAGCTTCTCCAAAACAGCGTTAGACCATACCAGTAACTATTGTAACTAATTTAATTTGAATAACGACGACACAAACAATAGATTGCACGATTTATTGCCTGGCATATTTCGCTGCGTCTCGTCAGGTATGTACTGCAAAATTCACACAACATAAGTAAATTAACTAGATAAATCCTTCAAGATGAATTATTCAATAAATCGTGATGACGTCGTGAACTTCATTTTTCAAATTTGACCTACATACAAGGTGTAGTGAGACTTTACAAACACCATGTAGATGTGACGCACTACCCTCGAAAGAGAAACAAAGAAGCAGCAGAAGATGGATAAAGAAGAAGAAGAAGAAGAAGAAGAAGAAGAAGAAGAAGAAGAAGAAGAAGAAGAAGAAGAAGAAGAAGAAGAAGAAGAAGAAGAAAGAAAGAAAGAAAGAAAGAAAGAAAGAAAGAAAGAAAGAAAGAAAGAAAGAAAGAAAGAAAGAAAGATAGAAAGAAAGAAGAAGAGGAGGAGGAGGAGGAAGAAGAAGAAGAAGAAGAAGAAGAAGAAGAAGAAGAAGAAGAAGAAGAAGAAGAAGAAGAAGAAGAAGAAGAAGAAGAAGAAGAAGAAGAAGAAGAAGAAGAACTGTAGATAGATCCAATCACTCAGCAAAGTGGTTGGCTGATCACCAAAGATTGATGATTTTTAATATCCATTTGGAGGTCTTCAAGGCTGAAGGATTTAGCGCGTTTAAACGTTTCACACGCCGTCCGGTCAGATGGAGTTAAACGGTCGCTTCTCGCTGTTGACTTGGGGAACTGCATGTTCGGAAAAATGGCAGCCGCCGGTTGCTAAACTAAATTTGGGTTTGCATTTTGAATCGACTGGGTTTCTAGTGACTTCCGCTTCCATCGACGATGAGCTGTATTTGTCATGACGGACTTTTGTGTTGTCATTCTGGCAGCGGCATTATGCATAGTATACTTGTCTTTCTGCACCTTAGTTTCTACGTCTAAACTATCTGACTAACTAACTGACTGACTAACTGACTGACTGACTGACTGACTAGCTAACTAACTAACTAACTAACTAACTGACTGACTGACTGACTGACTGACTGACTGACTGACTGACTGACTCACTCACTCACTCACCCACCCACTCACTCACTCACTCACTCACTCACTCACTCACTCACTCACTCACTCACTCACTCACTCACTAACAAATATCTCAGAAGTCGGAGAGTGTTCGTGTCAAGGCGAGGGACACTTGTATTTGGGAAAGCACTCAATGCACTCATCAGCAGTAGCTGCCAGCAGTAGTAGCAGCACGTTTGTTGCTTACATTCGAGTTCAAAGAATGCGAACGAAAACAAAAATCAATTTCAAACATCAGATCTGATTTTTTCTTGTTTGTTTACAATGAGCCGGTTTGGTCACTCTTATTTTAATTAATTTTCCAGCGATGCATGCATCCGTGATTGCCAATTATTCGTGATGCCCTTTAAAAAATAAAACTATGGAAAACTTATGATACGTGTGGCCAAAAGCTAGCTTTAGTCACGCCGTTGAGGTTAGTATGTTTGTCTATCAATATATTGTCTGATAATATGGAGAAAGAAATATATGTTAATGAGGAAACATTGGAGGTGGTGGAGATTTTCTCATATCTTGGGTCATTAATTAACTACAATGGTGACACAATGAAAGAAATTAAAAGAATAATATCTATTGCTCTTCAAATATTAAAACAACTGAATAAATTGTGGCTTAGGACAGATAGACCTACAAAACCAAAATCAGATTTTTAAGAGCATGCATCTTTCCCATTGCAACATACGCCTGTAAGACCTGGAAACTCACTAAACAAGTTGAACATTGCATTAATGCCTTTGAATATAAATGTTATAGACGGGTTCTAAGAATATTTGGATACAGAAAATAACAAATGCATCCATACAACACGATCTGAATATTGAAGAAGGTTGACTACTAAAGACGATAAAACAAAGAAAATTTAAATATTTTGGTCACTTGAAACGCCATGAAAGTTTGGAGAGAACAATTATGGAGGCGTACATGTCCGAGAAGAAAGGAAGAAGAAGGCCAAAGAGAAGATGGGTGCAAAATGTGGCGGGTGATCTCCATATGGTGTATCGGATTCGGGATATCTTGCTTATGACCGAGAAATTTTCCGGAAGGTTGTTATGGGAGGGAGGTTCTGCAAAGGGTGTGCTACTGAATGAATGAGTGTGTGATCTGAACTCCATTTCTTTCCCTAACTGATTAAGTGCCGAAGGATAGAAAATACGCCAAATGTGACTTCCCATTTGCACAGAAGGACGATATATCTCCATACGAGTTCCATAGTGTTATGTGTGTTCGTTTCGCTGTATCAGTAAATATACCATAAGCGCCGAACGACACCAGGCATGACCTAACGGATAAAAACGTGTCCTTAAACAACCAGCGTACTGATGCCGAGGAAGGGGGTTCAACTCCTTCATCGGACAGCTGGATTAAAATGTTGCTTCTCGTTCTTGACTTGAGGACGTAAATTGCAAGCACCTCTGAAGTCGGAGTGGATTCGCCAGATGGTGAGGGACACTGTTAATAGGTAAGCTAATCCACACACAAAATTCAGTCCAATGCTACTGGACGTAGTGTGTAAGGACTACGCTTGAGTTCAAAGCGAGCGAGTGCTAAAATACCTAAATCTACCTCTCGTTCAATAAATATTTTTTGTGAGTATGTTTTCTAATTTTGAAATTGAGCCTCGTTGGCGGCCTAATCGAGCATCTCTTTTCGATTTCCCGCCTGCCGGGTGGTCATATGTACATATTCCCGTTTTTGCGTATTTATTTTAATACTGGCCTTGGATCCCTGACCGGCCCAGCATACACTCCATTGATCCATTCATTCAGTAGCATGTCCTTTGCAGAACCTCACTACCATAACAATCCGCCCTGAAAACTGCTCGGTCATAAGCAACATATCCCGCGTCCGATACACCCATCTGGAGATCGTCCGCCACATCCTGCACCCAATTTCTCTTTGGCCGCCCTCTTCCTCTCTCCCCGGGCATATACTCCTCCATTATTGTTCTTTCCTTCCTCTTCCTCTCTTACCGAGCATAAACCCCTCCATTATTGTTTTCTTCAAACTACGAGGGAAAGTCAATAAGTCACAAATGGCTGTAGAAAAATAACTAAATATGATAACAACTTGAAATCAATTTATTTTTATACATACATTGTCCCTTTATTTCTCAACATAATTGCCACCAACATTGATGCACTTATCCCTTCCTTTTATCAGTCCTCCCATACCGCTGCATAGAACTGCGTGCTCTGTTTTATAAACCACGTTTTCACTTCACATTCAACTTCGGCGTTATTCGCGAACTGTCTCCCGCCAAGATGGGTTTTCAGTGGACCAAAAAGATGAAAATAGCTAGGGGCTAAGTCGGGGCTGTAAGGTGGATGTTCCAGAACATCCCACCTTAATAGGTTAATTTTCTCCTAAGTTCATCAAGCCGTATGTGGTCTGGCATTGTCATGAGGAAGCAATACTCCTCTAGTCAGCAGTCCTGGAAGTTTTTTCGAATTGCATCATGAAACATCGATAGAACTTCACAGTACGATTCAAGATTCACATTGTCACCTTTCTTCTTGAAATTGGTTAAAAGTACTCCTTGATAATCCCAGAACACTATCCCTCAACAGGACGACCAGATCGGATTTCATCAATAATTTTAGAGCGTCATTAAGAAATTTTTCTACCCAGCTATGAACCGCTTTAGAAGAATAAGGAATAGACAAAGTTACCAGTCTGCTTAATACAATATATGATACTGGAAATATACCTCATGAGTTATGTTATTCTGTATTTATTGCAATCCCAAAGAAATCAGGAGCCTTAGTCACATCACGAAGATTTTGCTAAGAGTTATCATGCAAAGAGTTAGGAGGAAAATACAACCTGTAATAGGAGAAGAACAATGTGTGTTTGTAGAAGGCAAGGGTACAGTAATGATGTGTATATACTGAGAACCGTAATCGAACGTTCTATAGAAGTAAACAAAGATCTATACCTTTGCTTTATTGACTACACAAAGGCTTTCGATAAAGTGAGACATGTCAACATGATAAGGATGCTTGAACATCTACAAATTGATGGAAAAGACCTTAGACTTGTAAAAAACATATATTGGAAACAACAATCTGCCATAAGAGTTCATAATGAAGTAAGCCAATATCAGCCTATTAAGAGAGGTGTGAGACAGGGATGTGTAATGTCTCCAGATCTGTTTTCCCTGTACAGTGAAAATATTTTCAGAAATATTGAAGATATGGAAGGAATCAACATTGGGGGACGATGCATCAATAACATTAGATATGCAGATGATACAGTCTTGATTGCAGTCAATGAACAGGACCTGCAAAATTTAGTAGATGCGGTTGTTACACACAGTGAACAACTAGGGTTAGAAGTAAATTGTAAAAAGACACAGATTATGGTCGTCACTAGGAAGAAGGAAATACCACAATGTAATATACAAGTAAATGGGAATATTCTTCAACAAGTGAATAGGTACAATTATCTCGGAACAGTAATAACATCTGATGGGAGATGCCTTGAAGAGATTAGAACAAGAATTGCCATGGCAAAAGTAGCCTTTAGCAAGATGAAAAACATACTGACCAATACAAAGATGTTGTCAGAGCCTAACATGGGATAGCTATGCAGCAACATCGTTACGACACCCGGCGGACAAGAATTGTCGGCTGGCAAGATTGGTACCTGACACGCGACCAGCGGTCAGGCTGACGACAGACGCACGCAGGCCACGTGACGCCACTAGAGGCGGTGGGCAGTTTGCGTGCTAGCCTCAGACCGAGCTGGGACCTGAGACTGGAAGGACGTGTGCGGTGAAAGCAAGGCGTTTGTGTGGATCTCTGTGGTTGAAAGCCGAACGACTGTCATCTTGAGCGTCAGACTTGTGAGCTGTATTGTGGTTGTGAGCGTCGTGAGTTATATATTGTATATTGTTGTAATCATCGTTCTGTATTTAATATGGCAATAAATCCATAGAACGTTGTGTCGTTGAGTCTTACGTCGAATCACGTTATACTTGTACTGTCTCACACGTGTTAGCTGAACGAGCCAATTCTAAGATCCTGACATGTGTGGACGTGGGTTGCTCGTCCTTGTTTAAGAACCTAATATATGTAGACGTGTGTTGCTCGTCTTTGTTTAAACCATACGTCATTAACGATTTAAAACTATAATTCTTGAACTTGTAAAATTTGTCAAGGTTATAGTTATGTAAATGTGATCGTAAAAGTCTCATTGTGATCCATTACTACATTGTTTAAATATGTGTAAAACCATTAGTAAATGTACAGTACATATTGTTTGATCCTGTAAGCGTGTAAAACATTTGTGATTTGTGAAACTTGTCACCGTTTGACCTTGTCGACATTGTGATTTTGTCGCCATTTTGACCTTGTCGCCATCTTGTAAACTTGATGTCTATGTCCTTACTGAATGTCATCTTGATGTAAGTGATGTGTCATCAATGTTATTGAGTGTTCAGATACAGATAGATTGTCTTTGTGCATTGAGTTTGTGGAACGCAAAGAGTTTTGGAAAGAGTGTAACTTCTGTTGAGAAAAACACTGTTGACGGACAAACTTACGACATACAATTATACTCGACGCCATCCAAACCTAATCAACACTTAGTGACTTACAGGCACACACCAACAAATAGACGCTAACTTATTTTCTTCCAAAAACAAAGCAGGTTTTTCCGTACCATCCATAACCTTGCCGTAGAGGTCATTAGTGGTTCCGAAGTATGACCCTACAGTTTTCTAGCCCGTTTTTCCAACCATTCTTCACCGTATCCAAGGGCACTTGAGTATATTTTTCTTTACTCTAACTTTACGTATGCAATAGTGGGCACGCATCGTATAGTAAAATCAATTGTAAATTGTTTACTACTAACCATTTATAACATATTTTGTGTGGTTGATTTTCATTGACGTATTTTCTCCATCATGTCGTCATTATTTGATTTCATCGATATGGGTATTAAATTACGTCTAACAGGTGATGAATTAACACAATGGAGTGAGAAGAAATACGCTGAATACTGTGAGCGCGAAGATAGAGCAGCAGAAAGAGCTCTAAAACAAGCAGAAATGGCTGCCAAGCAAGCAGAGGCAGAAACAGCCTTAAAACAGGCAGAGATTGAAACAGCATTAAAGCAAGCCGAAGTAGAAATGGCTGCAAAGACAAAGCAAGCTGAGATAGACAGTGAACTTAAGAAAGCAGAAATAGCAGCTCAGAGTAAGAGAGAAGAACTAGAGTTACAGTTGAAAATGAAACAACTTGACACTGAGACTGCGATGAATAAAGAGTCAAAGAAATCTGAAAGACTGGAAAAAGAAAACCAGTATAAGAAGTATCAAGGTATCGTACGTAACTATACCTCGGGTGACTGCATAGCAGCCTTTACCCAAAATTTTGAGACTTTAATGGAACATTACCAAGTTCCACTTTCTGAATGGAATATTCTATATATGAGGAGTCTATCTGGGGAACCTCTTAAAGTCATTGAAACCATCCCCAAAGACCTCAGAAAAGAGTACCATTATATTAAATCTAAGATAATGGCACATTTCATGTTAGACGAGGCAGGTTACAGAGAACAATTCAGTAAATTGAGTCCAAAATCAACTCAAACGTTCTCTGACTACCTCTGTTTAGTCCGAGATGTTTTCAGCAAATGGACTTCAGCAGCCAAAATTAACAAAAGTTATGATAGATTAGAAGATCTCATCATTCGAGATAAAATCATTTCTTCTATCCCATCATCTTTTTCTAAGTTCTTACAAGAGAATGAATGCACAAGTGTGGAAGAAATTGAAAGACGTGGGTCGGCCTATTACACGGCCAACAAACAGTGCTTTGCCACTGAAGCTACTGACAGTAACTGGGTAGCAGCGGCCAACTATGAGAAGAACTATAGTAGGCAAAAACCAAACAGGCCTACCTCTGAGAAATTTAGACATTGCATTCACTGTAAATTTTCTCACCATTTGAACGAGATGTGCGATAAAAACCCAGGGTACCAAACATACTTGCAAAATATGGTAAACAGACAAGACAGAGAACGTAAATCGTTCAAAAGTTTACGTAAATGTTTTCTCTGCAAGGCTTACGGGCACCATCGCATGGATTGTAGAGGCAGGCATATGACCAACAAAGCCAATGCCGCCTTGTTCGATAGCTCAGCGTCAGAAGACGAAAATCCAGAGAAACATCCTGTGAATGCAGCACAGGCTTGTGATGTATTTAGTGCTAACAAATGCACTGTCTGTAACACCTTCTATGAAAATGGTATCTTAACATGCGGGCACGCCATCCCTATTGCCAATGAGGAAGCTAACTTGGTAATAGACTCAAAAGGCAGATTAGACATCCATCACGGGTATGTTAATGGCAAGTTTGCTACAGTACTTCGCGACACCGGAAGTACACTTATTGGCCTGAAAACAACATTCATAACGCCTACAGACTATACAGGCAGGCACATTACATGTAGAACATTTTCAGGCAATATTGAGAAATATCCATTAGCATGGGCATACATTGAAACACCTTTCCTCACCGGGAAAGTAAAGTGCGCCGCACTTACGAACCCAGTGTGTGATATAATCATAGGAAATTTACCTGAGGTGAATGACAAACCTCATAACCATGACATAACATCACTATGTATTGATGATAACACGACATCACCACCAAATGTCATCATTGAAAATGTCATATCACCTATTGAATGTATGTTAGCTAATGCAGCACTAAGTTCTCATCACATCATTAACGATATCATTCCATCATCATCTGATGTCATTGAGTGTGTGAACGCAGTAACAAGAGCTACTGCTAGAGTGCAAGATGAAAGTAACCAAACTGAGGCTATACAAATGCTTAGCCCAGAATTACCACCTAGTGACTCTATGAAGGAAGCATTCATAACAGCTCAAAAAGCTGATCCTTCACTGTCAAAGTACTTTGACCTGATCGGCAAAAAGGCAAGAGTAACCAAGAATGCGAAATGGCATTTTGCTTTACACAATGATATACTCACCAGGTATTACACCAGAGGTGACATTACAACGAAGCAAACTGTTTTGCCAAATACTTATCGCAAGCAAGCTTTACATCTTGCTCACGATATACCTTTTGCAGGTCATATGGCATATGTTAAAACCAGGTCAAGGTTATTGACACAGTTTCATTGGCCAAAATTTTGCAATGACATAAAAACATATTGCAGAAGTTGTGATACATGCCAGAAACTGGTAAAAAAAGGTAAACACCCACAGGCAAAGTTACAAGTCACTGACTTAGCCAGTCGACCTTTTCAAAAATTATCAGTTGACATTGTAGGCCCTCTTAGTCATACAACAACTAGAGGGAATAAATATATTCTAACTTTTATTGATCAATGTAGCCGCTGGCCAGAAGCTATTCCTCTAAAGAACATTACTGCCAACGACATCATGGAAGTGTTCTTCCATATCTTCTCCCGAATTGGGTTTCCAGATACTATCCAGTCTGATAGAGGCACTCAGTTTATTGCCGCATCGACCCAAGCTTTCACCAAAATGTTAGGAGTGAAGCAAGTCTTCAATAGCCCCTATCATCCTCACTCGAGCAGGATTATAGAAAAGCTTAACGGGGATCTGAAGCACATGCTTGCAAAAGTAACTCAAGATCACCCCAATAACTGGGATGTATACCTACCAGCTGTCCTTTTTGCTTATCGCGAGGTACCACATTCTAGTACCGGTTTCTCTCCTTTTGAACTAATCTATGGTGCCAAACCACGAGGCCCATTAACAATTTATCACCAAATGTTAACTGACTCTACTCCAGTACTTAAACCCATATCATCATTCTTGTATGTAACATCATTGCGTGAAAGGATTATTAAATCATGTGAAATTGCTAAAAATGCACTAAAACTATCTGGTGCTACTTACAGACAGTACGCAGACAAAGGTAACAGGACTATAACATTGACACCTGGACAGGACGTTCTACTACTACTACCTAGTGACAGACAGCTACTGACTGATTCTTGGCAGGGACCTTTTAAAGTGACAAGACAAATCTCACCTGTAGACTACGAGATCCTAATAAAAGACAAACACAAAATATTTCACATAAATATGCTAAGACCATACCACAACAGAGACAACGAACAAGACGATACGACAGCTTGCACCGTGATAATAGATCACGAAGATGACGATTCTAGCGACGAGATTCCAACACCTACATTAGACACGACAAACTGCTTGAATGAGATCAAGATCAATCCAAACTTAAGTCAAGCAGAGACAAACAGTTGCAAACAGTTGATACAACAGTACAACACCATCTTTTCCGACAACCCAGGACAAACAGAATTAGTACAGCATCACATCACACTCACATCAAACACACCCATAAGATGCAGACCATACACAATACCATTACATTACAAAGAACAATTACATCAAGAAATCATCAACTTAGAAAAAAAACAACATCATCAGACGATCCCTATCAGACTTCTCTTCACCCATGGTCATTGTACGCAAAAAGGACAACACAATACGACTTTGCATCGACTACAGAAAACTGAACAAAATAACTGTTTTAGATCTTGAACCAATGGCAAACACTGACGATCTTCTGACAGAACTGACTGACGCTAAGTTCTTTACGACGCTTGACATGTCTAAAGGTTATTGGCAGATAGCTGTACATGAAGACAGCAGACATCTAACAGCGTTTGCCACGCCTTGGGGACTGTACGAATGGTGCAAACTTCCATTTGGGCTAGTCAATGCCCCAGCCACATTCGTACGCATGACACGACTCCTCCTAGCTGACATTCCTAATATTATTTGCTATATCGACGACATCTGTGTCCATACAGAGACAATGACGGAACATATAAAGACACTAGAACAGACACTAGAACGTATCAGACAGCACGGACTGACAGTGAAGCCTTCAAAGGTGAGCATGGCTTACCAAGAGATATCATTTTTGGGGTACAGAATATCCAATGGCTTTGTCATGACAGACAACAAAATTGTCTCCAAAATTCTAAAACTGTCACTCCCGACTAATAAGAAACAAGTCCGGAGTTTGTTGGGACTGATCAATTATTACAGGCAATTCATTCCTGATTTTCAGAACTGACCGAGGTTTTTACTAATTTACTAACTAAGGATAAGCCTGAAAAAGTTGTACACGATGAATGCCTACGAAATGCATTTCATAAAGTTTTGGCATACTTTTCTGATAAGAACTCGAATAATCTCATCCTTAAATTGCCCAACATCCATTTACCTTTCAGATTGAGAACAGATGCTAGCTCCGTTGCGATTGGGGCAGTCCTGTTGCAGGAATACAACAACATCCTGCATCCCGTTTGTTTTATATCAAGAAAACTAAGGCCTCGAGAGCGTGCATGGTCCATTCCACAATTAGAGGCACTTGCCTTAGTAGAAAGTGTGACGAAACTATCCAGATACCTTCTAGGACGTCACTTTATCATCGAAACTGACAACAGTCCATTACGGTATATAAATGCCGGAGTACCATCCAACAATATGATTGCTCGCTGGTCCTTGAAGCTTCAAAATTACAGTTTCGAAGTTCGACATATTTCAGGCAGAATCAATACAATTGCCGATCTTTTGTCCCGTTGTCCGACCGACCCAGTAAGCAATGTCTGAGTGCAGTGTGTACTAATACACGCAGACCAACACAGCCACCAATGAGTGAATTTTGTTTCTATTCACCTACTGTGTAAGGTCTATAATTGTAATTGTGATACGGTTAAAAACCGACATGTATAATATACTTATTTTAATTAAGCCATGTAATGAGTGTAGTATAATTGTGTAGTGTGTGTTAGAAAGAGAACATTATTAACTGTAAATATACAACAAGAACAGTGTCACAGACGCTTAACCACTTACCAGAAGCGAACTTTGCGGGTTAACAGTGACAGCTGTGTGTGGATTTCTTCACCGTGATATTTTAACGACGTGTGCCAATGTGGACTGAACAGTGACTTCTACACCACCTCTGCAGCGAACTTAATCCAAAAGGTTCAACACTCAAACATCAGAAATAAGAACAGTCGATCATTATCCAGAAGTTGTGAACACATCGGAAATAAGAACATTCCATCATAATCCGAAAGTTGTGATACTATAACATCAGACACGAACTTTGAGAACATTTTACTATCCGTTACAAAATAAAACCGGAGCGGTTGTGTTCAGACAGTGTAACAGCAACTAAATTTTGAGTTTCGTGTGTACTTCCTGTGTAATTTAAAAAGTATAGCAAAATTAGCAGACGATATACAAATATTCAAAAACTTATGACGATTGTAAAATCTTTTTGAATCTATAAAATATAATACACCAATTGGGTACTTATTTATTTTGATTAGTGTAATCTTAGAATCATATCTTGATTAATGTATTCATATTACCGACTTTTTCTCGTTAATATGAAGAAACGTCAAGCAATGACGCTAAGAAATTAAATAATTATTGTAATTTATTGTATTTCTTGAATGTCAAAATTACTTCCCTTGCATTTATGAATTACACCAAGGGCCATAATTTGAAACATATTCATTAATGTGTAGTGTATAAATAGACATTTTGTTGCTAAAATGGCTAACACACCGGGTAGGCGTCCACCAAGCATGGCAGAGAGCTGCCAACATTGCAAACCAACATAAGAGCTCCTGGCCAAATGAGGTCAGAGTTTGAGTGTTTAATACGACTCATATAAAGCCGTATTTCAGTCTGGCTAGATGGCTGTTGCAAAACAACCATATTATTACGTTTTTTTCAAATTGCTGCGAGGTAGATGCGAGAAGCTGGTACTACTGATCTGACTGGGTATTATTGCAATGGAAGTAACCAGCCATCAGGGGGATGAAACCTGATTTGTGTTAAAAGTTGAACTTCATTTGTCATTTCAATGCAACTTACATTTTTCGTATATATTTCTATGCCATATATGTATTTTCATGCATAACACAGGGAAAGGATAGACTCTGACATGAAGTTAACACTACCCCAGTATATACATACATCATGAATGAAAGATGGCATCTTTCATTGAGGTACCCGGGGAGGATGTCAGAGCCTAACATGGGATAGCTATGCAGCAACATCGTTACGACACCCGGCGGACAAGAATTGTCGGCTGGCAAGATTGGTACCTGACACGCGACCAGCGGTCAGGCTGACGACAGACGCACGCAGGCCACGTGACGCCACTAGAGGCGGTGGGCAGTTTGCGTGCTAGCCTCAGACCGAGCTGGGACCTGAGACTGGAAGGACGTGTGCGGTGAAAGCAAGGCGTTTGTGTGGATCTCTGTGGTTGAAAGCCGAACGACTGTCATCTTGAGCGTCAGACTTGTGAGCTGTATTGTGGTTGTGAGCGTCGTGAGTTATATATTGTATATTGTTGTAATCATCGTTCTGTATTTAATATGGCAATAAATCCATAGAACGTTGTGTCGTTGAGTCTTACGTCGAATCACGTTATACTTGTACTGTCTCACACGTGTTAGCTGAACGAGCCAATTCTAAGATCCTGACAGATGTCAATTGAAACGAGAAAAAGAGTGTTGAGATGCTACATAGAACCTGTACTTTTATATGGATGTGAAGCTTGGACAATGAGCAGTCAGGCTGAAAAACACCTGATGGCTGTAGAAATGTGGTTTCTGAGGAAAATGCAAAGACTACCATGGACAGTCATAAAGACCAATGAACAAGTCCTTCAAGAAACAAATGAAGATCGTAAACTGATTAGAGACATTAGACGTAGACTGTCACAATTTTTTGGGCATGTTATGAGAAGAAATGATTCGGAGAACTTGGTGACAACTGGTAATATCGAGAGAAACAGACCAAGGGGAAGACCTAGAAGCAATTACCTGGATGGCTTGGCCTTGTGGCATGGTCGAGACAGAAACACGGAGCTGATCCACGACTCTGGTGATCGAGTAAGATGGCAGAACATGACCGCCCACGCTTACCGGCATGGCACATGATGGATGGATGGATGCACAGCTTTACGTGACAAACATTTGTCAGCATAAACAGGAAAAACGCGGCTGCGCAAGAATTGGTAGCGGTTCTCGCCGTGCCCATTACTTACGGGATATGTGACCAGCCGCTCAGAAAGCAATGGCAAACTACTCAGTGTAATCTTGCCAAGAAATCAACAACAGCGGTAAAATACTGGTGTTGACAGCGATGTCTTGTAATAGGATATGCGAAAAAAAACAACAAAAAAACAAGACATTACAGGTTGGACAGGGGAAGGGGATATAGAGGGGATCAATATAATTGATGGCTATGTTGCCATGTCACCACCATTTTAGTTTGTGTTGCTATGTTGTTGATTGTGTGTTCTGATATCTCAGCTGATTGCGCTTCCCGTTTGCTATGTGTCCTGCACGCATCATGGTAGATTACGCAATTTCTGCAGGTAATTGGACTTGCGGGGAATTAATTCTAGAGTAAAGGGAGTTAAACTGAATATATGAGATTCAGCATGGCCGAATGGATAAGAGCACTCGCTCTGAAACTTCCGGTGTGCTGATGCCGAAGTAGCAGGTTCAACCCCTACTACACCGGCCAGTTGGACTAAAATGGTGACTTCTCGTTCTTAACTTTAGGACGTAAATTACAAGCACCTTAGAGGTCGGAGTGGGTTCGGATGATGGCGAGGGACACTAGTAACAGGGAAAGCCAATACACACGCAAAAATCAGTCTAGTGCACTAGAAGTAGTAGAACATGTATGGACTACGCTTGAGTTCAAAGCAAGTGAACGTTAAAAGTATGAATATCTACATATACCTGTCTGATAATACATGCATGCACCCACACATACACTTACCCACACGCACTCATATACCTGTCTGATAATACATGCATGCACCCACACATACACTTACCCACACGCACTCATATACCTGTCTGATAATACATACATGCACCCACACATCCACTTACCCACACACACTCATATACCTGTCTGATAATACATACAT